>JAOTQR010000092.1:12795860-12808148 GCA_025774065.1 Solanum ossicruentum
TATAGTTCAACTTCACAAATATACAATGACACGTTATTACAAATCTAATTACCTAATCATGAACCCTTATTAGTTAACCTACATATTCCCTTTCTGTAATTTAAAAAGAACAAAGTCATCCACAAGTAACCAAATCACCTACAGAAGAATTTATAAATACCTACCCCCACCCCCAACTGAACACACACATCACACAATTACAACATCATATCAAAAATGGCATCGAACGTCAAAATTTGCATGGCTTTAGTTGCAATATTATGCATGATTTCAAGAGGAGCAATGGCTCAATCTGACTGCATGAATGCATTTATAAGCATGTATTCCTGTCTTAGCTATGTCACTGGATCAACTCCAAAAACACCGCCTTCGAGTTCTTGCTGCTCCGCCCTCTCGGGGGTGCTGCAATCGCAGCCAAGGTGCCTGTGCACCATTGCTAATGGAGGCGGTTCCTCGTTAGGCATCCAAATTAATCAAACGCTTGCGCTTGAGTTACCTGCTGCATGCAACCTTAAAACTCCTCCTGTCAGTAGATGTTATGGTAAGCAATTAATTAAGACGATGAATTTATGATCTATGCGTTTGATTGTGTTAAAAACTGTTTATTAGCACAAACTAAGTTCACTCATAAGATGTATAAATTGCAGTAAGTTTTTATGATTAACATTAATTAATAAATGCAGTTCTCACTTTTACTTGTCTTATTTGGACTGGCCATGCCAATTAAGAAAGAATGATTGATATGATTATTTTATCATCGTACCTGTCCTAATTGCTTTTTAGTATGAATCCTTTTAAAATAATTTCGAGAACAAGTAATTAATGCTAAGGGAAAAACACGAAAAAGAAAATAATTATCTTTTCAATTGATATGATAAAAACGACAAGTGAAAATTAAAATCTATTTTTTAGAATAATGGATAGGTAAAAGAATTTGTTATAACTTGTAATTAAATTGTTAAAATCCATAATTAATACTATGTAATGTTACAACCCGTAATAATATATCTAATATTTATCATTTTAGCAAATCTTATAATTGAACAAGCTACTACATATTAAACTACATTAGTAGTGTCAATACTCAATATAATCATTGGGTAGCTTTAAAGTAACCAACTTGTCATTATTAATTTGTTAATTTAGTTTCCTGTTTCGAAAAAAAAGTGATTTTTTTTCTTTTTTGTCATATTAATACTATAAGATCAAGAGACATTTCGTTGCATTCTACGTATCTTTTAATCTGAGACATTTTGTTACATTCTACGTATCTTTTAATCTAAGTCAATAAAATTTAAAATTTTTCTTTAATTTTTTAAATTCCGTATCAAATCGACAACCAAATTAAAATGAAGTTCTCATTCTCGTAACTGATTAGTTGATTAGTAGCATTAATTTATCAGATTATCGTTTGCACACTTTTCTCCTGATTCTAATTTTGACGCAAATTTGTGCTAATAATATTTGATAGCTGGAAATGGACCGGCAATATCTCCAATCCCAGTGGGTTCTCCAGTGGGCTCGCCAGAGGGTTCATCTTCAGACGAGACTGCAGATCCTCCGATGCCAGGTAAGTCATGCATGAACAAACATACCAT
Source organism: Solanum ossicruentum (assembly GCA_025774065.1). Classification (NCBI taxonomy): domain Eukaryota; kingdom Viridiplantae; phylum Streptophyta; class Magnoliopsida; order Solanales; family Solanaceae; genus Solanum; species Solanum ossicruentum. The sequence goes on from JAOTQR010000092.1 coordinate 12,797,459, forward strand.
ATTTCGTGTCTAGTCAGACTAAGAACACCTAAACTAAACCGAAGGTTGAAAGATATTATGCAACTATAAATACATTGCCAGTATAATTTCACTAGACCATGTCAAACTGTTAGCATAATATCTTTTTATTATGAGCAAAACACAGGATTAGTAATGATATTTTTTTAAAAAAATTGAAGTACTCGGATTGTAATTAGGAAGCAAATGGTAAATAGAACAAAAGAGGAAGAAAAGAAAAAAGATCAATTTAGAATCATGAATTACGAGTATTAAGCATCTAAATGAATTTGATTATATATTTATGAGATCAGATGCTTTTTGGTTGGTCGAATGGAATTGATTAAGCATTTTATTCAAGCAAATATAGAGCTAGAATATATGGTTTTGTGTCTATTACCAATTATTTATGACATGTAATATGCTTTTATGGATGGATTGAGCAGGACTGGAAGACAAGTGGGAGTAGCAGTAGCTCAATTTTCATCTGGGAGTTCTAAAGAAGTTTGTTACATAAATTAGCAATAAATTTTGATCTAATGTCATGTTATGAGTTAATGTGGTGGGGTAATTTATACTAGTAATTACTTATGTACTGTTTCTGTTGGTTATTGTACAGTCCTAGCAACGAACTCCGTGTGTTTGAATTCATGTGGCAATTATTACTATTTGTTATTGAATGTTGTAGGTGTGAGAATTAATTTTGTCTATGTGGTACCCCATTGAAACAATGTACTCAATGTTTTAGTGTTTTACTATCATTCTTAGTTAACTAGATGGATGCCAAATATTATTTATGTCAATGGTGTGATATTAATCTATGGGGAGTGTCCCAAGTCAAAATAGAGAGAGGATCAGAATGGAATTATCTAATCGGATTCAAACAAACACTGATTTATGAGGATCTTGTCATGAGTTTGAGCCTTAAAAACAGCTTATGATAGAAATGCAAATAATTTTGATTCACATGCCTCAATTGTATAGATGTTGATTCACGTGCCCCAAATTTTTGCCAACAAATTTGCCAGCGATTTCAGTCCAAGTAATTTTCGGAAGAGCTATTAACCCATCTATTTTCGTCTTGAACAGAATCTCTGGTACGAATTAAGACTTACTACCAAACAAATCACATCAACTGGTCACCCATATAGCTAACCACTGCTACAATTCTACCTAATTCCTATAAATTTAAAATATATGTCAAATCTTTATCAATGTCAATCTGTCATATGTCTTCCTGCCTACATCCTTTTTTGGACCAAGAGTCAGTCATAATTAGTATGTGATCAACCTTTAAAAATCAGAATCTCTTTTCTTACTCATTGCACTGAGATCGATTTTTCGCAAAAGGATGGCTGATCAAAGGTACGAAATGAGTCTTGCCTTGATTATGTTTGCGGTGATGTGGACAGGAGTAATTGCTCAAGAAAGCGATGACTGCACAAACGTGGTTGTCAGCATGTCCCCTTGCCTGAGCTACATCACGGACAGCTCTTCGCCGCAATTCTCAGGTTGCTGCACGCAGCTTAGCACGGTGGTGGATAAAAAGCCAGAGTGCTTGTGCCAGGTCCTCAATGGGGGCGACTCCGACCTGGGACTCAACATTAACCAGAATCGGGCTTCGGCCCTCACAACCGCTTGCAAAGTTCAGACTCCATCTGCTAGCCGCTGCAATGGTAAGAAAAAATCCCTACATAAAGCTCGAGAATCCTCAATAGTATCATATTTCTCTGCTTGGATCTATAATAGATAAATCAATTTTTGGTTTTGCTAAGTGATCTAACATTGTCAATTGCTATCTTCTATGACAGGGCGTGGATCTGCATCACAGGGAGGTTCTAATGATGCAACTTCAACCAATATGGCTGTTCTTTTTTCCTTATTCCTTCTCTCTGTCACTTGTTATGCTTTAATAATCAACATGACCTAACTTCGTCTACCTTCCGTAGACTTTTTAGTGCATTTGTATCCACCGTATTCGCTCCGTCATGAAAGTGGACTATTGCTTTTCAAACATTTGCTCATTTCAGCAGAGTCAGTTTACCACCAGAGCTGATTCCTTGTAATGTATATTCTTTCGTCAATCATCATTGATAGTAATACATATTCTTCTGTCCGTATTTATGTCAGTTTATTCCTTCGGGGAGAGGGGAAGAGAGGGCGTAAGTGGCAGCATTTACATTCAAGCACTAATAAAGGAACAAAAGATCAGAATTATAAAAAAGAAAATGTAGCTATCAGCTATTTGAGACTTACCATCAAGAAAACGACTTGCGCACGCAAATTTAAAACAAAATGTGTCATCCAAAGAAGCTACATAATAAGTCAAACTAATTGGCCTACAAGAAAGGATGTACACAAAATTCACACGTTCTGAACAAGGGTGTGCCACGATAGAAGACCTCATGGAGTCTATAAAAGGACGATATTCATCCAAGGGGACTGTATTTCTGTTAATTGATGACATTGACAAGTTTATCGGGGTACTTGTGGATTTTTGTAGAGTCTCTTGACTGCCCAGTTTTGCAAAATATGATTGTCATCTAATTTCACCTGGTGCAACACAGAGCAACATATCATGTTACTTGAAACATTCAAGTGTTAACTAAATATACTTGACTATGAACTTGCTATGCAAAAGTGAGGAAAATGAAGAAAACAACTATAGAACAGCCAACTCAGCATCATTCTTGAACATAGGAAAAAATTACAAAAATTCATGTACCAATCTCAAACAACAAAACACCCAGTCTAATAGGGTAAGATGTAGGCAGACTTTACCTTTGTGAGGTAGAGAGGTTGTTTTCAATAGACCCTTGACTCAAATGATGTGCAATCAAAGCACGATTGAAAAGAAAACCAACAACAAAATAGCAAGATGAATAAAGCAAAGCAGCAACAGATAGTAGCAAAAATTCAAGAATAAGATACAACCAAATATTGCTAATAAAAGGTGAAGATGAGGAGAGTAGACTACTCCTACCTCTCCCACATAAAATTACTTACAACACTCGGCTACCTAATACCTTTCTAGTCTAATCCTCGACTTCCATACCTTCACATCTAAGATCATGTACCACACTGCCAAAGAATAAAACTTTGCCATTTAAACACCACCCACACTCCTTGACATTGGAACTAGCACCAACATGACACGGTGGAAGCATTTTTGCCAGGCTTGACTAACAAAGGTAAAAGTGGTACTTCATAAAGTGAAAAGCGCAAAATACTGACTACACCTATGAGGCTTGAGCAACAAGTGCAACGCACAATTCACAACATTAAAAATATGAAACATATAAACTTAGCACTATAATGATTGAATTGCAACTAAAGTAAATAAGTTTAGTATCTTATACACAAATAACTTTAAATCTAACTCCTCAAAGTTGAGATTGGAAGAACTTACGGCTAACCCCTGTCTTTTTGTTGAAAAAATCCATGTAACATGTACCAGAAAATTTATCAAGAACCCCAGTGATCTTTTTCAAAACCCAAAAACTTCAAATCCAAGCTCCTCCGTGCATCATATGTGAGCACACGCTTCTATGAAGAGCATGACTTCAACTCTAGATAAAAGGGTGAACAAAGGAGAAAAGATGTCCCGAATACATTCAAACTCTTTGGGAAGTGGAAGGGTCCTTGGGGAAAAAAGAGAGTTTTGGGGGGAGGGGAATGAAAAGGGGCAATCAAATTTCATGCTTCCTGTATCCCTTGAAACCATGGCTATGACCCATTCTCTATATAAGGGACTCTCCAATCCTTGTTGTACATTCAACAAGTATAAACCAACAACAGGGATTACATTCCGATTTACAGATGTGTCTACATTTCCTGGCCCCAAAAAATTCAAAAACAAAAAGGGTGAAAACATGTTTCTTCCAACACTGCAAATGACATAATTTACAGATGTTGAAGAACTGTGGGTCCAATTCTCAAATCCTTCTTTGCCAAATCATTCCATTTGAGTAGTCTGGCAATTCATTACCTCTTAGCTTAAAAGAAGAAGCAATTCATAACACAAGATAACAAACATAATCTCGTAGAGATTCTGGCGATTTGCAACATTCCTGGCTCCCCTTTCTTTTTTTTTTTAGATGAAAAAGTAGATCATATTCTTTTTTTTAATGAGAAATGAAATTACATTTATTTTAGTTCGTCGAAAAAATCAAAGAATAACAGCATCCCCGCCAACTTTCTACCATCAATTCCCCCACCCCCAAAACCTCCTTTTAGGAGCTGAGTTATCCACCAGGTAAGTTTACGATGCTTGAGTAGACAAACAGGGGAGCTAATTTCAAACTAAAAATACTAACGATGCAAACAAAACTTGAACTACAGTATTATGGTGCTATTAGAACTCGCCAACAAGCAACTATTCATCAAAAGTCAGTAAGCATGCATGCTGGTTTGATAAGCAAAACTGATATATTTTCACATGTACAATCTGTTTGAAATGGTTGAGAATTTTATAGGATGTATAGTATAACACAACAAAGCACCCAATGGGGAAAGCTGAAGAGTCTTTGACTTCATCTGAAATATCAAAAACGGTTTGCAGAAAAACCTCCAATGTATAAATGAGGGGCGATATATAATTAAAGAAGAGAATACCATTGCTATCACTTTTTACCCTCAGACAACAACACAGCTACTCATACTAACAACAGGTGGAGCCTACATGAACATAGTCAAATACAAGTGGGAGAGAGTCAAATCCATTTTACAAAAAAAATAAATGCTTATTTCTACGAATTTCAACATAAAATATGTTACTTTCTCATGGCCTTAACCTTAGAACCTAGGCTAAGGCTTCATTGACATCAGACTCCCTATCAGTGGTGTCCAAGATAAATAAATCTTGAAATAAACTCAAATCCCTTTAAATACCTTGAATGTGATGTACGAATAAATCAAAATGATGTTCCCATGATACAACTCTTTGCATGCCGAAAACTACTACTTCAAAGTCTCCAAACTAGCAAGGGTCTAGCTATAAGAATTATCCACATGCATACTGCTCCATTTAAAAGTAACTCCTGTATATATCTCCATTAACTAGGAGATGAGAATCAATTCAGATGACAAGAGGCCGAAGGAAGTTTTGGACCTCACGAGTGCAAGGTTAAGTTGGATCGCCAAAAATCAGACAGTTATTCCTACTACATGAAATGATAGAGAGACAAACTACCAAGTTTCAAACACCTTTAAATTACTAATAAAACACGGTCATCTATCGAAAAATCAGCATAACAACAAAAGAATTCCATCACATTCTACAGCCAAACACCTCCTTACTATGACACAATCAACCAGCCAAATAAACAGCAAAAGTTGGGAGGAGAAATGCTAATACGTAGCTTCTCAAGTTTGAATATTGTTGCATCCTCATGCTATTTAATGAAGATATTTACTTGATTAAGAAAAAGCTTCTCAAGTATGACAAATCAGGCTAATCATTGTTACAACCGAAAAGATGGTCACAAAGGGAAATACAACTAATAGAAAGTTTTCTACCTAGAGACTCAGCATGTATCAATGCGACCGAGACCGCATAAATTCTTCAAGTTTATCCCACACCTCAAGTGCTGCAGCTCTGTCCTGGTGGCGTTTGTTCTTACTTATCTGCAAATTCCATTTGCAATAGCATTCATAAGACATTATAACGATACAGAATTAAATGCAAATTGCCGTCATCTGCACAAAAAATTGCCAGTTTTACAGATTTTAAAGATGAGAGCTAAATGCACCATAGTTAATATGCTAACCGAAATAATCTTGACATTCCATTGTTTCACGGTCTTCGCTGACTCCACACTATCATCCTCAAAACGCAAGAAAAATCCTACAACTGCAACAAAAGCGAGCAAATCCAATTTCAGATTCTAAGTGAAAATTAAGCCGAAAAATCAATACTTTTCTAGTTAAGAACAAACAAGATTACGCTAATCCTTTTAGGAACTAGTATAGCAAGAGGCTATCCTCATTTGAGAAACAATACGACATAAATCCAGCTGCACATAACCGTTCAAAACTTACTCCTGTTAAAGATCTCAACATGATCCTTAAAAGGCCAATCTTTGAACTGCCATTCTTTCCCCAACACAAAAACTGCCACCACCCGATCCCAATCCTCCGCCTTCAAGGCAGAAGGCTTATCTCTGACTTCGTATGCTGTAACTACCCTATCCCTACTAAACTTCTTTTGTACCGTTATACAATCTGGTTTAGACCCCTTCATCTGCTTCAGCTTCACATCAGTTGGTATAAACACCCCATCCTCCAAAAAGTCCTTCACATTATAGATGGTAATCAAAGTTGAAAACGCACTGGGAACCAAAATAATAGGAACACCCTCCCCTATCTTACTCCCCTTCAAATGCATTTTCGCCTTGGGCCCTCCATCATAGCCAATTTCATCGCCGCCTCCATACCCTCTATCTATCCGATTCTTTGCGACCAACCCATCTTTCCTCTGCAAGGAATCCGCTCGTTGCCGCTCCTCATCTCTACGCAAGGCAGCCGTAAAAACACTATAGAAATCCCGATTCTTACAAAACAGAATCGCTTCTCTATCCTTCAAAGGCCTCTCCGCAGCTCTAATCAACTCAATAGGGTTTCGATTTTCCAAAACCCTAACATCATCACCCAACCCACTCTCCTCATTACCTGTAACACCAGCTGAAACAGAAATAGGAACTGAACTTTCATTCGATTGAGCGAATTTAAGGAATTCAATGGAGTCGGAAGATGCGGTCTTTCCGGTGAGATAATCCAGGAGCGGTTTACGGTCAGGGAGTGTGACAGCGGGAATACGAAGGGAGCGGCATTGCTGGATGTAATCCGTATGTTTGAGGTGATGATTAGTGATGAAGTTGATTAGGGTTTCGAGAGTGTAGCGATTGGCTTGAACATGTTTGGAGCGATAAGCGGTTTCGATGGTGCAAGGGAAAGAGTAGTCATTGCCGAAACGGTAGTCGTCGCCGATGCGGACAATCTTATGGAGCTCGTTGCGGATGGTGTACTCGCGGAGGAGTGTGAGCGGATCCATGAAGATGCTCCTTAGGGATTGACAATTCACTCCAATTCTAGTGTATGTTGGACTAGTTCATAAGGCCATAGCTGACGGCAAAATCCATATTTAGAAAATCATTAAGAAAGATTTTAAATTATTTTATCCTTATTGATATCTCAATGTAATATATGTTCATTGAATATTTACTATATTAATATTATTGCTCCAATTGTTTGCCATTTTTAAGATCAATTACTATTCAAAATAAAAATGAAAAAAATTAATCATCTAAAATACTCATAAAATAATTTAAAATAATTAACTTTGAAAAATATAATAAATAATTTAAGACAGAAATTATCTCCTCATATGGTGAGTCAATCTCTCAGACTTCATTTATGGAATTCCATTATTGTCATATGGTGAGTCAATCTCTTCAAATTCCTAGAGACACTATAAAAATGAAGTAGTTCATCTCAAAGCATATATCAAGGGTTCTCCAGGAGTTTGAGTCTAAATACTCCATGTTGTATGAGGACAAAGTACACTCACATTTTGTTTTGAGTATTCAGACTACAATACGATAGACTAGAATATACTACGAGACAATATGTAATAACCATTCAAACAAAAGTCATATCATGTCATAGATTAAAAGTCTATACAAGACAAATTATTTCAGCCAATGATTCAATTTGATGATTGACTAAGTTCCAATCAAACCCCCAAAACTAATTGTACTGGTCTTGAAGAGCATCTGTAGATAGAAAGCTATATATGACCTCATCTCTTGATCTCCCTTTTATATTCTTGTACTTTCTTAGAACACCTTCTTTCAAGAACCCAGCTTTTTCCAACACCCTTTGTGATCCTTTATTGTCTACATCCACTAAAGCCTCAACCCTTTCAAGATTTGGCCATTCTTTAAATATGTTTGATACAACAATTTTCACTGCTTTTGTGACAATCCCTTTACCCCAATACTTGTGAGCCAATACATAACCAAGCTCTGCTCTACAACTATCAAAACAACCAGAATTTGGTGTCACAGAAATTGTCCCAATTGCTCTGTTTTGAAGGCAGATGACTCGTAGCCATGGATGTGGAATCGCAATATTGTTTATGAAATCCAAAGCTTGGTCTTTGGAAGTGTAAGTATCCCAAGTGCAAAGCTGGCTGACTTTTTCATCTGTTGCCCATTCCATGAAATCATCCACATCTGATAGTTCAATTTGCCTCAGAGTTATTTCAGTGAATTCGTCTTTGGTGTCTTTTATGTCTGATACGTTACTTGTTTCAGACATTTTGTTATTGCACAAGATGAGAACAATCAAGAGTTGAGAGGTTTATCATAATTTGCTGTGTGATTTTAGGGAGGAGACTTTGCCAGCTGAGGGTGAAATTTATGACTGAAAATGTGGAAGGGGTCAACTTTGGTGGGCTTCATGCATGATCATATTTTTATTTATTTAATGAAAAGCTTCTTTCGATTATTCAATACTTGGGGTGACAGGCAAGAAATGTATATTATTTTTAATACTGTAATAAATGAATGGTGCTTAATAAAATGTATTTCCTCCATTTATTTTTATTTGTTATTATTTTACTTATTAAACTCAAATTATAAGAATTTTAATTAATATTTTAAGATATATCTTTTCATCATATTAATATGAAAAAAATTATAATATTTAATATTTATCGTCTAATTTTCAATCGTCTAAATTTTATATTTTAAAAAATAAAATTTAATTATTTTAATTTAATTTTAAAATTTAATCAATTTAATTTCAAAAAGCAAAACCATTTACAAGTAAAAGTCAATAGGGGAGTATTGAGAAAAGCAGTTGGCCAGATTGAAGTTCCACAATTTATTTTATCAACTTCTAAATATTCCTTTTTCAGTTTTTCAACCTCAACTCCAACTACTTTTTTTTAAAAAAAAAAAAAATTCATTTAGCATTCAGTATTCGTATGAAATTCAATTACATTTCTTCTCTTGTGATATTTGACAACAGGGGTGGAGAAATTAGATATGATATTTGACAAAAGGGGAATAGTTTCATTCTTCAATTCAACTACTTAACTCCGTTCGTGAGACCCTTTGGTACTCTCCGCCAAATCGTTTTAAATTCGTATCGTATAAAGCTCTATTTAGAGAAAAAAGTTCTTATGAAAATTCTTTTCATATCTAATGCTCGAACTTGAAAATTCTTATAAGAGAAAAATAACTTCATTCACTGCATCATATTCTTTAATGGTAAGAAAAATTAATTTAAATAACTTTTAAAAATTTAAAATCTAACTATTCCAAAATCATGCAATAGCTAAAATATCATATGACTAAAGTTTAATAATTTTATTTTACCTGAATTTAAGCTATTTGTAAATGAACATCAAAGAAAAAAAATAGATGAAATTGTTCTCAAATAGACAGGCATATAAATATTTTCAAAAAATCAAATAATAATAATCAAAATAAGATAGCCCATGAAATTTTTAATTCCTCGTGTAAAATATAGTAATCTAATTTTGTTACATACAAATAAATATATCTGCCGTCCGTTCAATTTTCAAGAAATATATAAACAAATTTCTTCAAGCGAAACGGAGGGAGCATATAACAATCCAACGATAATGACTTGCTACTTCTCAAAATCGATTCTTCACTGTAATGTTACGTGATTATTTTCTCCATATTTATTTCTAAGTTGATTTTTCTAACATATTTTTTATGTTTCTTTTTTATCAAACAATTACATTGGTTTCACGAGAGTTAATTTGATTAAATTTTAAAATTTAAGTGGAGTAATAAAGTGTAGATATTTAAACATAATAAGAAAAGTATTATAAGTTATATTCTTCTCATATTAATATGATGAACAATATTTACTTTGATTTTTTTAGTTGTCATATTATGATTTTTTTGAGTAAATTTGATTAATTTTCAAAGTTAAGTAAGATTACATTAATTCGACATTTCAAAATAAAAATTTAGATATTCAAAAATTATATAAAAATATCGCAAATTATGCCCTTTTATATCAATATTATAAAAGATACATTTTAAATTTATATTATTCGATTGTAAGAAAAATTGTGATAATTCAAAAATTAACAACATGAAAGAGGATCTTAAATGTTGTTCAATTACATTTTGACAATTAAAAATGAAAAGTAAGAGTAATTGAAGAATACTATTTAATTCTGATTGATTCTAATAAGGTGATTATCTTCCCAAATTTTTTCCAAAGTCATTTTCTTATAATTTTGGGACGCTGTGAACCCTTGAGTTTTCGAAGTCAAGCAGCAAGATGAAGATCTTTTATTTTAAATCATAGCAAGAAAGAGAAGAGCGAACAACTGAAAAATGAAGGGTGAACCACGTGGATCAATTTACTTGAATCGAAATCATACGGGCAATGGAGAAAGCATAGAATGTCAGCAAACATCGCCAAAACACGAACAACAACTATATTTTACTATTGTTATAAGCCTCAATTGAAGGTACGAAATTATGAAAGTGCACGTCCAAGGGCACTCACGTTTATATATATATATATATATATATATATATATATAATATTTATTATTTGTAATAATAATAATTTTTTTATGAACACCTATAATATAATTTTAATATATATTATAGAAAATTATTTATAAAACATATATAAT
>JAOTQR010000092.1:12808248-12822351 GCA_025774065.1 Solanum ossicruentum
GAAATTAGCTGCAATTAGTCTAGAAGCTGTGTAATTAGTCTAAAATAGTTGTTGTAACAGGTCTAAGAATACGGCTGCCATCTGTAATTACAGATTATATACAGCTGTACATGACTGGCCATTTAACCTAATTACTTGAATAAATAAATGAAGGAAATATATGAAAGATATACTTTTCAGCATAAAAGAAAAACATTTTCAGAAATTCTCTTTAATTTGTCAGTATCAGCATATTGGCATGAAAAGAGGATAAGGGATAATTTATATTCACAGAAGTTGACATAGGTTCAGTTATTTATGACATATCCCTATCTGACCAATCTGCAGGAAATGGGGATCTCCTGACAACCACTAGCAATGAAGATTCAAGTTCATCTGATAAAACTGGCTCTCAAAAGGACAAAAATTCTATTAGCTCAGCCAGATGCTTTGGGGTGGAATTAACCCCAGATAACATTGCAGTTGCTATGGTATATTTTGTTCAAGGTGTCTTAGGCCTTTCAGATCTTGCTGTTAGCTTTTATTTGAAAGATGACCTACACCTAGATCCAGCAGAGGTATGCCATCTTCTTGGGGAACACTACTTTACATTGTTGGTTGAACTTCCACAAACTCATATCTTATCCGAAAGTGCTCATTTGAGTTGGTAAACTAATTATATTGTCCTGAAGTTTTATGTGGATTCTGAATCTGAGATGCATAAAGAGCTGGTTGAACTACAAGTTTATTTAAATGGAAACCTCTGCTTACAAATGGTTCATCTTAAAAGTTTTCTCATTCTCCTCCTTTTCCGTCGTGTTGCTCTTTATGTAACTAGATTGGGTTAAGGCATAGTTTGTTGTTGTATTATTCTACATCTAGACTTCAAATTGTTTTATAAATTCAACCCTTCGGAGTGGTCCAGTTGGTTGGGCTTGGGACTTCCATGTTGGAGGTCTCAAGTTTGAAAGTCTTTGCTAGCGAAAGCAAAGGGTTGCCTTCTAGGTCAAGCTCATTGCACCGGGCTTGCTTAGTGACGCGATCACCTCTTGCAGCTATTGCATAGGAGCAGGGATTTTACCCTGTGCACACCCAAGGGTAGTGGCTGCGGGTTTCCCTTGTCACCTAAACAAATATTTTTATAAGTTCAATAGTTACAGTGTTGCTCTTAGAAACTACCTCTATATTAGTTTTTGTCTCCTTTACCCAGTTTCATCATCATTTACCAGAAAGTTAGATAAATGTATACATACTTATGCATTTATTTATGTATATCCCTTCTTTAAAAATGTTATATGTGTGAGGTGCTTTTACCAATGGTATACTATACATATGGTCATTAAACATGTTCTTATCTTCTACTTCTCAGATCATAAATAGAGTTGATTGTACAATATGAATCAACCTGTGAGCTTTGTATTCATTCTCATCTGGGCCCTGAAACCATGAAACTAGGCATATCATTTTTCTAAAATTGATTCATAGTTTTCTGTAAAGATTTTGCTTATGATATTTCCAGTTCACCATTCGTTGCCTCAACGTTTCTGTCTTCAGTTGATAATGGGCATTTTTAAATGGGAACTGTTTTGACACTCTGGTTTATTTTCTGTCACTGGCAACCTCTTCTTTGGATTTGAGTACAATGACTGACACATTATTTGTGGCTAACTAGACAGGTGTCATATCTGGTTTCTCATCATTGCCATGGCTTGTAAAGCCATTATATGGATTCATCAGGTAAAATTCAATTCACATTGCATCCTTATTTATCTAACTAGTTATTTCTGTAACTGATTTGTCATGACATTGGTTTTGCTTTATAGTGATTCCTTCCCACTCTTTGGATACCGGAGAAGGTCATATTTGGTACTATCAGGACTCCTTGGAGCACTCTCATGGTTTTTGATGGCCACCTTTGTAGACAGCAAGTATGGTGCTGCTTTCTGCATACTTATTGGTTCTCTTTCTGTTGCTTTCTCAGATGTCGTAAGTTCCTTTGTTTCTAGTTGGTTTCAGTTATTTGACTTGTGGTGTTAGGTTCGTTACCTAGTCGTAATCATGCAAGCCTGCATGCTACATTATTTATCTGAACTATTTTTTACTTGATCAAGAGGTTGGCAACAATCTTTTGGGATTTGGACCTTCAGAATCAGTGGACACGTTATGAGATTGTGAACTGGAAACCAGCTTATTAACAGCTCCGCGCCGTAAAATCAGTTCTCTTTGTCCTGCATCAATTCAAATGCATTATATTCACAAGTTCTTGCTAGTTTCACCATCGCTTGACTTGGATTGAAGCAACTGTAATAGCCTTTTGAAATTCTGAAGGAAGCCTGTCAGATGGATCCTTGGAAAAAAGGGCCAGAGTTTAAGGTCTGAGACTCAGATATTATTTGAAGTTAAGTCTAGCAAACAGCTGTGTCAATATAAAAAGATAAATTGATGAGTTTTCAAAAGCTCAGTTGTTCAATTATATGGCCACCTTGTTAAAAGCTTTGACTATTAGAGAGGGTACACTTTTATTTACTCACGTATGACTTCAATATGCCTTTCACATGTGGTCCAGATTTTGTTTTGATGGGTCAAACACGTGAAATCTTTTTAATGAAGCGTGGCAGTGAGGCTTGAACTCGGGATCTCTGCCTGCTTCCATAACATATTTTGTTGTGCGACCATCTAAAAGCTTAACTTGTTAGAGAGAACAATCTTTTACTCCCTCTATCCCATTTTATGTGGCACCCTTTTTTTTAGTTCGTTCCATAAAGAATGTCAGCTTACTAATTCGAAATTATTTAACCTTAAAATTTCCTTTTTACCCTTAATGAAATGAATGTCTTCTCGATCTTTTGTACTCTATCAAGTTTTTAGTTCTTAGTTTAGTGGCGTTGGGGACTCATGATGGACTAGGATCACGTCTGCGGTTGGGGTTGGAGGCGAGGGGTAGTAGTGATAAGAAGGGGCCGGACTTAAGTTGAGAGTAGGGTCATGGAACAGAGCCCGAGATGTGAACGGGTTTAAATTATGGTATTCAGGAGGCTCTAGGATAGAAATGGAGTAGGTATCCTAGTAATGAGGATCTTAGAAAGTGTGTGATTGAGGGGAGGATTGATAATAGGATGATGTCTATTAAACTTATTATCGGTAGACACATAGTGAATGTTATTAGTGCCTATGCACCTCAAGTGGGCCTAGATGAGGAAGTCAAAAAGCTCTTTTGGGAAGATTTGGATGAGGTTGTGAGAGATATACTAGACATAGAAAAGATCTTCATGGGGGGAGACTTTAATCGGCATATTGCTGCAACTTCGAGTGGTTTTGATGATGTTCATGGAGGCTTTGGTTTTGGGGAGAGAAACGAAGGTGGGACGTCTCTCTTAGATTTTGCTAAAGCCTTTGAGTTGGTTATTGCAAACTCATATTTCCTAAAGAAGGAAAATCACTTGATTACCTTTCATAGTACAGTAGCTAAGACTTAGATTGTTTACTTACTCCTCCAGAAGGGTGACAGAAGCCTTTGTAAGAATTGGAAGATTATTCTGAATTAGATATTTCCACTCAGCAGAGGCTTTTGGTAATGGACTTAGAGATTAAGAGGGATAAGAGGAAGACGACTTTTTATGATCGACCGAGGATTAGATCTTGCCCTTCCTCGGGAGATCGGGGAAAAGCTGAGTAGTTTGGGGGCATGGAGTAATAGCGGGAATGTGAACAACATGTGGGACACAACTGCTGATTGCATTAGAAAAGTAGCTGCGAGGTACTAGGGTATTGAGAGGGATTTGTGGTGGAAGTTAAGGTAATTGGTGGTGGAATGGAGAAGTTCAAAGCATGTGAAAACTATAAGATGGTTGCTTATATAAAGTGGCTAGAGTATATGGATGAGGATGAAACACGGAGGCTTAGGGATATCTATAAGACGACGAAGGCAAAAGCAAAGTTGGCCGTCATGAGTGCTGAGACAACAACATTTGAATGTTTGTATGTTGAGCTAGAAGAAAAAGGCAGGGACAAAGATTATATAGGCTCACAAAGAGAGAGAAAAGCTCCCGACTTGGACTAAGTGAAGTGTATCAAGGATGAGGATGGTAAGATGTTGGTGGGCAAGACTTCTATTAAGCAAAGATGGCAAATTTACTTCCACAAACTCTTAAATAAGAAACGGCACAGAGATATAAAGTTAGGTGATTTGGCGCACTCTGATAGTCATCGAGATTTTGGTTATTGCAGGCATTTTAGTGTTGAGGAGGTTAGACGAGCTATTAGTAGGATGAACAGAGGAAGAGCGAGCAGGCCCGATACGATTACGGCGGATTTTTGGGAGAGCATTGTCAAAGATAGTATGCAGTGGTTGACTGGGTTGTTTAATGCTATTTTGAAGACTGCTAAGATGCCCGATGAATGGAGGAGTACAATGGTTCCATTGTACAAGAACAATGGTGATATTCAAAATTGTAACAATTACAGGGGTATGAAGTTGCTAAGTCACACTATGAAGGTTTGGGAGAGAGCGGTGGAAATGAAGGTGAGGAGTGTCTATTTCAGATAATCAATTTGGATTTATGCTGGGTGATCTACTACCGAAGCAATCCATCTTGTTCGAAGACTGATGGAGAAATATAAAGAAAGGAAGAGGGACCTTCATATGGTATTCATTGATCTTGAAAAGGCCTATGACAGAGTTTAAAGAAATGTTTTTTTGGAGGTGTCGAGAGGCGAAAAGGAGTTCCAATGGTGTATGACGGGGCCAAAACTCAGGTAAGAATGGTGGAAGGTAACTCAGAGTATTTTTTCTGTTGAGATGGGACTGCATCAAGGATCTGTACTGAGCCTTTTTCTTTTTGCCTTAGTGATAGATGAGTTGACACAATCTATTCAAGAGGAGGTTCCATGGTGTATGCTATTTGCGGATGACGTAATACTAATTGATGAGATTGGGGGTAAAGTTAATGATAGGTTGGAGGTGTGGAGACATACTTTGGTATCCAAAGGGTTCAAATTGAGTAAGACCAAAATAGAATACTTTGAGTGCAATTCAATGTTGCGAGGGATGAAATGAACATTGCAGTGAGGCTTGCCACTCAATCTATTCTTAAGAGAGAAGACTTTAAATATCTTGGGTTTATAATCCAAAATAATGGTGATATCGATGATGACGTTACACATCGTACTGGAGCAGCATAGATGAAATGGAGGCTTGTGACTGGAGTATTGTGTGATAAGAAGATACCACCTAAACTTATAAGTTTTACAGAATGGTGGTTAGACCCTCTTTTCTATATGAGATTGAGTGTTGGCCAGTCAAAACTTCGCATGTTCCGAAGATGTTGATTGCTGAGATGAAGATGTTGAGATGGATCTATGGACATACCAGGTGTGATAAGATTAAGAATGAGATCATTTGGGAGAGGTTGGAGTGCTCTCTATGGTAGACAAGATGAGAGAAGCAAGACTAAGATGGTTTGGGCATATGCAGAGGAGGAATGTCGATGCTCCTGTTAGGAGGTGCGAAAGGTTGAATGTAGTGGTTACGGGAAGGGGTAGAGGTAGACAGAAAAAGAATTGGGGGGAGATCATTAGACAGGATATGGCACAACTTTATGTCAACAAGGACATGACCTTTCAATAGGAAGGAATGGAGGTCGCGTATTAGGATAGAAGGTTAATAGGCTAGTAAACGTAGTCTATTTTCTTGCCTTGTGATGTCAATAGTTTTTGAATACGTAAATAATAATTTAGAGTTGAATAATTAGGAATTAAATAATTAACTAATTACAATTTAATGAAACAAAAGATTCCTAAATATAAAAAGAGTAGTTTAATGTTTCCAACAGATTTTATTGAATTTTTTTCTTTATTTAAACTTGTTATATTATATACTTTATTAAAAAAATATTTGATAGTCAATATTTTAGTTAATTATTTAGATAGAGTAGTCCTAAACCAAAAGTGAATTCTAAATATAAAGAAATTCTAATCCAAAAGTGAGTCTTAAAACTAAATAAATAAAAGATTAAATAATAATTAAGAAAGATAGCGAAACGATGATTTTGTCTAAAGAAGAGTATTTAAATGGAGGGCAAAAAGTTCATACAACATTTCTAAGGACCTTTACACTTTTAATATAGTATAGATTATCCATATTCATCTATTATTTGATCCTAAATTACTAATTGTGCAGATTATATGATCTTACTCTATATTTAATGGAGCGATATTTTTCTAAAAAAGATTCCAAACGTACAAAGTCAAGTTTAACAACTCAAGCTTCAACTTCAACTTCAACTAAAACTGACTTGGAAGAACGAGGTAATGAGTCAAAAAAAAATATCGACAAAATGAAGGAATTGATCTAAATTCCTTAAGGGTTGATCTTGGAGAAAGATTACCTATTTGAAAATATCATCCAAATAATCATGATGCAATCAAAAGGTCATATCTTCAAAAAGGTCCCTTCCAACCTCGAAATCATGAGTTTCCTAAGAGATTTATGTATAGTAAATTTCGTCGCTTTAATTCTAAATGGGTTAAGGAGTATGATTGGTTGGAATATAGTATAACAAAAGATGCGGTTTTTTGCTTCTATTGTTATTTGTTTGAAGATGAAGATATCAATCAAGGTGGAGGTCATGTATTTTCAAGTATAGGATTTACAAGTTGGCACAAAAAGAAAAGTTTGGATGAATATATTGGTGGACCAAACAGTGTTCATAATCAGTCACGAAGAAATTATGAAGATTTGATGAGACAAAAACAATCCATTCAAAGTGTGATTGCTAGGCAATCTGATCAACAAAAGTTAGAATGTCGAACTTGTTTAGAAGCTGCCATTGATGTCATAAGATATCTTTTAAATTGAGGATTATCTTTTCGGGGACATCGTGAAGATGAATCTTCTCTCAATAAAGGTAATTACATTGAACTTCTTGAATGGTACATTAAACAATGTGATAATATTGCTCCGGTATTTACAAAAGCTCCTAAAAATAATCATTTAATTTCTCCATATATTCAACGAGATATTATCACTGTATGTAAGATGGAAACAATTAAGTATATCATCAAAGATTTAAATGATGATTACTTTTCTATATTAGTTGATGAATCTCGTGATGTATCAAGTAAGGAGCGAATGGCTATTGTTTTGAGGTATGTTGATAAAAAAGGGAAGTGTAACGGAGAGATTTATTGCTATCGTTCATGTTCGTGATACTAGTGCTTTGTGTCTAAAAAAGGAAATTATTGTTGTACTAGCTAAACATTCTTTGAGTTCATCTTATATACGTGGACAATGCTACGATGGAGTAAGCAATATGCAAGGAGATTTGAATGGGCTCAAAAAATTAATTCAAAAAGAAAGTAAAGGTGCACATTCTATTCATTGTTTTGCTCATCAACTACAATTTTAACTCTTGTTGCGATTTGTAGACGATGTGATGAAGTGCAAAAACTTTTATCATTTATTTAAGATATATTAAATATGATTGGAGGTTCTATTAAGCGTAGAGATGAACTTCGTGAATCTCAAGCAAAAAATATTGAAGAAGCACTACACAAATGTGAGCTTGAAACTAGTAGGGGTTTGAATCAAGAATTAGGTCTTGCTAGAGCCGGTTAGATCGTCTTTGCTGTATGGAGTGGAGTGTGGCCAATCAAAAACTCATATGTTCAGAAGGTGCAGCTTGTGGAGATGAGCATGTTGAGATGGATGTGTGGGTATATCAGGAGAATAAGGCTAGAAATGAGACTATTCGGGAGAAGCTCGAGGTGGCCCCTGCGGCTGATAAGATGAGGAAAGTGAGACTGCGATGGTTTAGACACATGCAGAGAAAGAATACCGATGCTCCTGTTAGGAGGTGCGAGAGGTTGGATTTAGGAGTTACACGGAGGAGTAGAGGTAGACCGAAGAAGTATTGGGGGGAGGTGATCAGACAAGATATAGTGAGACTTGATTTTACCAAGGACATGACTTTAGATAGGAAGGAGTGGAGGTCGCGCATTAGAGTAGTGGGCTAATAGGTTAGTAGGGTTAGGTTGATCTCTGGCCATGGGGCATAGCAAGGTAGTAGGATTGGTCACGTCTTTTATCCAGTGTTGTCATTATCTGTCTTATATATTTTGATTGTCTTGTATTTACATATTATCATGTGCTTTTCGTTATTAGTCACTTTTTCTGTTTCCTTTTCTCTTCCTTTTCTTTTTTCTATATCTAGTTTATTTTGCTTATGGGCTTTTGTGACGAGGGTTCCCGGGAAATAACCTCTCTACCTCTATGAGGTCGTGGTAAGGTTTGTGTACATTCTACCCTCCCCAAACCCTACTTGTGGGATTCCACTGAGTATGTTATTATTGTTGTTGTTGGTCCTATCATTGATGTACTTGATGTTATTGCTGTTACCACACATTTTGAAGAAAAAGTGTAAAGCAAAGGGATATTTGAATGCTTGTCTAACATTTAAGGTTGTATTCATGTTGCATTTCATGCGCACTATTTTAGCAATCACAAATGAGCTTAATGCAACTTTTCAAAAGAAGGAACAAGATATTGCAAATGCCATGATATTTGTTGAAGTATCGAAAAATCGATTGCAATCATTGAGGATAACGGTTGGGATTTCCTTATCGATGAAGTTTCCAAATAGTGTACCAAATATGATATATTGAAGCCCAACTTTGATGAGTTTTATGTCATTCTTGGAAGATCAAGTCGTAGAGTTGCAGAATATACTATTTCACATCACTATCGGGTTGAAGTATTTTATAAAATTATTGATGGACAACTTCAAGTACTCAATAATCGTTTTGATGAGATGACAACTGATTTGCTTCTTAGAATTTCTTGCTTGAACCCAATTGAACCTTTTTCAAGCTTTGACATTGTAAAGATATTGAAATTGGATGAGTTATATCCTGATGATTTTGATAAACATTCAATGATTGACCTTCGTTTTCAGCTTGAGAATTATATTGTTGATATTCGGGATCATTATAAAAGATTTTCCAGCGTTAAGGGGCTTGCTGATTTATCTGAGAAATTAGTTGAGACAAAGAAACATAAAACTTATCCTCTTGTGTTTCGACCAGTGAAATTTGTTTTATTTTTGCTAGTTGCAACTGCTACAGTTGAAAGAGCCTTCTCTGCAATGTAATTGATTGAGTCTAACCTACGAAACCGAATGGATGACGAATTTTTGAGTGGTTGTTTGGTGTTTATACAGAAAAGGAAGTATTTAGTAGTGTTTCTAATGAGTATATTATGTACACCTTTCAAAACACAATATCTCGTCGAGGAGAATTGTAGTAATATATTTGAATTGAGTTTTATTTAATATGATTTGAACCATCTTTTTATAATTTCTTTTTTCATGTATTTTGGAAGATGTTAGTCATTTGTTTGTAATAATGTTGTATAAAATTTTATTTACTAATGTGAAGAGCGAGAAACTTATTTTAAAATTTTATAATATTATCTAATATAAAGAGTAGACTAATTTTATCTAAATTTTATATTATTTAAACAAAAATATTTTTTCTCATAAAGTTCACTATTCTAGAGCAAAAACTTCATTAATTTTTCTCTTGAACTATACTTGTCCTTTAAATGGTGACACTGCTTAGAAAATATCCTGCGTATGCCACGGTAGACAAGGAACATACGCAATTACCTTAATGAAATTATGAAGCAACACGTGCTTCACATGTTGTATCTCTCTGTGGGCTGTTATCCTTTACACTCAGAAGAAGTATGAAGGAGAATGATCATATTAACATGCATCATCCCTTTAATTTGGATTGTTGCTAGTTTGAGTGGGCAAATGACTTGCTCATGGTTTCTGAACCTATAATTTGCTTCGTTACGGTAGACCTTGTTTTGTACCAAATGACTTCTCCAACCCTGAAAATTTATCTTGAGCTTGAATTTTAGTTGTTACACATATTACCAACTCTATATGCTGCTCAAATGGATGAAGTTTATCTTTTGTTTTGCTTGTAGTGTTCCTCTAGTTGTTCCCAGCTAGTATCTTCTTATGTTCTCCTAATTATGCAAGATATAAATTGCGGTATGATGTAGGTTGTAGATTCCATGGTCGTTGAGCGGGCACGTGGTGAGTCCCAAAGCATGTCAGGATCTCTTCAGTCACTTTGCTGGGGTTCTTCAGCATGTGGTGGAATTATCAGTTCTTACTTTAGTGGATCCCTTGTGGATGTTTATGGTGTGAGGTATGATATTATCTCAGTGTATTGAGATATTGTAGCCTGCGTTGGTGTGAGCATTGTTAATGTTTGGTCAGTTAATTATATTTTGGTTCCTCCAGGACCGTTTTTGGTGTAACAGCATTACTTCCACTGATAACATCTGCAGTATCTACACTAGTGAAAGAAGAGCCAGTACATGGCCCAGCCAGGGGTCTGTCTTTAGGCAATGGCTTCTTTGGGAGTTCAAAAAGTAGCATTATCCAGTTATGGGGAGCTGTTAAGCAGCCTAATGTTTTTCTTCCCACGCTATTCATTTTCCTATTTCAGGCAACGCCACAGTCAGGTTCTGCTACGTTTTTCTTCATGTATGCTCTACTTCTAGTCTCTTGTTCAGATTATTACTCCTATTAAATTGAAGATGCACATTTTTTAACTGAAGTTTGTTGATTGTAGAACCAATAAACTTGGTTTCACTCCAGAATTCTTAGGACGCCTTAAGCTTGTTACTTCGGTTGCATCACTTATTGGTGTTGCGCTTTACAATGGTTTCTTAAAAAAAGTTCCTTTAAGGAAAATATTCCTTGTGACAACTATTATTGGTTCAGCTCTTGGGATGACACAGGTATCTGTCCAAAATATCTTCTGTTTTACTGTGCTTCCCTTTTGGCCCTTTCTGGTGGTTCAGAATTTAGATTGACTTATGTGTAATCGACGTGTTGATAGGTTCTGCTGGTAACCGGATTGAATCGGAAGTTTGGCATTAGTGATGAGTGGTTTTCAATTGGGGATTCTTTGATCCTATCTGTTCTTGGTCAGGTAATCTTTTGTCTTTTACTGGCTTAGCTTTGGATTGCTTATCAGATCGATTAACAATCTCTAGTTCTGTGATTTCCTTAATATACACAGAAAGAACATTCAAAATCTCGAACTCACTATGTAATCCAAATTTCTGCAGTCAATCGCTGAAAAAAAGAAGTGTTAACTTAATTTTTGCAGTCAAACAATTTTTGCAACCCCTTAACCACTACACTAAACATTTAGCTTGTTTCAAGAGGTGTCAATACTTGTATAAATATTTATTAAATCAAATTTTGACCTATATATGCAATGTAATTTTCTGACGAAGGGGTGTCACTTGACACCCCTCGGCCAAGGTGGCTCCGCCCTTGCATTGATAGGCAGCCTGCATAGGTAGGTACGACATAGGTAGGTTAGGTAGACTGTTAGTTAGATGTTGAAGGATACATCTATGCACACTTTGTTGGTACTCGAAATGTTACCTAAAAGTTCTAAGTTTGTAAGATCCCCCACATGGTTGTCCTAAGAAATTTACCCCTTTTTACTGTAATGCCAACTTTTGGGAAGTAATTCTAGAGTTCTACGAAGGAAGAAAAAGAGGGCATCTCTAAATTTTGTTGGGGAACTCAGATTGATCAGTAGGTTTTGATTCTTTGGAGACTAGAGGATAACGGTATTCTGGCAACTTTTTCAGGCTTTCTTCATGCCTGTTCTTGTATTAGCTGCAAGAATATGTCCAGTGGGGATGGAGGCAACTTTCTTTGCAACCCTCATGTCCATAGCCAATGGGGGAAGTACCCTTGGGGGTCTACTTGGTGCAGGTCTAACTCACATCTTTCGCGTCACCAAGGACAAATTTGACAACTTGGCCCTCCTAATAATTATCTGCAATCTCAGCTCCCTTCTGCCCTTACCACTACTTGGCCTTCTTCCTCGTGATGAACCTGATTCAGAGAATACTGATATTGAGATGGCGCCATATTAAATTCCTGCCTTCTCTGCATGTAACATGATGACATGAAATTGCTAATGTGGCCTCAGACATGGTTGATCATTTTAGCTACAACTTTTCGGATAACAGTGGGAGAGAATTCACTCATGGGATTAGTTACATTCTTAAGACATCACTTGATACAAAAAATGTAGGGATTATTAATATTTACAGGTACTAGTTTTTAAGCAACTAATAAGGATCAATTTTAAGGGGCTTCCAATGTTGTAACATTTATATTACTGGATGGACTACAATGCGCGCTCCTCCTGTCTATATTCTTTTTCACATTTTTTCCTTTGTATCTCTGGTGCACCGTGAATAATATTTTTAAACACAAAATTTTACTACCTAAAGGTTTCTTTAGCAATCCATTTCCAGTGTGATTTCCTCTGTGAAGTTAACATTTTTATTGCAGATGTCATTCTTTTTTGCAAAAGATATTAATAGGAATAATTTAATCTACTCATTATTGAGTTTATTTACAATCATTTGTGTGTGAAAATCTATTGGAAATAACCATTCTACTTTTAAGTCTTTGTACACCCCATTGTAATTTTACAGGTATGCTAACTGCTTAATCTATTAGAAAAAAAAAAAAAGTTTTAGTTCCTATTATCGTGCTTTGTTTTGTTAACTGTCCATATACTTCCTGCAATAATATTTCTTATTTTTCTGTACTCTTATAATTGTTGAAGAGTTATTACAGTTTATCATGCTAATTATTGCGTATATTTTATTTTTCTTCAGTTATTCCTTTCATCCTTTTTGAACAATTCAGAAAAACAAACAATTCTTTTCTTGATAAATATGAATAAATTGTTAAAAGTTCAAAAATCATTATAAACTAGGAAAATAGTTTAAAATGTTAAAATTCATATCTGAAGTATAAAAAAGAAAGAGTTTAACAACTTTAGTTTTCTTTTAAAAAAAAATTGAAGTTACATTATGGACGAAACCTATATATATACACTTTAAAAAAATTAAAGTTCATTCATAATTAGATGAACTCCAATTCTTTTAGAAAAAAGTATATGAGTTTGCATT
Organism: Solanum ossicruentum; assembly: GCA_025774065.1. Lineage (NCBI taxonomy): Eukaryota > Viridiplantae > Streptophyta > Magnoliopsida > Solanales > Solanaceae > Solanum > Solanum ossicruentum. The sequence continues at coordinate 12,821,258 of JAOTQR010000092.1, forward strand.
ACGAACGAACCCTAATTTTTTTATACAACGAAAAAATGTGTCTTAATTGAGTGAACTGTAGTATCTTTTGAGAAAGATGTAATTCCTCCATAATTGGGGAATTACAATATATTTTTTTAAAAAGCTAGTTTAGCATATGTGTGTATCAAATCAATATTATTAAATTAAATACTACAAATATTTGAAAATCCTTAATATTATCATAAGAGTATACATTTTTTTTAAATCATTCATCCGATGTTCATAATCAATATTGAAGTCCAACTAATTTAAATTCGAACTTGATAGACTTCATTTAGGAATATTGAAGTCCAACTAATTCAAATTCGAACTTGATAGACTTCATTTAGGAATAACGCTCTTTACCAAGATTATTTTTCATACCTAGCCTATAACATTCTAAGTAAAAATGGACTATACAATTCTAAGTAAAAATGAAATAATAATGGATGACCGTAAACATACATTTAATTTAAAATAATGTCAAAGGTATATTTTATGAGTAATTTGTAGTTCTATTTGTTTTATTTGGGATCAAAATAATCATATTTTGTTAAAAAAGACAAATTTGAAAATTATATTTCATTAAATATTTTTTGAAATACACTTTTTCATGATTTTTTCAATAACATTGTCAAATAACATAATTTAAAAAATCGACTTTTTGGTTTTTCAGGAATATGAGAATAAAAAGATTAATCTTCCAACTTCTTTGAGAATAATAATACTTTAAATTAATAAGTTGTTATGCAAATAATAAAGGAAAGAGAATCTCAAAGTGATTCATCCTATTGTACATGAGAATCTAAAAAACTAAACTTTAGATTCTCTTATTATTGAAAATAATTTGAAGAGTATTGTTCATCTCCATAAATGAACAAATAGCTAGGTTTTTTATCGATCAACTTAGTTGAAAAAATATGCAAATAAAGACCGATTAATCATGAACTATTGTTGAGTCCTTTCTTGTTTGCCCTGGTGATGGATGAACTGACACGATCTATACAGGAGGAGGTACCATGGTGTATGCTATTTGCAGATGACATAGTACTGATTGATAAGACTCGGACTAAAGTTAATGATAGGTTGGAGGC
>JAOTQR010000092.1:12833562-12847549 GCA_025774065.1 Solanum ossicruentum
AATCAGTCTGGGAAAGGGGAAAGCATGCATGGGAAGGGGAAGGGGTTTCTGGGAAAGGGAAAGGGGAATCATAAATGTGAAAAAATATTTTGGAAAAGAGGGAATGCACCGGGGAAAGGGAGAGGATTTTTGGGGAAGGGAAGAAGAAATTAATGAAGGAGAAGGGGAGGGAAACGGGATAAGGGATTTGGGGAAAGGGTGGTATGGGGAGAGGGGTTGGTGTGCGGCGCCGGTTGAATTGGGGTTTAGGGTTTCGAAAGAAGGGGAAATGGAGAAGAAGGGGACGGGTGAGGGGATATAAGGGGGGCGCGTGAACCTCACGCGCCCATCTTAAAACATTTTTTTTAAAAAAATAATTGTTCGAAATTATTAAAAAAACAAATAAAACTCAATGACTAATTTGACACCGTGGAGGGTAAAAATTGGGTGTCAACAAGTACTATGTTATTTTTTTATTTTGAATTTATGTTATATTTTTAATTTCGTCTATTTAGTAGTATTGACGTGATATTACATATTATAAGCAATTTATTTTTCAGCTTAAAAATAAATGGCTTGTAATGTGAATGTCAAGTCTTTACTACTAAAAACAAATGAAACTAAAAATATTACATAACTTATAAATTCAAAATAAAAAAATTTAACACAATATTTTTATGTCAAATTCCAACATAATATACATCAATATGATTTAAAAGATAAAAATTAAGTTTATAATTTTATTCACCAATGAATTCAATTTTAATTTAACAATTAGAATACTAATAAAACCATGCGAGTTAAAAAATAAACATATAATAAATAAATTAAAAAAATTACATGAAATCACCTAAAATAAAGATTGAGATTGAGAAGAAATAAAAATAAATTATAAAATTAAAAATATTTAAAAAACTTAAATTAGCAAAAATAAAAAGAATTAAAATAATTAAGAACATAAATTTACAGTTTTACCCACACACAAAAAAAAAAAAAATTGAAAAATAACTTGCTTGTAATCACACTCACACCATATACATTGTAATTAGCATTTAGCAGTAATTCATCAAAAATGTAACTACTAACTACACACGATCAATTATCTCGTGACCAAGTGCAACCAAATAGGTTCATACTGAGGAACTATTTTCGTCAGTTTGTCGCCGGGGAGGATCAAGATCCCGGAGTCGGGCGGAAGTGAAAAAAGCTGAATAATGGCGGAAGCTCTCTTGGAGCTGGAACAAATTCTCTTCTCTAGAAAGGTGCTATTTCTATAGCTGTGCCCTAGATTTCCACTGCTTTATAACTGTGCATTAACCTTGAACCAAAATTATCGTTTTTTCCCTTTCTATTTGATTTGTTAATTTGTACTCCTTAATCTTTTTCTTTTCCCTTCTGTCTCTCGATGTGAAAATCAGGGTGCATTTGCTTTTCAAACTAAATTTGTAGGTGTATTTAATTTTCCTGTAATGATGTATATTTTTGTAGGAAACTCTGACAAGTGAAGAAGATAGACTACTTAATTCATGGAAACAAAATGCTATAAGAGATTTTGGTATTGGCGCCGTCGGTGCTTTCATTGCCACTTGGTTAGGTACATTTCCAACAGAATTACATTGTCAAGTAAATTATGATTGGGACATGCTTTATTGTTGTGTTTTCCTCGATAAAATGTCAAAAGGAAACAAAAAAAAAAGCATAAGGATTCAAGATGTCAAGTAAATTATTATTGGAACGTGCTTTGTTGTTGTATCTTCCTTGATTAAATGTCAAAAGTAAACAAAAAAAAACATAAGGATTCAAGATGTCTAGTAAATTATGATTGGAACGTGCTTTGTTGTTGTATTTTCCTTGATTAAATGTCAAAAGTAAACAAAAGAAAGCATAAGGATTCAAGATGAAGGTGTTTGACTAGATATAATGTCGAGTGAAATTTAGTTTGATAGAGAAAATAGCACATCAAAGGTTAAAATTGAACAGATAAAATGAATTTGAATTCTTGAAAGCATAAAAGTTATATACAATAATATTATTAGCCAAGTGTTGTCGAACATTTTGGATTGTCCTACTTGAATGAGTATAATAAAGAATGGGGCGAAGGCAGTATAGTAAAGTATTTTCTTTTTGGATGTTGCATAGATGCTTTTATGTGAATTTAGCTTTGAAGGAAAAAGTCCCCTCTTCTACATGTCATACTTCCTGATATTATTTATTAGAAGCTGGGATCGTAAAGTACATATCAGTAAGAAGAGGAATTAACGTGTCAAATTCGAAATTATCAAACTTCTCTTGCTTAAAAGTATGAAACTCATTGAGATAGTATTAGCAATAATAGGATGATTTGGCAGAAATATATAAAAATGCCCTCCTAAAAAGATTGTTCCAGAATGAAAGTGTAATCGTTTGAAGAGGTGCTCCAGCAGCTAGAAGAAATAGTATTAGATTAGTCAGAAAACTGGCCTTAATACTCATGTTTCTAGGTGTTGCTCTGTATTATATCCATTCTGCTTGCACAAATTATTTGTTTTCTCCTCCTCTATTATTTGCTTCTATATTTGACCAGACTCCTAACAAAGTTATCTCAATTTGTTTCTTTGTAGTAACCAGAAGACTGAATAACCTAGTTCGTATGAACCTGACAGCAGGTAAGCTCAATTTGCACCTCCATTATAAGGTTTTCCAGAAATTGACTGGGCTTGTTTTTCATGTTTTATCTTTTCTGCCTATTCCAGTCATCCTTGATACCCTAACTGGTTTTTGTCCATGTATCTGTGGACTTGGTAGCTAGTGATGTACTTTAGGATGCCCTTCAGTGTCTCATGTTCCTGTGCGCAGTAAGTTTATTTTACATATTTTCTGTTAAAACTAAATACATAAAACTTGAGTTTCCGTTTAATTCCCTTAAATGGTCACTCAAGTAGATGATATTACCTAGTAAAATCACATACCTTCTTATTGTTTCAATAGTTCATTCAGCTTAGCATTGTCTCTTATAAAATAACAGTAACAGAAAAGCCACTTTGTTAAACCCTATATTTGCTTCTGACCTTTATTCCTGGTTCTGCTCTTTTCAACTATCTATGTTCATTCTCTTCCAACAAGTTTATCAATGTTACTACATGCAGGTAAAAGCTAAAAGATTAGTAATTTAAAGTAGTGTTTATGTAATTTTTGTATATTTAAAGTTTATTAAATAATTCATGTCCAAATTTACAGTGAAAATTTGATGGTGCCCCTCACTGGGAAATTTCTTTCATTTAGCTTGGAGGAAGTATAGGGTATCAAGTTTCTGGAATTGGGATTATTCTGGAAAGATAATTTTTTTTACTTGGTTTTATCTGTTGTTTAATTAGTGATACTTAGAAATCGTCTGAATAGATCAATGGCTGTTTTATTTGACTTCTGTCGAAATAATAATAATATTTTTTGATGTAGCTTTCTTTGTAGTCATTGTGATTAATTTGATTTGATATTATGAATTCATCAAGTTGATAGCGCGAGCTCATCCGCAACTTGTCGGTCGGAGATGATATCATATTTAGGCCATTGTTATTTTGTAATAATATTCGGTCGGAGATGATATCATATTTAGGCCATTGTTATTTTGTAATAATATAGTTGACTTGAGTAGCTAGCAAATGAGTTGATAAATTCTAGGTCTAGGCAACCACTCAGACAATTTTTAGAAAAAAAACTCTCAGGCATGAGTTTCTAAGTCCTTTTTGAAGTCCCTTCTGGACTTTGAAATTCCTTTTCCTAGGGACTTCGTCCACCTTTCCATTGTACAATAACAAGTGTGATATTCAAAACTGGAACAATTATAGGGGTACCAAGTTGCTAAGCTACACTATGAAGGTTTGCGAGAGAGTGGTGGAGATGAGAGTGAGAAGAGGAGTGTCTATTTCAGAGAATCAATTCGAATTCATGCTGGGGTAATAGACTACTGAAGCAATTTATCTTATTCGGAGAGTAGTGGAGAAATATAGGGAAAGAAAGAGGGACGTTCATATGGTATTCATTAATCTTGAGAAGGCCTATGACAAAGTTCCGAGGGATGTCCTATAGAGGTTTCTACAGGCGAAAAGTGTTCAAATGATGTATATTAGTGTGATAAGGGCCATGTATGACGGATCCAAAACTTGGGTAAGGACGGTGGGAGAAGACTCAGAGTATTTTCCTGTTGAGCTAGGATTTCATCAAGGTTCTGTGTTGAGCCATTTTCTTTTTGCCTTAGTGATGGATAAACTGACATGGTCTATCTAGGAGGAGATTTATGGTGTATGCTATTTGCGGATGATATAGTACTGATTGATGAGACCAGAGATAAAGTTAATATTAGGTTGGAGGTTTGGAGACATACTTTAGAATCTAAAGGGTTCAAATTAAGTAGGACCAAAACAGAATACTTAGAGTGCAAATTCAGTGTTGTGAAGAATGAAACAGATATTGAAGTCAGGCTTGCCACTCAATCTATTCCCAAGAGAGAAAACTTTAAATATCTTGAGTCCATCATCCAGAGTTGTGGGGTATCGATGATAATGTTACACATCGTATTGGGGCAACATGGGTGAAATGGAGGCTTACCTCTAGAGTATTGTGTGATAAGAAGATACCACCTAAATTTAAAGGTAAGTTGTACAGAATAGTGGTTAGCGCTGGCCAGTCAAAAACTCACATGTTCAGAAGATGCAGGTTGTGGAGATGAGGATGTTGAGATGGATGTATGGGCATACAAGAGGTGACAAGATTAGGAATGAGATCATTCGAGAGAAGTTAGGTGTGGCCATTGTGGCAGACAAGATGAGAGAAGCGAAACTACAATGCTTTGGGCATGTGCAGAGAAGAAGTACTGGCGCTCCTGTTAGGAGGTGCGAGAGGCTGGATTTAGGGGTTACCGGAAAGGAGCAGAGGTAGATCGAAAAAGTATTAAGAAGAGGTGATTAGACAGGATATGACGCAATTCCATATCATTGAGGACATGATCTTAAATAGAAAGAAGTGGAGGTCACGTATCAGGGCAGAAGGTTTGAAAGTTAATAGGGGTAGGATGATCTCTTGCCTTGTGATATAGAGGATAGTAGGATTAGTTGTGTCTTTATATATTCTGTTGTTATTGACCGTCATTATTTTGCTACTTTTATTGTATTTACAAGTTTTCAATTGCCTTCCACTATAGTTATTTTTATATCTAGTATTTTCTGCTTGTGGGGCTGATATTTGAGTTGAGAGTCTTCCAGAAACAACCTCGCTATCTCTATGAGGTAGTGGTAAAGTCTGCATATATTTTACCCTCTCCAAACCTCACTTGTGGGATTTCACTGGGTATGTTATTGGGGACTTCCTCCCCCTAAAATTTCCATTCTCTTTCTCTTGGACTTTCTTCCTTCAGTTTCTATGAAAACAGAGTGTATTTTTGTGCAGGGGAAATCCTATGACATCATGGAGGCAAGATCCCGAGGGGAAACATGATACGACTGAGTAGAAAATGCCAGGTAGCATTTGAGAAGGATGGTCCTGAGTAAGGGCACTCAGTTGGATCAGCAAAAGCCTCTCTGAAGCTTCAAGCTTCAGGGGAAAGAATCAGAAAGAGCTTGGAGATGCAGGGATTATTCCACTAATAATTTTCTGCCCCTAAAGTTCAATAAGTACAGATTTATTTTACTAGTTACGATCAAAGAAATGGATAAAGCAATTGTCATCGTATTGAAAACCCATTTAATGAAGCTTGGGGGAAGTTAGCTGACAAAATTCTCTCATTCATTAATAGAAACTCAACAACTACAGGGGCATTAAATTACAATGGGGAGGCGGTCGAAACTACAAACTAGGGGAAGGGGAAGGGGAGTTACATGCAGATTCTTCAAAAAAAAAAAAATGGAATCAAAGAGAAACGAAGTCTGCTGATGGGGATGAGGAGGAAAACAACTCTAGGATGGTACAATCTCAAGCTTTTCTTGGGGACAAAGACCTTCTGAGCCAATGGCTAGTTGGGAAATTTGAGGCAGATGACGTCCCAACTAGAAATGACGTAAGGCGTTGGGCTCAACAGACCTGGAAAGGAGATCAAGGAGTTCAGGTGAATGACATGAATAGATTCCCGTTCCTCTTCGAGTTTCAGTCCATAAAAAAAGTTGAACACGTTTTGATGGGAGACTAAATGGTGGTCACCAAAACTGGAACCTTCCTGAAAAGTCATGTTTTTCGAATGGTGTTGGTCTTTTTAAAAGGATGAATGAGGCAGCAAAAAGATTAAAAGAATCTCTCAACGGATTGAAGCTTTCAATGGCTGTCAATAGCTTTCAATAATTTTATTAAGCATTGAGGGGCTTTAAATAGTCAACCTAAAACAAAAATCTGCGTAATTTTAAATTCAAAATAACCTAATGATCTCAACAATTTAACTAAAATTCAAAATTCAAATTTATTTTAAACTAAATAACTTATTTTACGAAAAACTACTGCAGTAACTAAAAACAAATTTTAGTCACTGCAATTTTTAAAACTGCTCCTCCTCAAGTTTTGCTCTTTTAGTTGATGCTGATTTCTTTTTGAACTTGCAAAAATTCTTTTTCTTCTTTTGGTATTATGCTTAAAAAGTACCATCAATGATCTTCTCTTGTTTGAAAGTGCTTTCATTTGGAAATTGATAGGATTTGTAGAGAGTTGTAGTGATGATCTTTCTTCCATCACAATATCATGTAAAACATATATATGTCTCAAAATGAGATTTTGTTATCACTGAACAGATTTGATAAATTTTGCCAGTGAAAATTTGTGGTGCATTCAAAGAGAGATTGCTGCTCTCCATTCTTTGGTTAAAAAAGGCCTGTGTGTTGAAAAAATACGGGTTGAAAATAGCCTTGACGGGTGAAAATGGGTTAAAAAATAGCCCTTGCAGGTTAAAAAATAGCCCTAATGGGTTAAAAAGGTAACACTTGCGGGTTGAAAATAATATAGCAGTTCTTTGGAAGAACTCACAGATCCTGTAAGATCAATGAGACTCTGATCCCACTGTTGTTTTTTTTAAAAGGATGAATGGGACACCCAAAAGATTGAAAGAATCTCTCAATGGAATGAAGCTTTCAATGACTTTCCATAATTTTATGAATCATTCAGGGGCTTTAAATTGCCAACATAAAACAAAAAATCTGCATAATTTAAAATTCAAAATAACCTAAATATCTCAACAACTTAATTAAAAATTCAAATTTATTTTAAAGTAAATAACTTATTTTACTAAAAACTACTGCAACAACTAAAAGCAAATTTCAACAAATGGTTTTGGATACGAGTTATAGGGCTTTCTCTCCATTTATGGTAACAGTGATGAAGAACATAGGGGAAAAATATGGGGGCTGGATTGAGACGGAAGAAGACCAATGAGGAATCGAGCTCAGGAGGAGAAGGGCGAGCGAAAACCTACCAAGATAGAGGTTCATTAGGGACCCTGAGGTTTGGCAATACCCATTGCTTTGGGAAAAGCTTTTTTTGGAATAGAGGGCTATAGGCAAAAGGGGGATAGGTCCTATTTGGGTGAAAGAGAACACGTGAGGGGACATGTGTATGAGGCCCCAGTGCTGATGGATACTTATATGGTAACTATCCTAACTTTTCTTTTTCAAATTATTTGGGCTAGTCGACCCATTTAAATCCCAATAAAGGTTGTTAAGCCTTCTATTAAAGATATTAACATGTGGCCAGCTAATATAGTAGCCCAAAGCAATCTATTAGCATACATAGAACAAAAAAATGCAGTTAACACTATAAAATGCACATCTCACTATTCAGAACTCTCGGCAGCAGGCCAAAAACAATAAAAAAGAGAAAAAGAAAAAAGAAAATCCATAACCCCGAAACTAGTAAATTCCCTAATCAAGTGCAATAAATAAAGAGAGCACTCATCAAGTGCAATAAATAAAGAGCCCTAGGGGTTGAATTAAAGACACATTATCACCAGCCCTCATCAAGTGCAATAAATAAAGAGCCCTAGGGAAGAGCAATACCATGAAAGTAGGAAATCTGAAAACGGGCGTGATTTTCAAGTATGTCGAGTGAAGTGGAGAAGAAAGCTACTCCGGTTGAATCTCTTCAATCAGAAGATATAGAGCAGTGACATGCAAAGCTGACACAATTGGAATTTGTTGTATACTGATGACACAATAATTTTTTTGTGAAGTAGAGTAGGAACAACTATGTTACATCAAAGTTATTCTAGTAGTTATTAAACCATGATCTCGGCTACAAGTGAATTTGAGAAAGAGTAAGATATTCCCTATTAAAGAGGTCCAATAGAGTCAAACATTAGCAAATATACTGAAGTGCAAGATAGAGAGGTTGCCTACAGTTTATCTTGATATGCCATTAGTTGCTAAACATAAAGCAGGTAGCTCTGGGATGGTATACTAGAAAAAATCAAAGAAGAAACTGGACTTTGGAAATCTCCGTCTCTCTCTTTTGGGGAAAAGCCATATTGATCAGCTTTGTATTAGACTCCTGGCCAATCTATATGATGTCAATTTTCTCCATCCCAGCAAGGTAAGCAAAACTCTAGATACCATGAGGAGAAGTTTCCTTTGTCAAGGGAGGAAGATTGCGAAAACCTTTAACTTAGTTAAATGGGTGGCAGTTCAGCAGAGCAGAAAATATGGTGGGTCAGGAGTAAGAAACCTAAACTTGCACAACAACAAATCTACTTACCATGTGGTTATGGACTATGGAGATACAACTTCAAAGACCAAACACTATGGAAGGAAGTCATTCAACACATATGGTCAAGAGGAGCAATGGTGTTCAGAAGAAGTGATAGAAACAAATGGAGTTAGGAGTATGGAGGGCTATAAGAAACCTCTTGTTGACCTTCAGAGACAATGTAAAGATAAGGGTTGGCAGTGGGAATAAGGAGTCGTTCTAGAAGGAAGATTGGTATGGTCATGGGTCTTTGCATAATCTATTTCCTGAGCTATTCTCTATTTGTCTGAACCCTGACAGAAAAATACAAGATGTTTGGTCTCCACAAGGATGAACTTTACTTTTTAGTAAACTGCTTAATGACTTGGAAATAGGGTGGGTATCATAAATGTTGGCTTTGATTAGAGACTGACTTAGCATCAATTTGGAAACTGATAGATTGATATCACCGATCATCCTTATGGCTTGTTTTCAGTGAATAGAATAGTGTACAAAAAGGAATTAATCACAACTGCAAGCAAAAAAAACAGGGCCATGGGGTCCTATTTAGAAGAGTGTAGCTCCTACCAAGGTAAAGTGCTTCACTTGGTTGGTAGCCAGGAGAGCTTGCCTAACACGTGATGCATTGCAAAAACGGGGTAGAAATATAGCCTCGAGTTGCTCTCTTTGCAAAAAGGCTCTAGAAATCAACAATCACCTATTCCTCCACCATAAAATAGAAAGTAACAACATCAGTATGGGCTCCATTCACTAATTTAGTTTGCCTCAGCTGGATTATGGCAGAACACACTGCAGACCTGTTAAGCTGCTGGATTAGAAGGGGAGGTAGCAAGAGTCAAAAGAGGTGTAGAGGAAAGTACCAACTTGTAGAGAAATCAGTGAATTTTCCAAGGACAAGAATGCACGATAGAAGAGATTAAGTGCAAAGTAATTACCACTTTAGGCTTTTGCTATAAAGAAATGAATATAGAAGACGAGTGTATTTCATAGGAGCTTTGTAATTTTTTCTGTTTCTTTTGCTTTTTGAGTAACTAACACTTTTGGAGGTGGCCAGCATAGCCCTTAATGCTCAGAAAACAAAGTTACTAGGCCCCACCCAAAAAAAAAAGAAGTTAACTTGAGTAATTTTATTTGGACAAAAAAAGCTAAGTTACTTTACTAGGTAATTTTACTAACTTGAGTGACCATTTAAGGAAATGACTCCTTAATTCAAGTACCTAAATCAAGGATGACATTTAAAGTTCCCCATTGCCTCACTGCCCTATCCCCTAGCAGGATCATGCATTTTAGATAAAGGATGTTAATAAAATTATGCAGTAAATTGTAAGATTATGACAAAATTCAAGTTGCTATGAAGATAGATTATCTGAATATGTAGGGAGCGCTTCCCTCTTATGGCCGGATCAGTCGTGGCCCCAAAGCAGGTACCTGAGACCACTGGGCCTATTACATGTTCATTTGCATGATAGTCAGAGTCATTGCGATTCTGGGGACTTTTTATCTCTCTTCAGCTTCATATTACCATTCTTGTAATGATACATACTGTTCAAAACACTTATGTGGAGCTCGGTTACTCGGAAACACAGAACACTTTATTTTACTTTTGGTAATTTTATTACTTTTAATCTTTTGAACTTTCCCCCTTCCAGGTGTTGGTTTCTATTATGGCTTTAGGAGATTTGACAAGTGTGTTGATTCAGAAGTTGAACAAATTCTCTCTCAGCATGGGACTCGTTTGCAAACTGGGTTGGCAGAAATGTAGGTTATTGACTTATGATAAATATTTTGATTTGTGCAACATGCATTAGTTGAGTTGCAACTCCTTAGGGGTCATTTGGTTACCAGGATTAGGTCATCATTCCAGTAGGGGTGTGCATCGGTCGGTTCGATTCGGTTTTATACATTATTGGTTGGGTTTAGCAATTTTCGATTTTTAAATATGCTAAACCAATAAAAAATCAATAAAATACTTTTTATCAGTTTTAAGTCCTTAAAGGTTCAGTTTTCGGTTTAACCGATAAAGATGATAATGATAATTTACTTACATTAATAAAAACAGATGGAGTACGAACAAGTAAAAATTAAAGACTAAATACTAGAGTGGGTAACTAATCACTTAAGTATAATAAATATTACAGTAGGTAAAGTGCTACTATACTATGCTATCACTGATAAATTACTAATATTTACGAAGGGGTAAAATGGTGAATTATTATAATCTTACTGGGTTATCGGTTTACCCAATAAACCTAATAGTAAAAATCAATATCTAACCGATAACATAATAATTTTTTTTTTCAAAACCATGAAAAACCCGATAACCTAATAACCCAATTACAATAGACCAATAACATTTTTATCGGTTTGATTTATTGATCGGTTCAGTTTTTGCACACCCCTACATTGCAGTTCTGGATTACATTTATCCAATGCTTGGTTGTTGGTATTAGCTTACCAAATCTTGGTATTATCTTTCCCATATTAAAGGTGTGATAATCTGGAAATAACTTGGTTCCAAACCAAATGACCCCGACTTATGGTGCTACACAGGCTCATACATGTAGTCTGATGAAACATAGCCTTGACACTTGTATTCTCGTGCTTCATTTAAAAATAATTGCTCTACTTTTTGTGCAAGTCCATCCATAAAATCTCTTTTCATGCATCAAAAAGATTAATTGCTCTACTTCTTTTTTTATTCTAGTGTGTTTGGCATCTTCTTCAAACTAAAAGCGGCTAGCGCACTATTCATTATTTAATGGACACAAAATTCAACACTTTCCCAGCTGGTCCGAACAAAGTATGGCATCTAAATAAGGCTCAGGTTGTTTTAAGAATATGCAGTAGAATTAGCGGTTTTCTTGTGGATATAGGTTATATTCAATGTTCAATAATTTACGAATTAGTTTTATCCTAAGTTGCTCGGCATCTCCACTTTTGGTGTTGCACTGTGTCCATACGTCATGGGTATGGGTGTGCTATCCATACAGGATTTTCTCAATTGATTTTGGGCACTTTGACCAAAATCAACAGAGATATTAGGAACAAATGCTATGATTTTTGTAATCTAAACAAAAGCTAAGGCGAAATTGAAGAAAAATAGAAAATGGTGTGCAATGTAAATAAATATCTACGTCAATCTTTTTTCTTGTATCCTCTTGAAAAATATTTTTTCCTCATAATGCCTTGTATGTTTTGCACAGTGCCTCATAATTTAGACATATACTCTATTTTTAGATGTTTGAATTATTTTTAGGTGAATCTTGGCACCGGGCACCCTTACCAAGATCTGTACCCCTAATCTTAAAATATATATCATGAAGAATTCGACCTCTAGATCCACACCTCTGTATTGAATATCTGCAACGAGTCCGAGCAACGTGGGTTTTGTCAAAGCAGTATGTTCAACTTGTGCAAACTCAAGTGTAGACAATTATTAACTTGAAACCTGTTTGTTATATCACTGAGGGAGGACATCATAATGAGAACAAAAGAAAAAAAATGAGGAAGGAGATTCTGAGGGTTGTTCTATAACTGTTAAATTTAATAAGGTACATTAAGTAATTGTTGCAAGACGTAAGTGCACAAGAATCTAGACATCAAGCTTGTTTGAGCTTTGGTGGATTAATCGAAGTAAAAAACTTGCATAGTATTGTATTTACTTGAATCATACTCACCCTATAAAATATTGCCTTCATGTTGATTAGACAGTAAAATTGAATATTCTGTGAGTTCAATGTGGTCAAATCTTCATTTTACAAGGATAATCATCTGGCCTGGGTCATACTTGTCGCTCACTGTTAGTATTAGAGTCAGATACCACCTGAAAATATAGGAACTGACTACTAGGCTAAGTGTGATGAGAGCCACCTCTCCACGTTTGAATTGGCAAGGACAGAATAGATCATACTGCTGCCTAAACGATAATAATTAGTCATTCCAGCCTTTGAGTTGTCTCGGTACTTGATAACATGAGAATTTAATCTTGTTATGCCACTTCTTCATCTTCCAGTGCTATATGTTTAGACTTAATTGCAATATGAACTAGTGTGACTCGTTAGTGAATTTCTGTAGGCTATATTATTGTTCTTTGATTTGCTTTTGTTCTGATTACTCTAAATGGCTTCTTTTTAACATAAGACAGTGATCAACCTTGGGTGGTGAGCAATTAATTATCCTTTATGTGTGCATTAGGATACCAGATGAAACTGACAGTGCCTCAAATTTTAAAGGATTAGTTGAGGGCTTGCCAGAATTCAAGTTAACTAAAGATTTTGTTGAATTGTCCCACATCTGAGGAGTGGGAGGCATTTTATTTCCATATATAGTATTGGACAATCCTTATCATTTGAGTTAGCTTCTGAAGTTGAGGTAGGCTCAAGGTCCATTTTTTTAACTTGGTACCAGAGCCAGTCACACCCAATTCTTGTTTCACCCGATATTCGGTCCCTGTATTATCTTGTCCATACCCTATGCAGACTTGAGCATATGTGATGGTGTGATCATGTCCACACAGACATGCACATCCACTATTCTGTAGGTGAAATACTATGGTGAATGGAAATGGTAAAATGAGACTCTACTAAAATCACACAAAAGAAACTTGCAACCTCTCAGCATTCATCTATAACTTAAGATTGATTATAACAGAAGCAAGGAATTCACACAGTATCAACTAGTTCAAATTACTTGTCACTAAAATTTTATTTGGTGTTTGCCGGATTTGTATGCAAGTGAGTAATTGTGACATGGAAAATCTCTAATTTAGAAAGCTCCTAATTTGTTGTAAGGTCCAATTTGAGCCGAGTGGTTACATAGACTCTACATGCTTAGATGATTCTTCACAGTTTTATGGAATGTCTTATGGAGGTGTGTAGAGGTGAAAGGTGTCCCAGTGGCATATATCAGGGCGATTAAGGACATATACGATGGAGCCAAAACTCGGGTAAGAACGGTGGGAGGAGACTCGGAGTATTTTCCTGTTCAGATGAGACTCCATCAAGGATCTGTGTTGAGTCCTTTCTTGTTTGCTTTGGTGATGGATGAGCGGACGCGATCTATCCAGGAGGAGGTACCATGGTGTTGCTATTTGCGGAATGACATAGTACTGATTGATGAGACTCGAACTAAAGTTAATGATAGGTTAGATGCCTGGAGACACGCCTTAGAGTCCAAAGGATTCAAATTGAGCAGGACCAAAAATGAATACTTAGAGTGCAAATTCAGTGTTGAGAGGGATGAAGCAAACTTTGATGTGAGGCTTGCCACTCAACCTATACCCAAGAGGGAAAACTTTAAGTATCTGGGGTCCATCATCCAG
>JAOTQR010000092.1:12860120-12881491 GCA_025774065.1 Solanum ossicruentum
TTCTTCTTCCTCCTTTCCAATTTCCTTTTTCCCTTTTTACAAAGCTCTCAAGACAAATGAATTGTCTAGAGCTTTCATGATAGGGAAAATATATAATTATAACTTTATTAGTTCTTAAAACTTACACTTAAGTCCCACACTTTTTTATAAATAAAACCAATTAAGAACGTCCGTCACTAAATTTAAAATTTCTTCCACCTATGCCACACAATTAATTTATTAGAACACCCGGCATATACAAAATTTCCAACGCTACCTTTTATCAAGAATCTACCATTTTACGGGGCCTAACACAAGGTATGGGACAATTGTAGTAACAACAACACTTCATTGTATCATCACTAGCTCATAGGTGATAATTGTCGATTAGTGAAACTCCCAAATAGTAAATAATATTATAACTAAGGTTAGATTTATTTTAGTATGTGTATAAAGCATTGTCTATTCTTAACTTGTATGCTTATTCTTTGAATTAAGTATCTATGACTATTGAGCTTATCTTGAGTTATTTACTTTCAAACACTTTACATATTGTACATTCCAAGTACTGATACTTTTCAGCGCTCTATTATTTTATGATACAAATACAAGTGTTGGAGATCCTGAGCAAATGATTCAGTGAAGATCTATACATCCTAGTTTTTTGTGAGACGTTCTCAATTTCTAAGGAAGTTTTTCATTTTAGTTTATGATTCAGTTGAGATTTTTTTTTGAGGTAGCCGTGGGCCTATCCTAGTACCTTTTTATGAGTTGATGGCTTTATAGACTAAGTTAAATAGAGTTACAATGAAATCTACTATTCTTTCAGTCTATTTTGAATACTATTGCTATTTCGTTGAGGTGAGACTGAGTTACCATTGCTTTTACTAAACTTACATTATTTTTAATTGATGATTGGGTAGCCCACTTGAGTTAGCTTATCTTTTGCTATTGAGTACTTTGTTGAGTGGGTCAGTTAGGCCAAGAGTTCATTTAGAATCAGTAATAAGCTTTTATGCCAAGCATGCCTAGAATATATGCTCGAGGTATGACAAACTTAGTATCAAAACACAAAGTTAAAGAGACCTAGGGTGTCTAAAAAGTTGTATCTAGTAGAGTTTTGCTTATGGGTATATCATGCACCATATTTATAATCAATAGGATAGATGACATTAGGAATTGTCTCCTTTTTTCATATTTTGAGTTTGTGCGATAAAGTTTAACTTTATGAAATTTCCTTTCTAACTCATGCATTTATGCTATTATAGATAATGCCTCCAAAACATACCGCTAGTAAGAGAAATGATGCTAGCCCCGAGGTTCCATCACAGGAGATGCCTTTATAAATAGGAGCAAGGACTGGGGGCAAAACTACACAATCTACTGAGCCTCCCCATGCGCCTACTACGTAGCCTACTCTTACGTTTGAGGCTAAATGTAGGGGAGTTATTACCATTCTTACCCAGTTAGTGGTTGCTTAGCTTGGTCACCAAAGCACTCGAACTCCTAACGCTAGTTCTCTAGAACCATCTATAGTTACAAGAATTAGGGATTTTTTGAGGATGCGTCCATTTTTATTCATAGGGTCTAAGGCTGGGAAGGATCATTAGAACTTCATTGATGAGATGTGGAAAATCCTGAAGACTATTATGCTACTGAGATTGAAGGAATAGAGCTTGTTTCGTAACTCAAAAATGTAGCTAAAATTTGGTACAAGTAAAAGGAAGAGAGTCATAGTGAGAATGTTGAGCCTGTTTTTCGGATGAATTTAAGATTACTTTCCTTCACCACTACTTTGGGGAGAATTAAGGAAGGAGAAGGTGGAAGAATTTTTGAACTTGAAATAGGATGGGATAACAACGAAATAGTATAACATCATCCATTTATCAAGTTTTTCTCCAGAGATGGTCCCAGAAGTGAGAAAGTTTGTCTCTAGTTTAGGAAAGCACATCAAAAGAGAATGTAAAACATTGTTTTTTATTTCAGACATGGACATTTCTAAGATAATGATATATGCTCCGCAGGTTGAGGAAGACAAGAAGAAGAATAGAGATGATCGTTTGAGCAAAACGGTTAAGTTAGTCGGGCATAAGCTTGAGCAGAGACAAGGTAAGGTAACAAGTCCTTTTTCCAGAAGAGATATTCTGGCTATGCACCATTATCAGTAAATGAACCTATGACAAATAGTATGATCAAAATTTGCAGGGTAATCATAGATTTAAAGGACACACCTCTTAGTTCCAGGGGAGTATAGCTCAAGGTCTAAAAAAAAAGTCACTTTGCGGCATGTATGATAAGCTTCATCTGGAAGAGTGCTGAAAGCACTAATTTTACTACAAGTATGGGTAGATGGCTCACTTTCTAAAGGAGCATCTGATATAGAGATAGGGTGATAGGGATAGCAATGCCCAATCTTCTTTTACAATACCATACAGTCGAGGTAATCAGAGAGGTGCTACTTCAAGGATAGGTAGAGGTACAAATTGTCTGTATACTATGATTAAATTCCAGAATTAAGAAAACTTGATAGATTGGTATGCGTTAGTCATTTCCTTTAATTTTTGTATACTTTACTTGATCCGGTGTGACATTATCCTTTGTTACCCCTTAGTTAATAAGTTTGACATTCTTTCTTCGCATCTTCTTAAGACTTTTAATTCTTTTTACTCCTATTAGTGAGTCTATAGAGATTGTAACATTGCTATCTATCATAGAGATATCATGGCTGGTTTAATTGAGTTAGACATGATTGATTTTGAATCATTTTAGGCATGAACTGGCTTTACACTTGTCATGCTATAGTTACTCAAGTTGTCAAGTTTTAGTTCCCTAATAAGTTGTCATAGAGTAGAAGGGTAGTCAAGCAGTGCCTAAAGGATGATTTATTTCCAACCTTAAGGCCAAGAAGTTAATCTTTTAAGAGTATATCTATCACATAGTTTAAGTGAGAGATGCTAATGAGGAGACTCTATCTCTTCAGTTTGTTTTGATTGTCAGTGGGGTTTTGGAGATCTTTCTTGATGATATTCTTAGAGTACCTCCTGATGGGGAGACAGACTTTGGGATTAATGTTTTACCTAATAAGAAACCTATCTCTATTATTTTTGCATATAGGATAACTCTCATTGAGCTAAAAGAGTTAAAAAAGCACATGATAAATTTTCTAGATAGGGATTTATTAGGCCGAGTTTCTTAACTTGGGGCGCTCCTACTGTATTCATGCAAAAGAAAAATGGGTCCCTTGGGATATATATTGACTACCGTCAATTGAACAAGTCACTATAAATAATAAATATCATCCCCTCCGAATCGATAATTTGTTTGACCAACTTCAGGGTGCCCACTTATTTCTCTAAGATAGACCTTATATCAGGATCATCAGTTGAGAATAAGGGAAGGTGACACCTAGTAAACGGCCTTCAAAACCTATTGTGGTCACTTTGAGTTTCTTGTTATACTTTTAGATTGAATAACATGCCTGCAACTTCTATGGACCTCATAAATTGGGTGTTTAAACCATATCAAGATATGTTCGTAATTACATTTATTGATAATATATTGGTATACCTTATAAATAAAGAGCATGTCGATTGCCTCAAAATTATTTTTGAGATTCTTAGGAAAGGGAGTTATATATTAAGTTTTTGAAGTATGAGTCTTATCTTGCTTCTGTGGCATTCCTAGGCCATATTATATCTGGTTAAGGTATTGAAGTTAACTCACAAAAATTAAGGCAGTGAAAAATTGGCTTAGACCCACATCCCTTATTGACATAAAGAGTTTATTGTATGGTTGATTATTATCAACACTTTGTAGTGGGGTTCTCATATATATTGTAATAACCCTTTTTTTTAATGAAGGATAATTGGTAATTTTAACCAATAATTTTTATAAAACAATTAAAAAAAATGAGAAAGCAGCCAAACACTTTTATTTTGCTGGATAGTAGCACGTAACAAAGAAAACAAATTTGGGGCAGCTTCTTTTGTTCTTTTCTTTGGGAAGAAAACACGTTGCATCAAAGTGATTCGGCGAAATTCATACATAGAATCAACTTGATCTTTGCAATACTTTTTTGGGTGATAAAGTACAGGTATTTTCATTTTGTTGTGTACTCTTGTTAGTTGAAAACATATTTACTAGAATTTTCACCAATTAGATTTTAACAATGAGATTAAAAATATCCTTACTTTTAATTTATAGTCTAAGGTATCGGGTATTAGGGTTTAACCCTAAACTTAAAGGATAGGGACATTGAGACTTGAGTTTGGCTAACATAATTTATATCGATAATCAATATTTTCTCATAGATTGAGGCAAGTTGTGGCTATTTTGGTGGGTGTTCTACACGTGCAAGGTTGTGGAACTTGTCATTAAATAAGGTAAGTGAGACTTTAAGCTTTAGTACTTGATTTTCAAATAAGCTTTGAAAAATATATCTTTCTATACCTGGTGTATGTGTTGGGACAAGCATGTGCTTGATAGAGTTGATGGTCATTAATCAGCCCTAGATATGCAATTTTGAAAAGATTATCGAGTAGTTTTATAAGTTATATGTGGTGTGATGCTAGATAACCTTCCTTATTACTGTGATGTAGTTACTAGGGGCATACTTAGTTGCGTAATATGTTAGGAGTATATCCATGCTTGGTAGACGCTCAAGATACACCTATTTTCAAAGTAAAACTGATCCTCAAAGTAATAAACTTAATCAAGGTTAGGATCGAATCCCACAGGGAATACGGGACTTTTGCAACTTCGTTCACCAATAATCAATTCAAACATCAACTACTTGATTCCCTAAAAAGGGGGGTTTGCAATGATTGGTAGAAAATTAAACTAAACTAATAAAAAGGAGAGACAATCAAATTGGAGAGCAACTTGGGAAATTGTGTTACTCATAAGTCACTAACTTAATCTCCCCAGATAACACAACTCTCAACTAGGACATTGCATGCCCGACGATAATTTAGGTTCTTCGAGACCTCCTCTGAAGGTGAAGGTCAAATTTCACTATGGGACTTGACCAGTCTCCATAGAGTGCCAAACTAACCATTACCCATTGTCTTAGTCGACCTCTCCTTAGTTGGGTTCAGTTGATTAGACGAGAACACATCATCAAATCCTATTAACCATTCCCTTTTCCTATTTATCACTACCTAGATCGGGATCATGGTACTAGGCGGGATCTAATGTTGGCCACCACTAGACAACATGTAAAATAAAGAGAAATGGATAATACATGCAAATACTCAAATCAAGATTTGCAAATAATCTGGATTTTCTAAGTTAGATTCTCATGGTTCCCACAACCCAAAGTTGTGGGTTTAGCTACTCATAGCTTGGAAAAAAGAATAAACAATGAATATAGAAGACATAGTTAAGCACTTACCTAAAGAGATTGAAGAACAATAAAACTCGCTTTGTATTTAGAATCACAAGCTTGAAAGATGTAATGAATCCAAAATTTAGACTCCAAAGATAAAGACTAAGAAAATACTCTATACTTCTGTTCTCTCCAATATGTGTACAACTCTCTTTTTTTTTAAAACCTTATACTATATATAGTATTTACAAACAAGTCCCTAAATTAATTAGAAAAACTAGTCAGCGCCTGATATAAGTCGCAGTTACGACTCGTAACTCTTGTCACGAGCTGTAATTGGCCTTTCGTGGTCAGCCTCTTCAATCTTGGACTTCACTGATACGGAACACCGTTATGAGTCATAGTCTCCTCTATGGATCATATTAACCTTTCCTAGTCTTCATTTGTCTTTCTTGGTCCAAGTTCAATCAACACTGGAATTCGCTACGGGGCATTCCTTTACGACTCGTAGAGGATACTATGGGTTGTAAGTGGGTCTCATATTGCTGACCTTCAAGTTATCAGATCTTGCACTTTAAGCACTAGAAATCCCTACGGCACCACCTCTACGACTCGTAGACTGGGCTATGACTCGTGGAGGGCCTCGTATGTCCTAAAAAATTAGCAAAACATGCAACTTTCCC
Source organism: Solanum ossicruentum (assembly GCA_025774065.1). Lineage (NCBI taxonomy): Eukaryota > Viridiplantae > Streptophyta > Magnoliopsida > Solanales > Solanaceae > Solanum > Solanum ossicruentum. Next base: position 12,866,109 of record JAOTQR010000092.1, read on the forward strand.
CAAAATGGTGCCAAACTGCTTTATCTGCAAAAACAAACACAAAAACACATAAAAACCATAAAAGTCACATTAAGAATACACAAAATATTAAGTTTTAGGCTTCAAATGTGTTGTATCTTGACAGCACATCAACACCCTCAACGTAGCATTGTTGCTTGTCCTCAAGCGATGACTCAATCTATATAGATAATAAAGTAACACATAGCAATAAACCCAATGGCATATACCACACCCAACTCAGGTATCCATATCATCTATTTCAAAATAAGATCATGTATCTATTTAGCAAATCAAATCATATTGATGCATTTGACATTACAACTATGACAAGCAAAGGATTCATTGAACAAGTAAAATGTTGACAATGCAATGCAAATGCCCTCACAAGAAAGAAGTCTCGTTTTAAACACTCAATGAAGGTTTCAGAATTTAACCATGGGACTGTGCAAGCATACTCACTCTCACAAATGACATTCATGCATGATGACCAATACCATAGGTTTGCCTATATTCTCATGACCCGAACTTTTAACTAACTGGGTTAGGATCACTTTGAGACTTTATAAGCTTGTACTGTAGGCTCATGGGGCTTTGGTATGACATTTTGGACAATTAGTGACTAAAGGCCAACCCTGAACCACGCTTTTTGACATTTTCACCTTGACACTCAATCATTTCCCCCTTAGTCTCCCTTTCTTCTTAATATTTAAGCTTTTCTGGGTATTTTCTTCTCATTTTCAGCTTTCGCCTCATTTTCGCACATCATTTTACTTGTTCAACTCAATCTAAGGCATTTTATTTCTTTTCCTTTCACCCGGTACATGATTTTCCTCTTTTTCTTTCTATTCCCAAGTCACCACCTCATTTTTGCTATTTTATCCCTATACTGGCCACTCATAACTTAGGCTTTTAGCCTATATCAAAGTACACAATATTTATTCTCCAAACTAGGGCCAATTTTGGTAGCCACCCTCAACTTAGGATTTTTGCCTAAATCAAGGTTCCCAATGCTTAAGGATAGACCAGGGCCAATCTTAAGGTATTTCACTAAACAAAGTTGGGCTTATTAGGTGTTAGGAAAGAAATGGTACATGTAAGGCTCAAATATTTGGAACAAGAGATGAATTTCTCAATTGATAGGTTATTTTAGGTCAAAGTGGACTAATTTTTAAAGAGCAGACCCTAAGATCCCTTCCTAGTCCATATAATCTCCAGTCTAACTTAGAGTAACAGGGCAAGTTCTGAATTAGCACAACATGCATGAACATAACAAAGTCAGCTCACACACACATGGCATTGCATTTATAGCCAACAAAAACTCACAGATCATGCTTCATGTATCAAATTGCCCTTACTTAATTAGAACAAACATTGCCAAATCATTTAAAAATGTATGGTTGCAAAATAACAACTACTCAAAAATTTTTATGGGTACCAATTTTCATAATATCTCATAAAACATCAAAAACAAGGTACATGCCATAAGTTTAACTATTATATACTACAAATTAATATCATCTAAGACATCCTAAACATGTCAATTCAACAAAAACTCAATATCCACGAGGAAAAAGAACACAAGCAAGAAAATTTTGGGATCAAAATTTGGGGTAGTTATAGACTAAAAGCTACTCAGACTTCACCCTAGTCCATAGCTACCATACCCCATCGAAAATTTGTACGTTGTCCTTGATGTACAAAATCAAAATCAAAATAAATACAAGGGGTCAAAAATAAACATATCTTGGTGCCTAAGCACCAGTCTTAGGTTGTTTATGATCATCTCCCTCCTCCGTGGTAGTCTGCGTAGCAGCTGCACTGGATGAGCCAATATCCCTCAATCTATCCTACTCCTGGTCTTGTCCGCTCTTCTTCTTCACTCAACATCCTCACGACTTGCCTGAGCTCATCCTATGCGTCTTCCTCATCAATCTCAAAGGTCTTCTGATGCACACATCTCTCCTTAGTGTCATCGTCTTAAATAAAGGATCACTTCCTGTAGGAAGGCTATGTGTAATACTCCGAAGAAAAGAGATCAAATAGCAGCTCCGAAGATATATCCTCGGGAGTTGTGATTGGAGCTGCTAATGAAGAAGTCAAGTCAGCCTTGAGCTTTGATATCTCCTCATGAATGCTGAAAAGTCTGATGGTCAGGCATAGGCTAATCTCTTCTGTACTAGATCCTCAAAAGCATCAACGCGGGCATCCACCGCAGAAATACATTCCTCAACTGTAGAGTTGGTGAATCCCTTGCATCAAGAGATGCTTCAACAGAGTGTCCCGCCCCCGCTATTGCCTGCCATATGCGCTTAGACTTGTGACTTCACTTTGTACCAGTCCAATATTGGTTCTCGAAGGTCTTCCTTTGGGGGAATATGCTCGACTCTTTGGATAGGGGGCGTAGGAAGAATTCTTTTTTGCCCTACCAGGTCGGGGGTGTAGGTATCAAGTCAAGAATCTGAGTCTGCAACCTTTTACCGAACTCATATCCTAAGTTGTTGCATAAGTCAAGATAACTAAGCCTCAGTCCATGATAATAACCTCTATTCCATGGCCTGAAAAGAAATAGCGGACACGTGAACTATGCCTCGTGTGGAAACCTGTGATGTAGAAGCCTCTAGTATAGGAGAAGCTAAAGTGGGACCCCTCTCAATATCAATTGCCTCCAGCTGTTAGGGTCTCTCCTTAGTAGTTGCAGTTAGAGTAGTAGTGGGGGCAGCCATCGAACCCTCAACCTGTGGCCTGGGATAAACACCTCGGGCATGGGAGGAGGTTGTGCCCTCTGATGTGCCACGGGGTTCTCATCAGCCTTTATTAGACTGGGATCTAGAGGTTGGAGGGCCTCCACCATCTGCACCTGATGATGTAATATCTGCACCTGGACTTGATGCTAAGTTTGTAGATCAAAATCAGGAATGGCATACAAGTGGCCCTTTTTAGTGTTGACTCATGAATCTGCTCCGCGATTAGTCGAGCCAAATCAATATCGTAGCTAGCAAGAATGTTGGCCACCAAAACCGCTCACTCCAATGTAAGTGCATTATTTGTTAGCATGGGCAAGATGCGAGATCTGACAATTGCCTACCAAAGTTTGGCGAGGAAGGAGAGGAAGACTTCACAATGGGTTCAGAATGTGTAGTGACCAAGGCAGGCTATGGATCATGCTCTACATTATGTACGATAACCCATCCCAACAAGTTTGTCCTCTATGCAATTAATATTGTCCTCATCTATTGTAATCTATTATCAAACTCAGTTGTCGACTCTGGAGCTCGATACTCAGGACCAAAAAGCAATTGGTGGATCATCTCATTCGAAATATTAACCCGTCGTCCTCTTAGTAGAACCTCTCTCAATCTCGGCTACTTGAGAGGTTTCTTCCCTTTGGGAAGATCATAGAAATTGGTGGTTGCATAAGTCGCATAAAACTCCCAAACCAAGTTGGGGCATAGTGTCCGAGCTTGTCAGTCAACCACCTGAGCACATGTAGTGTCATTGTTTCCTCAAGTCTTGGGATATGGCTCAATCCAATAGCAATCAATCAAGGCTCCTCATAAATCGGTCATGCAGTCTTGCCTTGCCCCTTTGGCTGTAGACCCTCATCAAATATAGGCTTCATGCCCTCGACACCCCACTAGTGAGTGTTAGGATCCAGTGCTGAAGAAGATGATAGGGCGACTGAGGACTTGGCATCACCTCTGACCTGAGAGCCCTTCTCTGAACTAGACTCCATACCTGAAGGACTCATCTTTGTACCTTGGTAAGATTCATCACTACTGCCCTCCTCCTTAGATTGGGAGGGACTACAATCTCGAACCTGAGTCTGAGCAACTCTTGCATCAGCCCTAGCTTGAGGCACTATAGCCTTTGGGTCAAGATGAACATTGAGAGACTCAATTGACCCACTCAATTGGGTTTGATTATGAAACGACCCCAAAAAAGGTGCCCAAAAATGCGCCTCAGAAATGCCCATATTCGTAATTTCCATATATCTCAAAATCTTTGTATGATATCAAAAATCCAACTTCATATTCTTGTTTAGGGAAAAATAGAGTGGGAGATGAGTATAACCCGAATTTTAGAGGACCCGCAGAGAAAAATGAATTTCGCCAAAAATTGAATTCCAGAACCTGATCACGTTGGCTCCACGACGCAAACTCATCGTGAAGCAGTGTATTTTGTTGCCAGTTTTCAATTTCGGGCTAAGGCCTTGGGGTCCTGAGACTAAGCCTTTCTATGCGTAAAAACACTTATACTTAGTCATTTGTCAATCCCATATCATACAAGATATTCTCCAAAACCCTATTTAACAAGTAGACAAATAATTCACCCAAAATTCAAGTGTGCCAATCTCATTCCAGATCTAAAGATTTCAAGCTTCAAATTCTCAATTAAATCTTCGTCAAGGGATTCTCCAAAGTTGAAGTATGGAAGTTTCAACCATTGGGTCCTTTCATCCATGGTGCCCAACCTTCTTTTTTTACATAAATTACATGTTTCTAAGTTAATTTACTTATGGGTCTTACTGATTATAAATTTGGTTATAAACTATGTTGGGGTTTTATAAAATTGTGACTGTTTAGGCATGTTTTGAGCTATGAATCTATGATTCATTATGTCGTTTGATGAGGGGTTTTGATATATTTTACAAGATGGTATTAACAAGTGTTGGTGGGTTGATTTACTTCAAGTTTTCTTGCATGATTTTACTCTTGAATTTCATGGTTTTATACTAGCACTATACGCCCGCTAAGTGTTTGATACAATGTTCGGTTAAGCGTTCTTGAGTTATTGAAGTCTAATGCATGGTATATGAGTTAAGTGACTTTATGATGATGAAAGTAATGTATATATGTATTGATTTCATGAATAGTACCTATATTGTTGCAAATTGACCATGCCTCATTCAGGGGGTGGTAGGCCTGAACAACCATGTTGGGGGGATTATGCCTCAATTGCCTCGCTAGGGGGTGGTAGGCCTACGCAACCATGTTAGGGATTTTATACCTCAATCGCCTCGCTTGGGGGGTGGTAGGACTGTGTAAAAATTTTGAGGGTTTGTACCTCAATCGCCTCACTCGGGGGATGGTAGGCTCGTGCAACCATGTTGCAGGGTTTGTACCTCAATCGCCTCGCCAAAGGGGTGGTAGGCCTTTGTCTCATATGATGGTCTCTTCCTACATATGTAATATGTTCTATATAAGCATGTTCTACTTCAAGCATCATTCATGCATGCCATATTGTTACTATGCTCTTCCATTGCCTATATTTACGCATTTTGCTAATGTTGTCAATCTCTTGTTGCATTACATCCTACATACTTAGTACATTCAAACATAATGACGCATACTCTATGCCTACATGATGCTACCATGTAGGAACCGAAGCTCCACTTGACCATCTTTCTCCTCCACGTGTCTAGCACTATCTTTGAAGCAAGTTTGGTGAATCCTCAACCCCAAGGACGATATCTTTTGATCTTATGTTATGCAAAGACTCTCTTTCTTTTATTATATGCTTTTCACTATGAGGGTGAGCTAGAAAGTTGTCTTAGCCCCTGCTCAATTCTAAGTTTAGAGGTGTTGTTGGAAAAGTGTTATAATGATGCTTTGAGCTTTGACTCTCTTGACTCCTGTATGTTTTAAGCCACGACAGACTCCCTTAGTCCCTTTATCCTTATTTTATGTTCTCTTGATGATGTTTATTTGCTTCCCGACCAGGGGTGTGTAATGATATGCTAAGAGGCATGTTTGGGGTCCCTTCGGGTTCCTCATTCGACATGTCATATCTAGGACCTAGGTTTGGATCGTGACAAAGATGGTATCATAGCACTACGTTGTTAATGGTCCTCGACATCCAACATACGCATTGATTAGAGTCTTATTTATGGTTGTGATGTGCACCACAACTATGAGTGATAGGCTATGAGACGTTTTAGGAAATGCTTCCCTTCTTCTTACTCTATGTCGTGCTATAGAAGTTAACGTAAGGTTTTCCCCTAACGAATGTTCTTTGCTATGGTAGATCATGCCTATCCCAAGAGGAAGAAGAGTCCACACTTCCGAAGAATAACCATGTCATGAAGACTTTCGGAATGCTATTGCCATGCTAGCTCAAGCCATGACCAATCAAATCAACCAAGAGGCCCAAGCCGCTCATGCTCGTACTCTGACATTTAGGGTAACGGACTTCATAAGGATGACGCCATCGGAGTTCCACGTGTCTAAAGTGAATGGGAACCCTCAAGAACATGTTGATAAAGTGTACAAAGTGTTGTCTATCATGGGCGTTAGATCAGAGGAGAAGGCATAGTTGGCGGCTTACCAACTCAAGGGGGTGGCGCAAATATGGTTTACTCAATGGAAGAGGAGAAGGGGAACAACAATGTGATTCTTTAGGAGGAGTTTAAGGCGGCTTTCCTTAACCAGTTTTTCCCTCTTGAGCTTAGGGAAGCAAAAATGATGGAGTTCATGAATTTGAAGCAATGATCTATGAGTGTGGGGGAGTATTCCCTCAAGTTCAATCAACTCTCCAAATATGCTCCACAATTGGTTGCCGACCTGAGGTCTAGGATGAATAAATTTTTGATCTGGGTATCTGATTTGGTTAATGAGGAGTGTCGTGCCGCTATGTTGATAAGTGACCTGGATTTATCCCGCCTAATGACATATGCCGAACAATTTGAGGGGGAAAAGTTGAGGAAGAGAAGAGGTAATGAGGCCAAGAGGGCCCATTTTGATGGTGAGTTCCAAAGTCTCAAAGGTGGTTGATTTCACTAAGGCCAAAGGTCTTCTTATGCTCCTAATAGAAGGTTTTCCAATGATAACCCAAGGGTCCAAGGTGATGGTGGTGTGGTGCTTAATGTTATGTGTCCAACATGTAGCAAGGGTCATGTGGCCCATGCTTGAGGGACACTAATGCTTGCTATAATTGTGGGGAAGTAGGGAATAAGGTGGTGGATTTCCCGCGTAACTAGAACAAAGGTAAAGTTGTTCATCCACAAGGTGTTAATGCAGTTCCTAGGGGAAAGGTGGCCAACAAGGTGGTGCCCCAAGGCATAATAAGTTCTATACTCTTCAAGGGAGACAAGGGGTAGATGAGGCCCGATGTTGTCACCGGTATGTTAAAAGTCTTTGAGTTTGATGTGTATACATTGATAGAACCGAGTGCCACTCTTTCTTTTGTTACTCCTTTTGTTGCCAGAAAGTTTTATGTTAAACCTGAATTGTTGTGTGAGTCATATGAAGTGTCTACTCTCGTTGGTGCATCTATTATTGCTAGAAGAGTCTATAAAAATTATCCCATTTGCATTTTGTATAAAATATTACCTTGTTATTTTGTTGAGTTGGATATGGTGGATTTTGATGTCATTCTTGGGATGGATTGGTTGCATGCATACTATTCTTCTATAGATTGTAGAACCCATAGGGTCAAATTCCAATTCCCAAATAAACTTGATCTTGAGTGGGAGAGTCATGATGTGGTGGTCAAGGGTAGATTCATTTCTGGCATTAAAGCCCATAAGTTGATTTCTAAGTGGTGTCTCTATCATCTTGTGAGAGTTAGGGATGTTGATTCCAAGGTCCTACCTATAGAGTCGGCTCTGGTGGTTAATGTGTTTCTTGATGTCTTCCCTAATGATCTTCTCGGTGTTCCTCCTAAAGGGTAAATAGACTTTGGTATAGACCTCCTTCCTGATACTCAACCCATTTTTTTATTTCCCACTACCGTATGGCTCCGGCGGAGTTGAAGGAGTTGAAAGAGCAATTGAAGGATTTGTTGGAGAAGGGTTTTATTAGACCTAGCCAATCACCTTGGGGTGCACCGGTGTTGTTTGTGAAGAAGAAGGATGGTTCTCTTAGGGTGTGCATAGACTACCAACAACTTAATAGGGTCACCATAAAGAATAAGTACCCTTTACCAAGGATTGATGATCTTTTTTACCAACTTCAAGGGGATAGTCACTTCTCTAAGATGGATCTTCGGTCCAGGTATCATCAAGTGAAAGTGAGGGAATATGATATTCCCAAAATGGCCCTCCAGACTAGGTATGGGTATTATAAGTTTGTGGTTATGTCTTTTGGGTTGACAATGCGTCAGCTATCTTCATGGATCTTTTGAATAGGGTCTTTAAACCCTACCTTGATTTGTTTGCGGTGGTTTTCATTGATGATATTTTGATCTATTCCCATAATGAGAAGCATGTGAGTCATTTGAGGGTGGTGCTACAAAAATTGAGGGAATAGAAGTTGTATGCTAAGTATGAGAAGTGTGAGTTTTGGTTGCAAAAGGTTACCTTTCTAGGCCATTTTGTATTGGGGGATGGTATTAAGGTGGATCCTAAAAAGATGAAAGTGTTAGAAATTGGCCTAGACCTTTGAATCCATCGGATATTAGAAGCTTCTCTAGCTTAGCATGTTATTACCGAAGGTTTGTGAATGGGTTCCCTTCTATTGCTTCTCCTATGACTAAGTTGACTCAAAAGAAGTCTAAATTTGTGTGGATCGATAAGTGGGATAGGAGTTTCCAAACTTTGAAGGATAAGTTTGTCTCCACTTCTATCTTATCACTACCGGAAGGATTAGAAGGGTTTATTAAGTATTGTGATGCCTCACGAATTGGTTTGGGTTGCATTTTAATGCAAAATGGTAAGGTGATAGCTTACGCCTCTAGATAACTTAAGGTGCATTAAAAGAATTATCCTACCTATGATCTTGAATTGGCCACCGTGGTATTTGCTTTGAAAATTTGGCGTCATTACTTGCATGGAGTTCATGTTGATGTGCTCACTGATCATAAGAGTCTCCAATATGTGTTCACTCAAGAAGATTTTAACTTGAGACAACGAAGGTTGTTAAAGTTCCTTAAGGATTATGATATGAGTGTGCATTATCATCCCAGTAAGGTTAATGTTGTGGCAGATGATTTGAGTAGGGTGTCTATGGTTAGCCTAGCACATATTGATGATAGTGGTAAGGAAGTGGCTAGGGAGGTTCATCGGTTGGCTAGATTAGGGGTTAGGTTGGAAGAGGTGGACAATGGTGGTGTAGTGGTGGTTGATAGGTCTAAATCTTCATAGGTTGAGAAGGTAAAGGCAAAGCAAGATCTTGACCCCGCCTTGTTAGAATTAAAGGCCTTGGTGAGAGATGGTAGGGTGGAGGTTTTCTCCAAAAAGGGAGATGACACCCTTAGGTACCAAGGTAGATTGTGTGTGCCTTGTGTTTATGACTTCAGAAAGAAGATTCTTGATGAGGCTCATAATTCTTCCTATTCTATCCACTCGGTTCTACCAAGATGTATAGAGATTTGAGGGATATGTTTAGTGGGATGGTATGAAGAAAGACATTGCTAAGTTTGTGTCTGGTTGTCATAGTTGTCAACAAGTGAAGACCGAGCACCAAAGGTCAGGTGGCCTAGCCCAAGATATAGAGACCCCTACTTGGAAGTGCGAGGAAATTAACATGGTTTTTGTTGTTGTATTGCCTAAGAATAGAAAGGGTTTTGATTCTATTTGGGTTATGGTTGATAGAATGACAAAGTCGGCTCATTTCCTACCGATTAAAACCACTTATGGGGCAGAAGATTATGCTAGATTGTACATTCATGAACTAGTTAGATTGTATGGGGTGCCTTTGTCTATTATATCAGATTGTGGTGCTCAATTCACTTCTCACTTTTGGAGGTCCTTCCAAAGAGGTCTTGGTACCAATGTTAAGCTTAGTATGGCCTTTCACCCTCAAACAGATGGCCAAGCCGAGAGAACTATCCAAGCTCTTGAGGATATGCTTATAGCTTGTGTTTTAAGGTTTAAGGGTAGTTGGGATGATCATCTTCCATTGATTGAGTTTTCTCATAATAATAGCTATCATACAAGCATTGGTATGACTCCTTTTGTGGCTCTTTATGGTAGACATTGTAGATCATCGATTGGGTGGTTTGAAGTGGGAGAGATGTCTTTGTTGGGTCCGAATTTGATTATTAGGCCTTAGAAAAAGTGAGGTTGATAGAGAGAGGTTGAAAATAGCTCAAATTCATCAAAAGTCCTATGTCGATGTAAGGAGAAGGGATATTGAATTCAAGGTTGGTGATTGGGTCTATTTGAAGGTTTCCCCCATGAAGGGTGTGGTTGATAAAAAGGGTCAATTAAGTCCAAGATTTGTGGGTCCTTGTAGGGTGTTGAGGAAGATTGGTAAGGTGGCCTATGAGTTTGAGTTGCCTAGTGAAATGGACTTGGTCCATCCGGTTTTCCATGTGTCTAGGTTAAGGAAGTGTATGGGTACCCAAATGCTATTGTGCCATTGGATGTTGTGGATGTTATTGAAGACAACTTGACTTATGAAGAGGTTCTAGTAGAAATTTTTGATAGACAAGCGAAGAGGATAAGGAACAAAGATGTAGCTTCCGTTAAGGTTCTTTGGAGGAATCAACAAGTTGAAAGTGCCACATGGGAAGTCGAGGCGGACATGCAAAAGCAATATCCCTATGATTTGCATTAGACCTAATCTTGCATATGCGGTTAGTATGGTGAGTCATTATATGCATAATCCTGGAAAGGTTCATTGGGATGTTGTTAAGTGGATCTTTTGATATTTGAAAGGTTCTTATGATCTTGGCTTGGTGTTCGATAGAAGCAAGGCAACATCACATGATGTTGTTGGATTCATTGATTCTGATTATGGTGGTGATCTCGATAAACGAAGGTCTCTCGTTGGCTACATCTTCAACCTATGTTCCAGTGCTATCAGTTGGAAATAATCGTTGCACTCTATTGCAACTTTGTCTACTACAGAGGCAGAGTACATTGCAGCCACGGAAGGTGTAAAAGAGGCTACTTGGTTACATGGTCTTGTTATTGAGCTTGGTATCATGCAAGATACACCTGTTGTATTTTCAGATAGTCAAAGTGCTATTCATCTTACCAAGAACGATGCCTACCACTCTAAGACAAGCATATCAGCATTAAATACCATTATATCAAAGATACTATTGCTGCTGGAGAGAATACTATAAAGAAAGTTCACACATCTGAAAATCCAGCGGATATGTTAACCAAGTCATTGCCTGTTGCTAAGTTTGAGCATTGCTTGAACTTAGTTGGTGTTCTCAGCATCTAACAGCTCTTCGGAGCTTTATACGATGATGAGCATTTTGTAAAACTTGGTCCAAGATGGAGATTGTTAAAATCTGGCCCAAGATTCAAAATCAGCATACAATTATTGACTGAAATTTTGCAAGATTGCATAGCCCACACTTTTGGAAATTTGTCTTGCAATTCTTCATTCAAAGTTGGCAACTTAAGTTGACAACTTGTTGCAATTCTTCATTCAAAGTTGGAAACTTTGAATGAAGAATGTTTTCAAGGTTGCTATCAAAGTTGGCAGCCTTTATTACTCCTATATATAGGAGATTCATTCCTTTATTTCAATCATCCAAAAAAGGAGAGTATGTACTAAGAATTCTGTGAGATACACATTGTGTGTATTTTGTGAGTGTTGTAATACTCCTTTTATATCATTGAGTGAAACACAAAAATTATATCCTCGTAGTGCTTAGGCCCAGTGAGGTTTTGTTGTACACTTCTCTATTATATTTTGCTCGTCGTCGTCCGTGGATGTAGCCTATTTTTGGGTGAACCACGTTAAATCTGTGTCTCCATTTTATTATCTTGCCCAATTTATTTATACTTTTCAATATCAATCTCGATCCTTATCACGCTTCCGCTATCGTCTGTCATTTCCCAACAATATGTAATCTAGATACACAAATCTATTTGTGCCTTTTAATGATGATGTTAAAGGTAGTATTCTATTTTGATTTGATTTGATGTTCATTCTTGAGTCTAAGTATTTGAATATTTGAGTTGTATTATATTCGTGCCTTAAATAACCCTTTGCTTAGTCATTACTGGAGAACAAATGATCCCAAGGTGGAAATATTATAACACCCCCCAAAATAATCTAGATAGCCCAAAAAGTTTGAGAAAGTATTCTGCTTCGGCAGAAAATGCATTTTTACGGGCAGCATCTACGGCCGGCAAATGCATTCACGAGCCATAGATGGGATTAAAGAACCTAACTTTTATAGGTCCTGTTTGAACTTGATTTCCACAAAGGCCAATCTACGGCTCGTAGAGGTTTCGACGAACTGTAGATTGTAGATGGTCTATATGGAAGGTCAAGTCTTGAGTTGAGTTTGTATGCGTTCTATGGCAGGAGTCTACGACCAGTATTTTGATCCGTAATCCATGGAAAGGATTTCATGGTCTCTAAATCCAAAATCATAGTTGCAGTACTTTTTATAAGAACATGTAAAATGAGCCTATAGAAAGGTCTATGTCCTGTAGAAGGTGATCATAAACCCAAAGATCAGAAACCTCCCCAGTTTCCATGAGAGAGCTTTCTATTTCCCATAGAAACTTCTATGGACAATTGATTGGCCTATAGATGACCCCGAAACAATATTAATGAAGGGTAATTTCTTTTTTTTCACCCTTTTTCAAACAAAACCTTGATGTTTTAGGACCAAAATAAGTTCATTATCAGTACCTAATGTACCTATACTCTTATCAACACTTAAAATAATCAAGAGCAAGGTTCAAAGTGAAGAAAGCTAAGGTTCAAGAGTTTTTACCAAGATCTTTGAGCTTCGATACCAATTATCTTCTAGATACTTAAGGCTATTTAAGAATTAGATTAAGTTTATTTACACACCCAACATCTAAATTATTTCTTCTTTGAGTTTGAGTTTAAACTCTAGCCTTAGTTTCTTTGAATTCCGAATGAGTTAATCCTTCGTTCATTGATACCTAGATAATTATATATTGAGATTTTCATTGTTCCCATATTATTGATATTAGAGTTATCATTCAGGTTTACATCCACATGAACCATAATTTAGATGATGATTATTGTTTTATTATGCCTCTACTTTGAGTTAATTAGGATGATTTTCAAGCATTGAACAGAGTATGATTTTCAAATTGATTTTATGCATACTTTATTGAGTTTAGATGAGTTTGAGCATTGAGTTTACATAAGATTTTGAGAAAGAGTTTGGAAGACATAAGAGTAACTTTGAAAATGTATTTTTTTATAAAGAGCTTATGAGGTAAGATGAGTTTTGAGTTAAAGTTCAATTAGACTAATTGAGATAATTTTGAGTAAATTAATTACTTGATGTATGAGCATAATAATTTAATTTTGAGAGTAGTATTGACCAGTGATTTGGGTAAGAATGGAGACAACTCTCATCCCATAGACTGTGTAGCCAGTATAGAATAAGATTGTAACCATTAATTCAAGCGACTCCTCACTTGTCCCAAAGAAAGAACTTTTATTTTGGATCCATGAGTTAAGGTTAAGTGTCCCTTACTCAGGCAAGGTATGAAATGGTTATGGTAATGAGAATGCTTCATTGTATCATCACTAACTTATAGGTGATAGTTGTTAGTTAGAGAAACTCTCCAATAGTATGTTTTACTGAGATTGCATTTATTTGAGTATATGTATAAAGAATTGTCCCATTCTTAACTTGCATGCTTATTCTTCAAGTTGAGCATCCATGACTATTGAGCTTGTCTTGAATTGTTTATTTGAGCCATTTTTACATATCGTACATTTCACATATTGACGTCTTTCGATGCTGCATTATTTTATGATGTGGATACATGTGCTAGAAATCCTTAATAGATGATTCATGGAAGACCTATTCATCCAGCTTTTGGTGAGACGCCCTCCTTGCTTTCGAAAAAAAATTCATTTCAGTTTATTGTTTAGTTGAGTAGTTCATTTGAGGTACCAGTGTTCTTGTCCCTATATGTACCTTCTTATAAGTTGATAGAGGCACCATCGACTGAGTTAGAGTTAGAGCGGAATCTATAGTTACTTTCAGAGTCTGTTTCGAAAACTGTTGTTATTTTGTTGAGTTGAGACATTGAGTTATCCTTATTTTTGCTAAACTTATATTATACTAAATTGATGATTAAGTGGCCTACTTGAGTTAGCTTCTGTTCTGCAATTGAATCTTCCACTTAATGGTTATCCAAGTCATGAGTTGACTTGGGATTAAGGGTGTCAAAATGAGTCCAAATGTAAGTAAATTCGTCCAATATTTATGGATTGGGCTCAGGATAATTTTAATTGGGTTCAATTCCAACTCATTCAAGTTTTAACCTATATCAAAAAAATTCTCAGTTGAGCCCAATTTAATCCTCAATTTCAACCTGTTCTAAGATTCTTTAATTGCATTGATGTAACGTATGTTTTCTATCTATTTTATATTTCTATCATTTATCTATCAGTTTGTAACTTTTTGTTTTATTTTTTGAGTTATTGAAATTCAAATTGTGATTATAAAAAATAAATAATAATAATATGTTAGAATTATTGAGATTGGGTGGTCAAATTGGGTGGATCATGATTCAACCCGGATTTTAGCCCATTAAAACCCAACCCATTTGAGCACAAAGTAAGTTTGGACGGGTTATAACCTAACCTAATTTCTATTTCAATCCATTTAACATTTTCAATTTCAATCCAACTCGCCCGTTTGACACCGCTACTTAGGATCAGTAATAATTTCTGAATGTCGATCTTGCCTAGGGTATACACTAGAGATGTGATACTTGACGCGAGTTAGAACTTGACACCGCAAGGTGAGCCCACTTAGCTTCGAAGATGCAACACTAGCTACAAGACACAAACCGGGAAGACAAGGTAAAATTTAATTTTATTATTATTGTTTAATTTCTGATGTCACTGACCACTAGCCACAGCGAAATTCATGCTAATTCATTTGCTTAATTTTATTATTATTGTTTAGTTTTGTTTGTCATTTAGAGGGAAAAAAAAGTACTCTCCTGAATTATACTCCAAATTTGAAGAACATACCTTATTTTTTTAGGGTCTTATTACCCTCCTAGAATTATTTAAAATGGAATAAATATTTCACCCTAAGTGTTGACATGACATAAAGAGTTAAATTCTCGATAAACACTTAAATCTGACACGTGTAATTTCATAATTTTATTTTATATATATTTAAATCTACTCCATTTTTCTTTTTGATTTTGAAATATGTTTGATTCAATCAAATCAAATATTAAGATGAGGAAGAGGTTCAGATTATGAAATTTTCACTAGATTCTTGTTTCTTAAACATCAATTTTAATAAGATTTAAGTGATAAAATCATTTCAGATTCATAGTTGATATTGAGATTCAGAAATGGATAAAGAATTTTAAATTTTCATTGTTGAATCTTGAATTAAAAAAATAAATTTGTCAAAATTCATGGTGCCCGGAGCCTCACCCACCACCCATGTCTTGTCTTTTCTTGTCATCAGAATGTAACCCATCCACGTGTTTACTCGCGCACATCATAGAC
>JAOTQR010000092.1:12881501-12903900 GCA_025774065.1 Solanum ossicruentum
AGTCAGAAATGTATAAAAAATTTAAAATTTTCATTGGTAAAACTTGAATAAAAAAAAGAAATTTGGCCAAATCCATGGTGCCCGCCCCCCCCCCCTTTTTTTTAAATTCAAATTTACCCTTTATTAGAAACTAAGAAGGTTTACAAAGATTCTCAATCTATTTTGAGGGCTGACAGGCCAGGCCCTATCAAAATTTGCATTCACAAGTGTGAATTAGTGTAAAAATTAAAATATAGCCATAACCTCTTCCTCTTATGGGAGTTCAAAGACTATTTCCTTGTCCTTTAAGTTTCTGATTCTAAATAATGTCATTCTCATTTTGTCCAGCTGAATCAACCCTTGCTCTGATTTTGGTAGACTCTCAAATCTTGTGTAGATGATGCACTCCCGATGATAATGACTAATTGATGCTAGCTTGTCCGCCACTTTGTTTGCCTCTCTATAACAAATTGTATATTTATTCTTCTTCTATTGGTCTCTTTTTTTATCGCTTCAACCTGCATGTTTGTTGGTGTACTTGTTTTTCCGGTCGCACTTGTCACCAGTAACGAGGGTTCCCAAGAAACAGTCTTTCTACTTCTGTGAGGTAGTGCTAAGGTCTGAATACATTTTACCCTCCCAAACCCCACTTATGGGATTCTACCGAGTATATTGTTGTTGTTGTTGACTTGTGTTAAGTGAATGTTGTGATAATGTTAAGTGAATGTTTTGATGATCAACAAACTGATTCGGGACCAGGTCGACGATTAGGTGGAAGTGCAGAAGTGTGTATGGGATACAACTGTTAAAGCTGTTTTGGTTGGTGAAAAAGCTGGTTTGGTTGGTGAAATGTCACATCATTTGTACTAAACGACCAATGGTCCATGTGATGCCTTTATTGTAGTATAAAAAGAGCTTATCCAATGAAGAAACACAACTTTTGGAAAAATCACAAAGTGAATATTCATATTGCTCCAAAAGTTCTCTCTTGGCTCCTATAGAGAAGACGCAACATCTACGTCCGAGGGACCTGAAAGAAGTTGTCTATAGTTTCCTTTTATGTATGTTGTTGCGTTGTGCTGTAGCTTGTAAGATCACTCCTAATCTGTAAAGGAATGTGATCAGTGTTTTTATTACTTTCTTAAGAGTTGAGAAACCTTGTTGGCTAGGTATAGCCTTAAGGTCTAGTGGTGTTGTAGTCTAACTTCATCAAGGTGGTGAGAGGGTAGACTAGTTGTTTGGGTTGCTGCTCATAGCTTGTAACTGGGGTCGCAAGTGGAAATGGTGAGGAAGTGGGGGAAATAAACCGTGTGCTTGTATTTCTTTACTTTGCTCATTCATTTAGTGGATTTGGTTTTGGGAAATCCTGTAGAGACAGGTCGTGGTTGTTCCTCCCTTGAGCAAGGAGTTTTTCCATGTTAAATCCTTGCATTTTATTCCTTGTTGATTGTCTTCGTTTAGTTTCTAATTTTATTGCTTCGAGGGACCTGATACCTCACTGTAGTGGCAGACGCATATTTACTCAACAAGTTGTAACTGGTAGCATGGAGTCTACCTCCGTTATTACATTTTGTAAGCCATTTGCTTCTGCTAGATCTAACCCATATTGAAGTGCTCTACATTCTACCCAATTATTTGTTCCTTCCCTGAGGTATATCGAGAAGGCAACTAGAAGGCTGCCTTTAGAGTTTCTGATAAGGCCACCTGCCCCACACTTTCCTTCTCTGCAGCTTCCATCGGTGTTGATTTTGTAAGATTGATCTGGTGGATTGTTCCACTTCACTATTTTTGCTGTTTTTTGTACCATAGGCTTGTTGATCACAGTGTAAGAATTCCCATGAATCTTGCAATCTGATATTTCCAAACTTTTGTTCTGTGAGCTCAATCAGGTCTAGCATTATTGCTTTCTCAGACTTATATATTGACGGCCTCTCTGAGCCATATCTTGCCGCACATCTGGATCTCCATAGTTCCCACATCACAAGGATCGGAATGATCTTTACCATGAAGGATGACACTATATTCCATGTTTTATGAGTCCACCATTGGATCAACACTTGTCTAAGATGTAGTCCTCTTATTTGGACTCCAAATAGACCTGCAAATTTACTCCATATATCTTTTACGAAATTCCCAGAGCAAAAGAGATGTTCATTGGATTCTGTTCCAAAATTGGTGGTCTGCAACAGTAACACTTTGCCTCTACATTTCTACCAAATTTAGTAATATTGGTATCTGTGGGAGGCCTGCCATATAGTGCTCTCCATGTTATAAACGACTTCTTGAACGGCACCATTTTTGCCAAATTCTAGAGTCTATATTAGAAATTTCTCTTTTTTTCCATAGTTTATCCCAACCTGAGCCTACTGTGAAGGAACCTATACTCGTTGCGGTCCAAACTGCTCTATCTTGTACCCCATGTGTTAAATATATTTATTGTTGGTTCAAAATTTCTTCCAGCTCTGTTGGTATTCCCATCTCTCTAAAGTCAGTCCATACTCCATTTGTATTCACTTCTTTCAATAATGCATCAGTAAAGTATATGTCACCTTCCATCAGGTGAATAAGAGTTCCATGTTTTGTCCAATTGTCATACCAAAAGGATATGTTGTCTTCCCCTGGTATCCACGATATATGTTCCTCTACTTCTGTTCTAATGTTGCACCAAAGCTTCCCAGAAAAGTGATTGCCCAGGCTTCCACGTCACTGCCATAGGGGGTGAGTTTTTAAAATATTTTGCTTCCATAAAACCTCTCCATAGCGAGTTTCCAGTTTGTAGATACCACTATGCTTTCGTGTTGTGAAGACTTTGCATACATCTCTAAGATTCCTGAATTATGTCCCCCCCCCCCCCCCTTTAAGGATAACATAATGAGTTCCATGCCACCCAATGGTGTCTTTCATTTCTATCAGATGCTGTCCAAAAAAATGCCGCCAAAATTCTATCCAAGTGCTTGAACACGCCTTTTGGAGGATTGATGGTTGGCAGTAGGTGAGTTGGGATAGTACGTGTCTTACAAGTATAGCTTTTCCTCTGGGTGAAAGGAATTTGTTCTGCAATCCTTTGTTCTAGTTGTAACCTTATTGATGATATCTGCATAATAAGCGAACCTTTGTCTTCCTACTATAAGTGTACGCCCTAGATATTTTACTGGGAAGTGTTCGTGCTGCATTCTTGTACATCTCGCAATTTTGCGCTTAATCCAAACTGGGGTACCTGGGGCTATCATAAAACAACTCTTGTCTTTATTTATTTGCCCTGATATTGCTTCATATCTCGCTAGGACATTCATGATAAGCTTCATACTCCTTTTTTGACTACTCATGAATATCATCACATCATCTGCGAAAGCTAGGTGGATAATTTGTGGTCCAAACTTATTCACGTGTGGAATCCTTTATATCTCCTCCTTTCTTGAATGTCAATTAACATGATCGATAGAAACTCTGCAACTGAGTACAAACAATGACGGTGACATTGGATCACCCTGCCTCAAGCCATGCTTTGAAAAAACCATATCTTTGTCCATTCACTATTAGGGAGTACCAGTTGCTTGAGATATATCTGCGGATTAGATCTATCCACTCTTCTGCGAATCCTAGCTTTCTCGTCAACTAATATAAATAAGTCCAAGCCACTCTATTGTAGGCTTAGGCCATATCCAACTTCAATACCACATTATCCCCTTTCTTAGGATTTTGGATGTCTTTGATGATCTCTTAGGCCAGCATGATATTCTCTGCAACCATTCTCCCTTTTATGAACCCTGACTGGTTAGCTGAGATTATCTTTGGGAGTAGCCTGGCCAGTCTCGCATTCAACAATTTTGACAGAATCTTGCTAGATACGCTACATAAACTAATTGGTCTGAGGTCTGACAAGTGTTGAGGGAACTCCACCTTTGGTATCGATCATCACAATTCACGTGTGGGTAAAGAACTTTGGTATGTTGGCACCTTCAAAGAAGGATGTAACTGCTGCATACACATCATCTGCCACCACTTCCCAGCAGATTTGGTAAAATAGTGCATTTAGTCCATCTGGTCCTGGTGGACTCTCCGGATTGATCCCAAATACACTCTCTCTCACCTCAGCCAACATAGGAAGTGTTGTAAGAATGTTGTTATCCTCTGTTGAAACCTTTGGTCGGACGCAATCCAGTGGGGAGTAGTCTTCTGATGCTTCTTTATGCCCAAATATTTTTTTTGAAAATACTGAGTTGCGGCCTATGCTATCTCTTCATTCCCTTCTTGCCATAGTCCATCTTCATCCTGTATTTTCTGAATGTTGAGTCTCCTTCTTCTCCCTTTTATCACACTCAGAAAATATGCAGTGTTTTTGTCCTCATCTTCAACCATTTTGCATTGACTTTTTGCCTTAATACTGAATCTTGTAGCTTCAAGAACTGAACATATTCTGCTTTTTTCTTGTTCACTATTGCACGTCTTTCTGGATTGCTATCTTGGGACTGCATATCCTCTAAGTCATCTATACAAGTTTGAAATTCAAAGCTTTTATTACTAAGGTTTGGTAATGATGTTGTTGTGGAGTTGTACTTGATATCATTGGTGTCAATTTGCATCCTCTTAGTTTCAACTTGGATCTTGCTTTTTGCTGATTTGAATATAATTGCACCTGTCTTCTTGAATTTGGAATTTTGATTTGTGATCTTGACACTTCTTAGTATATCTTGATACTCCACAAATTTTAATGTCTTCTTTTTATTGTTTCAATCCTAACAATTCAGGGTATAAGGGTCCATCCTTTATCCCTGAAACGAAACATTGGAATTAATTCAAATTTTTCAATCCAGATTCCTAATCCCGCAATGAAGAACTAGCAGGAGCTGGCGATGGACAAGTGATTGCACAGGCACAGAAGATTCATCCCACTATAACGAATATCATTGTTGCAGGTCTTTCAAACTGGCATATTATTTACGATATGCATGTTTGTTATACACTGTTTTTTAAAAATCAACGAACTTCAAATACAGTGTCTGAAGTTGCATGAGTGAAGTTAATCTATTGCTGTCTCAATTTTAGACAAAAATAGTTAGCTTTGAATCACTTTCTCTTAGACTTAATCAGTCATTTTTGCCACTTCAGCTATTTTAGCTTGAAATTTAGCTACATGTATATGGACTTCGAACAAAAATAGCTACATCCTAGCAGAAATGATCAAACATAAATCATGTACACCTAAACTTCAATCATATGAAACTTCAAATATTGAATATAAAGTTGGACTTTGTCAGTGACTAACATCGATCATGCGTCCAAAGTAGTCCGAAATACTACCAACAAAAAAAGGAAGAACAGACGCAACTTAAATAATGACATAAAAAATGAGTATCCATGCAATTCCGTCCTTGTCAATTGTGACATACACGTGTTTGTTTACATGAATAAGAAGGTATATAGCTCATTCAAACAATGTACAAAACTTTGGCTGTAAGTGAAAGGGCATATAGGAAAAACAAAGATGCAACTTGATATAAGGTTCCACTTTACAGTCTTGTGCTCCAATACCAAGCTAAACGAAATATTTGGATGGCTACTTAAAAAATCAGCGCCACATAGCAATACTAGCAATCTACCAAATCATTTTTCATGACAATGGTGTCCAGACTAGATAGCACATTCCATCGAGTACTTGTTACCTCACTCCCATCAGCATAGAGCAACTTAGCGACTAATGTTTAGGCAGATTGGAAGAAATCATCTAGTGTCTTCTGCTTCCAGCTGAGAGTCTGAACTTTGCAATGCACCAGAGATTCAGCTGTAAGGGTCCAGAAAACAGCTTCATGAAAACCATTTTCAAAATTGAAGGACTAAATGAATCCTACAGGACATTAGACATAGAGTAGGGTATGAACTGGCACAAGATTCGTTAATAATAGCAAATTGAGCACTGAATCAAGAATCTAGAAATACGAACGACAAATAAGGAAAGCACACCCTATCAGAATCAAGGAAGACTGAATTTGAATCAAGGAAGAATGGCTTATCTAAAGATGTAAACAAGCTAGCCGCATACCACAAGGAAAAAGAGCACATGCTTACCACAAGAAAGAACAGAACTCAATCAAGAACTACAAATCTGAATACCTTAAGAGCAAAGCGCTGAAAAGCAAGGATTGATTCTCAGATCAACCCCAATGACATTCATTCAAGATCGGAGATTGCTTGAAGATCAAAGCAACAGTCAGGAAGCAGCCAAACAATAGAAAAGCAAATCATCATCAGAGAACAAGATTGTGCAGGTCAAGAAGTTCACAACAGGCTATCTGTGTAACCAGAAACATTCAAGCTCTAAGGAAACCCTTGTAACCCAAGGGGACTAGATTAGGCACCACATCGGTGATTGGAACAAGTATAAAAATCTGTGTCAACTGTATCTTTTCTCTCTTTATGTCTTATATAATATGTTATTCTATCCAATCGTCTAAACTGTAGGGTAGTACTTGAAGAAAGTTCCAAACTCTTAATAAGGAAGCAATTCATTTCCTTCATCTGGATAGGACTAAGGAGCATTTGGATAGGCATTTAATTGATGCACTGGTTGTACAACAAATATTTCCTCCTCCGGAGTCTTTCCAAGTTTATTTTCTTGTACAACACTCCAAACTGATCATTTTCTGTTCATACTACGGTTTAATTGCAACAAGAGTTTTGGACATTTGTGGACAACGGGAAGCACTGAAATAGACAAAACTTACAATGCACACATGTATAGATATATATCCTGGAATAACAATACTTAAAGCAAGAGAAACACATTTGCACATACTGAAATATCTTTGCTCAGATACAGATATTCAAGTCAAAGTGACAGATCAACACGAAGAAGAATATGAGAAGGCAGAGAAGTTACCAGTGCTATCCACACAGCTTTCCGTTTCAAATACATCTTCAATGCAGACTCCTTTCCTAAGCTGATACGATTAACAAATTGGTCATTCTTGTAACTGTAAACCTCAACGGAAAAATAAAAAGATAGCATCATAAGGAAACAAAGTACCATCATCAATCAGCTATACCTTTGCCTTGATTGATTCAATACGATGCAACAACTCTTTTGCACTACTTTTTTGTGAGCCACGCAAAATACAAATGCCAACATTCAAAATCTTTTCGATGTCAGCACGAGAAGCAGCAGACATGCAGATGTTTAAAAGCTTCAAAGCATGTGAAACCAAATCCGTCCTTGAATCACAGTATCGACAGAAATACTCTGCAT
This sequence comes from Solanum ossicruentum, assembly GCA_025774065.1. Lineage (NCBI taxonomy): Eukaryota > Viridiplantae > Streptophyta > Magnoliopsida > Solanales > Solanaceae > Solanum > Solanum ossicruentum. The sequence continues at coordinate 12,888,724 of JAOTQR010000092.1, forward strand.
CCAAACCGATGCTTCCTCCAACTGTCCCAGCCATGTAAGCTCGTAGAGCACAGTCTAGATGGGAAACATGTCCACATATGTAGCCATTAACTACTGTTTTTTCACATCGAATGTAACTGTACCCATCATAGTCCGAACTGATAGGTTTGCAACAAAGGATACAGCAACAATCTCGGCAAAAACCAGGCTCACTGCAACAGACATCACAAAACATGGGCTCTGGAAAAGGATTTTCTGCTGTTAAACTACTACAGATTCTGTTACCAGCCTTACAAGTAATGGTTCCGGAAGGAGAATCAGACAGTAAAGGCTCCATTTTCACCCCTGAAGGTGTAGCCTTCCCTTTCATATCTGAGTCAAAATCTAAATTGAAAAATAACAAATTTGGCATTAGGTCAGTAAGCTAATCCATCAAGCACTAGAAAAAGACACAATAACGTACACTATCCACTATCAGCAGTGGTGGAGCCAGGATTCAAGGGGATTCAAGAAAAAAAAGTTCTTATGTCAAGGAGATTCAACAACTTACATATATGCAAAAAAATCATTTCCTCTATCTACATAGTGTAACTTTTCGACGAAGCTCCACCCCTGACTACCAGTGGACAGACTTTATAATCATGGACGAAATGCACATCAAAAATAAAAAGATCCAATTTATAAATAAAAGACTGTGTGGACTGACTAGATATTTGTAATGAATTAGGAAATGAAAATAAGATAATAACATTGAGTCTTTATTGTGGATAAGCAGTTCCAAAAATTTGTCACATGAATTTTAGATTTCACCTCAATCAAATTACCTTCAGAAAGTGTCCAACGATGTCTCACGGGCTGATTTGGTTATAAGAGAAAATGCTTTGTTAATACAAGTCCAGATTCCAAACACAAAAACAGCATTACTAATATGATATTTGGTTTCCAACATAAAGCTTCGGATAACCATGTATTGCACCCACCTAATTTATACAGGAATTTTTAAGTTATAAACCTCTACATTCTATATAGTGAAGGGTGAAGAGCCTTGTTGAAGCTAACCTTTAAAGATTGGTGACTGATTCGAAGGAATCATCCAACTGAATGAGGCAAAGAATTGGTTGATGTCCATACTAGGGTATTCAGACTGGAGATACTGTTTAACCGATTTCCTACTTCGAAAAGCACTCAGCTTTCCATCTTTCCTAACTTGAAGACGCTTTGGAAGATACAGATATCTATCTTTAAAGATGCCTAAAGATGTAGCTCTTTTCCCGGCACGCCATCCCCACTTATCACCAGCAATTGGCCAATCTACAGGAGCATATGGCAAACCTTCACCAGAGTCATGTTCAGAAACTGGATAAAATTGAAGTCCAGTTTCATTGGTTTTAGATGCACTCCCATTACATGCAACAAGTGAATGAATTTCCCCAATCTCCTCTTTGGCTGACATTTAGCAGGAAATCTCTAACTCGTTTGTACCAATGAAACCTTAGAAAATAAAGAAGAAACGTCAAAAGTCCACATCAGAAAGCAAACCATTTGGGCTATAAAAATAACTATTGGAGAAAAAAGCAGCTAAAGGAGAAAAGCCAAATGTTGGGCATATTCCCCAGGAAAACAAGACAGCTAATTTTGCAACCTAAAGAAACTATGTTTCAGATGAAGATAAATGTAAAACCTTTCAACATGAGTTACAGCAACACTCTCCTCCTAAGGAAAAAAGAAAAACAAAAAAGAAGCATCAAATCAAACCACCAGAAAGCTAGAGTATAATGCAGCATGTTAACATAAATACCCAAAGTTCCAAGCCACCTTTGGCGTGAAATCTACGCAATGAACAATTAAGATACATTAGGAACTTGTGCCTCAAACTTGAGACGGCAGTAGGTCCAATAGGAATTCTGAAAACAGGATAAAAGAACACTTTGAATCACCTTCCGAAACACAAACATTCTCAAACTCTCTTACCCATATGTAGCTTTTGAAACCATTTCTTTAGAAATCAAATTCCTAGGAGAAGAAAAAAGTAACCTGATATTAGCATTTGAGACTCTGTCAAAAAGTATACACCACATTTTGGGTATCCTCCAATTAATGCTCTGTTTTGAACTTTACTTCACCCCTAACTTTAGAAAAAAAACAATCAGCTCACCTATATATTTATTAAACTTACTATTTGCAGAAGATAGTTCCATCTAGAATAGGTAGTTAGCAGTAATCACTATATTAAGTACTAATTAAGGCAAAATTAATCTTATATTCATGTCACATAATCGATGAATCCTTGTCACACAAGGGAAGATACTAGTGGAGTGACAAATGGGATTAAAAATTTATTTTAGATCATCCATTCATATCTTCGTTGTACATTCTAGTATTTATCCAAAAATTTCTCTCACGAATCTCCTTCTTCAACTAATATAATTGGGTCCAAGAGTCCATTTGTTTAAACCATCTGCCAACTCCAAATTAATTGTTTATAATTAACAACTGGCACTTTTTATATTGTGCTTCCATGTTACTTTTTATTTTTACAAAGAAAATGAACATCTGGGCCTAACTCAACTCAAAAGTTATTGATTGCCCAAAACTATATATTAAGACAATAACTTTCTTAAACTAATTTGGGGGTCTCTAAAACCTCTCAACAACTAAAGCATCCGTCCAATACAGGGAGAATCACACCTCCAAAAGCTAGCTATTACGGTGAGAGAGCCTTGACGATTCCACACTAGGTAGCTTTCACTTCACCACAAGTAGGTAGCTTTTTCCAGGTAGCCCTTTTCGAGCTGGCCACCAAGGGCAATGGATGGCTCACACCCAAAAGCTAGCTATTAAATGGGACAAAATAACGTGGAATAAGCATAAACATAAGAGTAAAAAAGACCATAAAAATGTTTCTAACATGGATATACGATGTTAAGAAATGGTCTTTGAACCTACGTCTTTGTTAAACAAACATAAGTATATCTACCTACTAAATAACATTACTTTTCAGCATAAATCATGATCATATTATAGTGAGGACATGAATGTTAATTCTCAGGGTGAATATACCTGGGAAGATGGATCAAGTCGGGTCTCCTGCTAATCCTAGATGAAGGCGGAAGATTAAAATCCCAAGCAAAGGAAAAATGGAAATCAAAACCCTAAAATCAAAGTAAAAATTTGTCTCCTGGGAATAAGGACTTTTAGTAGTCTCACAACTTTTATACTCCCTCCTGGAGTTGGCACATACCTTGACAAGAAATACATAAAAGCATAATTAATTCATAAGCACTCCCTCCCCCTCCCCCAACCCCAACTTGATTTCACGGCTTAGTTTAGTATGCTCCCTTAACAATTTATAACACATTTTATTTCAATCTAACGGTGCAATACTAGTCTCATAAGGGAGAGTGCACTGTCCACGCAGTGTCATGTCAGTACCACATCGACACCATATCAGCATTATGTAAAAAATATATTTTAATTTTTATTTTATTTATTAATTTTATTTATAATCATATTTATTTTATTTTATTAAACATGTGTTTGATCTCCACTGGAATTTAATACTTAGGAGTTGATGAATTTTTTTTATTTATTTATTAATCTTCTTCTTCGATTTTTTATAAATAAACAAAATCCAATAAAATTATTGGTGAAAATTGGGTAAAATTAGTGAACTTCACTCTATTGATATTAATTAGTGTCATTTTTATGAAGATGAAATCATTTGAGGTTAAAATATTAGCAAGGAAATTGTTCATGAAAATGCACGGCAGAATTTTTTTAAAAGAAATTGATGATAAAAAGATTATTAGTGAAGATTTATAATAATCAAAGAGAAAGAAAATATTAATGGAAGTGTATGGTGGTTTGTCCATGGAAGAAGAAAGAAAGAAAGAAATAAAAAATTGTCATTATTGAAGAAAATTAACTTCATTTTTGGGGTTGTGTGTGTTGTGGGTGGAGGGTGGGGTGGGGGGCGAAGAAGAAGAAGTAGGGTGGGGATGTTAAGTGGGTGGTGTATTTTGAAGAAGAGAAAAAATAGGTAGAGGATTTGAAGAAGATGAAGAAAGAGGGGGGTTGGGTGGGTTTTTTTATTTTTTTTAATTTTTTATATAATATATATAAATAGGATTATTTTTTTCTAAAAAAAAATAAAATGCGCTTGTTTTTATTTTTTATGTCATGTCAGCTTTTAAGGTGTGAATAAATCCACCTGTAAGTTGTTAAAGGGGTATATAAATGCCGTATAATTTAGATACTAAACTAAGTCATTGAGTCAAGTTTGGGAGAGGGGGGAGATTATGTATTATCCTTTTACTATATTATGCTTTTGAATATGATAAATTTAACATTTTAATAAATATATTGGAGAAATAAAAACTATTTCTTCCTTTGAAAAAACATATTTAAAAATAAAAATTAAAGATTGTTTCCTCTATTTCATATTAAGTAATTTATATACATGAAAAATATATATGTTAGTTTTAGTATAGTTAGCTACTGTCACGTGCTATGTATGTTTCGTCACACATGTTTTTTATCATATCTAGTATTTCTGCTTCTGAGTTTTGCGTTGAGGGTCTTAGGAAACATCCTCTCTACTTCTATGAGGTAGCGGTAAGGTCTGCGTACGATCTAGCCTCCCCAGACCCCACTTGTGGGATATCACTGGGTATGTTGTTGTTGTTGTATATACATGAAAAATATTCAGAGACATAACTTAAGTCATATTTTGTACTATTGTCCTTTTGTTTATTTAAACAATAAAAAAATTTTAAAAAATCTAAAAATTTATTTAATATGAAACAGAGAGAACACTATTTTTTAATTATTTTTTTAATATTCCTAATCTACTCCTAGAAAATCTAAAGTAGTTAATAATCTCATTAAAGAAAAGGATAAATATTGGAGAAAAAAAGTCTCAACAATTCTCTTGTATTTTGAAAAATTCATTTATTTTGAATTATGAAAATATTTCCAATAACTCACTTAATATGGACTAGAGATATAAATAAATCTTAATTTTTCAATCAATTGACTACTTAAACTTTTGTTTCATCTTTCTGGTGGAGGTTCAATTCATTAAGAACTAATTGAAAAAATTATCTCTTGATTTTCTAAATTGAACAAGTAAAAGTGGATATTTATTTTATCTTTAAAAAAATAAAGTTAATGGTCAAAGTCACACTTCAATTATCATTCTTTTGATAAATTTCATACTTCAATTACAGTTTGTTCTTTTTTCTTACATAAACTATCACCTTATATGTATCAAAACACACTTCATTGAGTGTTGATTGTGTGTGTTGTTCATTCTCTATTCTTATTTTGAAAAAGGTGTCAAGTAGTACTCTACATAAATAATATTTTCATTTATGTAAAATTAAAATGTGATAACAAATCTAAATCTAAATCAAATCATTCATAAAAAATTATGGGTCTCTAAATTAGTTAAGTCGAAGGATAGTTAAAAAGTTGATAATATCTTATGAAACTTAGACAAAGCTTGAAAATCGGAGGAATGAATGAAAGAATGCTAAAGAGAAGGAGTAAATTCTAATTAAGTATCAAAAAATGAGAAATTATCTGTGTAGGATAAAATTTGGACTCATTAGGTAGATAAGTTATAAGGTAGCACGAGGCAAAAGCATCAGGTCAAACATGAGTTAGAGATCGGCACCATAGTATGAGCCTACCTAGCTCCAAAGATGCAACTTCCAAATCGAATAAGGATGGACTCCATAAAAACTTTTCACTTTTCATAACAGTTTATGTCTATTGAAATTATAAAATAAAAATATATGAGTATTTGTAACCAACAACGATGGACTCCATCACTTAGCCTCTTCTTCTAGTGATGATGAATCATCTACGGGTGTCAAATTCCACAACTGGGTTGTCAAGAGTATCTCATGATCCTTTTGAAGATATTGATGTAACAAGAAAGATCATGTAAAAAAAATCTCTTCAAAATAAGATTTTTTGAAAGAATGTTGATTCAAATCATAAGGAGATATATTATGAAAGAAAAAAATTATTTTAGTTGAGAAATTTATAGAAAGAGTGTTTAGTATTAAAAAGGTTAAGAAGAATTATTCAGAAAAATAATCAATCTATTTATGAGATTCACATCAAATTAGGAGGAAAATAAGTATTTTACTAATTTTTTTCTTTAATTTTGTCTTAATTGTTTTTATGTATATTTAATTAAAGATTGTTTTATTTTTCTAATTTGTCCTTAATTAAATTTTGTTGCTGACATTATTTCTTCAACTTTTTTATTCTACTATTTTTTTTGTTTTGACTATTTTTGTGTAAAGTAGAAGTTGGATTAGGGTTTCCATAAATAAAATATATTTATTTTCTTACGTTGAGAAACTAAGAAACCAAGTTTTTGTAGTGGTATTTTTGTCATTTGATTAGTTGATGGTTTAGGTTGATTTTTTTCATTTTTTTTATAAACAATTCTTTGTTTCAATACTGGAAAAAAAAAAAAGAATACCCCTTTGTTTTAATTATGTAACATCTTTTAGATTTTGAGGATTAAATTTAATACTTGATTTTAAATTTGGACATGTAATCTTCAAAATTTTCAATTTGATTTATGTGTTTATAAGCTACATAAAACTATTATAAGTCCCAATAATTTATGATTTTAAAATATTTAAAAGTCATTTTGATAATATTTTAAGATGTATTTTTCATTAAATAATATGAGAAAAATGACACTTTTAGCGGTACTTTTTGTTTAGTTTTTGAATATTTAAATTTAATTTTTAAATATTAAATTAATCTAATTCAATTTAATTTTAGTAATTAATCAAATTAATTCTCAAGAAGTGAAACATGTCTATATTTGCAACAAAAGGATCAGTGTGCATTGCCACATATTTAAATTATGTGACTATTTTTCATTACTATGCAAATTAATTTTTAAAATTATATCTATATATGATTTTTATCATGTATATACATAGTAATATTTAATTTAAAATTATATTTTAATTTTTACCATTTATATACACGGTAATTTAAATAATATTCCCCTATTTCTCATTTTCTTTTCTTTTTTTACTTTTATTTTTAAAAGTCTAATGTATTTGCTAATTCAATTATTTTTAATCTCTTAATTAAAAGATTTTATTGCCATATTTATTAATTTTGTTGTCGTAAAATTACCATGTGGCTTTTCAATAGCTTGTCACTTAGTTTAGTCACATTGCAAATTACCATCATTTATATATATATATATATATATATATATATATATATATATATATATATATATATATCTGTGTGTGTATGTTTGTGTGTGTGCACACACCTTCACTCAAGCTTAATGTTGTTTAACTTATATATATGTGTGTATATGTGTGTGTGTGTACACACACACCTTCACTCAAGTTTAATGTTGTTTAACTTATCTTCCTTGTTTATGCTTGTCTGTTTTTCTTAATACCTAATTATTGTTAATATAAAAAATATATATAATTTCATTAGTTAGGCCTTGATGATATATTCTTTTATTTAATTAATTTTGTTGAGATATGAAGTCGAAGGTTCAATAAAGTTTGGATGGGTTAAACTTGCGTAAGTAATGAATTGTGATTTAATTTAACTGAATATTGTTCAAGTCAAAAAGAATTGAGTAATCTTAAATAGACGGTAAACTTTAATCATATCTCACCGAGCAGAATATAGAATTATTTTTTTATTTGTTCTTTTTCAGTAATTTTTTAATTAACAAATCAAAACTAAAATCAATTTCTTTCTTTTGAAGGAGAAAGTTGATGATTTCTTTGAAAATATTATTCTTTTTTAAAACGTTATTTGATAAAATTTTAGTGTATCAATTTCAGCTACCTAAGTATGTTAACTTTGTAATGATTATTTAACTTTGTTGTGCCCAAGTTAGCAGCTTGACTTGTGTTTACTTAATTTACTCAATTTCATATTTCTACTTTTATTTTTAATGTGTAAGGCTTCAAGTTGCGTTTGGTGGTTGAATCTTTAAGTTATGTTAGTGGATATAAATATTTGTGAATTTGTGAAATTTTATGAGATGAAATTTGTTTGTTCTCCATGAATTTTGTGAATCTTCTTGACTATTTGATTGTCAAGAAAATTTTAAATATATTTTGATCTTTTCTTTGTGAATGTTCCATGAATTTATGAAATTTTTGAGATGTCTTTTTAAGTGAATATAATACCTTTTGTAATTGCATGAATTAGGATTTAAAGCAGAGAGCCTCCAATAAACTCTTACTAAAATAAGACTATCTTGTAGAGTCCTATAAGATGAGTCTTATTTCAAGGTCAGTCAGATTGTAGACTTGATGAAATTAAAAAACGAGGTTTCTCATTCTTTCACCATTGCAATTACTTCAAATTTGCATATTTAATTTGTATTGAGAGAAGAGATGAAAGGCAGATTTGATACTGCTAGGAGTGTCAATTTGCTTACAACATATTTTAAAATGATGAAAAGTAAGTTATAATTCCAAATAAAATATAAATAAACACAATTTTATTGATAAACAATATGGGTACAAATTTGTTCCTCCCTTATTCTTCTCTCCTTAACTTTCTCCATGATTCCAATACCGTTAGTGATATATTTTTCAAATAGAATGACATGGACCTCCTTGAGATTTATTTAATCTCTATTGATCTTGTGAATATTCTATGAATTCACTTTCGAGATTTCGACCTCTTTATAAGTACCTTAAAATTTGTGAGATATTCGACATGCCTCCTTACAGCAATATAATAACTTTTATATAGGCATAAACTAGAATTTATGATAGAATAATCTCCAAGAAATCTAACTGGAATTAAACATGTCTTGTATTCAATATCAATAATTTAATGCCTTCTACTTCAAAGCTTCTCGAATTCAAAGATGAGTTTTGAAGTACTCATTCTTTTCACGTTTTGGGTTTTGTGGCTTCAGATTTGTACATCTGATTTATAAGAGAAGAGATGAAGGACAACTTTGATCCCACTGAGTGTGCCAATTTATCTACAACATATTTTAAAGTGATGGAAATAAATTACAATCACAGATAAAATATAAAAAAGTAATTTTATTAATAATAATGTGGGTATAAATCTGTTTTTCCCTTGATTCTTTTCTCCTGATAAGATATCAAAATGATTCGAGGGTTGTTAGTGACATATTTCTCGAATGTAGCCTAAGACATTGGTGGTTAATGGGATGGGTGGTCTCCTTATAAGGTTTAGGCGATCCTCCTCCCTTTGAGCTAGCTTTTGGGGTGTGAGTAAGGCCTAAGACATTCTTCAACATGTTATAAGAGCAGCGCCTGTCTCACCCAATGTTGGGCCCTCGAAATATTGTCCACGCACCAGATGCTAAGCACTGGGCATGAGGGGGGTGTTGAGACACAAAGTCCCACATTGATGGTTAATGGGATGAGTGGTCTCCTTATAAGTTTTAGGCAATTCTCCTCCCTTTGAGCTAGCTTTTGGGGTGTGAGTTAGGCCTAAAACCTTCTTCAACAGATTGGTAAAGACCTCGGTCCCAATATTTTTCATCTTATTTTGTTAATATTTCAGAATTGATGCAATTATGCATGTCATGAAATGAATGAATATGATATGAATTCGACAGACACATTCAATCATCATTTTCAACCACAACAATATATCTATCAAAAGTATAGAATTCTCATTACTTCACCACATTTATCAAGTCAAGTACCATGATAACACGCCAATTCACATTCACATTTTCTTATCACCTCATTTCTTATAATATTAAAATATTTCACGTATCACACGTAGGAGAAAGGAAAATTTGAGAATTCTACGAGAATTACAAAATTTTGAAAGTCCACTTGCCTTAGTCAAATCACGGTCAATCTAATACTTTGGCCTTTCTTTTTTGAATGGAATCCGTAGCACCACGATCTAGCCAAATAAATTATCAGCATAAGATTTCAAAACTCACAAAACCAATATTACTATATGTATAGCCTAGACTCAAAGACCAACCAATTTTATTATTAATCTTCAAAGTTTCAAATCTAGGATTTAATCTTAAATCCTCCAAATATAATTCTAATTCTTACAACTTAAAGAATAATAATATATTCGGTATATATAAATTATGAGCAATTGTCACTAATTACACCTTAACTTAACTTCATATAAACTCTTTTTATATAGAACATAAATCTCAAGACATAATATAATCTCAATTAGTAAAATCCTCATATAATAGCAAGGGAATAAATAGAACTTTCTCATCAACAACTTCTTTTAAATATCTAACTTAAGTAAATAAAGTGACATGTAGGATCTTTCGATTTAGCCTTGATATACCAACATAAATTCATCATTCATTATAAATAATATTCTCATAAAGTACTTAAAAGTACACAAAAATAAACTTATTTATATAAAATATCTTATTATAAAATATTTAGAAAATAAGAGCAACTTACAAAAATAAAATTGCCGAAAATGCTCAACTTGACTCGGAAGTGACCCAAACCTTCTCAACTCAACTCGGAACTATTTCTCAACACTTTTGAGAGAGTTTTTGGGAGAGAAAAGTAGATTCAGAGATTTGTTTCTTGATGTAGAGACTAAGAGGAGGGGGTTTATTTATAGAAATCTAAGGTGATTACTTTACCTAACTTAGTGAGGTAAGAAATCACTTTATCTAACTTTGTGAGGTAAGAAATACTTTACCTAACTTAGTGAGGTAAGAAAATACTTTACCTAACTTAATGAGGTAAGAAAATACTTTACCTAACTTAGTAATGCAAAAAAAATACTTTTCCTAACTTGATGACGTAAAATAAATCCTTAATGAGAATGATTATTATATTTTTTTTAAAAAATAGGATCGATTCTCAAAATGGGTCACCTTTCCGTTTCCTGTTGGTTTTGAGAATGATTTTTTGTGCATTATATTTCTCTTTCTTCTTATTATTGATATATTGTTGCTTGGTTGTCATTTTTCGTATCATAGTCCATTATTTATAATTTTGAGATATGCGTGAAGCTTACCTAATGGTGGTAATTGATACTTATATTATTGTAAGATTGTAAATTGATAATTATAATTTATATTAGTCACGTGAAATCATAATTGGTAATCAATTAACGTATTTGATGTGTTGAGTTTGTGCATAGCAATTGGAATACTACTAAACAACATGTTATTAATTATGTTAATTTTACTATAACAATAATCTACTTTTTAACAAGTAATTAATCGAACTCTTATGATGTTATTTATAATTTATTTGAATGATTATTATATGATTTTTTTATAATACACATATTATTTTGATTAATTTATATAAAAATTAATATAATTTAATTTATTTAAAAATTAATTAAATTGAATAAGAAAATGAATAATTAAATAGAACTGAGGGAGGGAGTACAATACAGTGCTGTATTGGTTTGTTGCAAAATTAGGGCACACTTTTACGCCATTGAAGAAGATGAGGAGAATTTCTCTGCGATATCGCTATGGCAATGGCAAGGGCACTACCTTTATCTCTTCCTTTGCTATTACCAATTCTGCTTCGGCAATTACAATAAAAGATTATTCTTCATGCCACTACAGTAAAAAATCCATTCCAGTAAAGGGTACATTCTTTACGGATGATGCTGTGAATCTCATGTCTGCTTTTCGTGAAAAAGTACCACTTCCATGAAATGGTTAGAATGAATCCTCTTCCTGCAGTTTCCGCCTTTTGTAAATTATTTCAGAATATGCTAAAGATGAATCAGTATCCCGCAGTCGTTTCTCTTTTTCGAGAAATGCAGACAATGGGTATACCAATTAATGTTTTTATCTTGAATATCGTGATTAACACTTATTGCCTGACGTGTCGTGTTGATTGTGCATTTTCTCTGTTACCCAATTTACCTGAAGAATGGCATTCCGTTTGATGTTGTCACCTTCAACACCCTATTAAGAGGAATATTTGCTGAAAATAAGGTTAAAGATGCACTTGAATTGTTCAATAAGTTGGTGAGAGAGAAGATTTGTGTGCCTGACAAAGTCATCTTTGGAACCGTAATGAATGGGCTTAGTAAAAGGGGTCATACTCAGAAGACTTTAAGTTTGCTCCGGTTAATGGAACAGGGGAGCACTAAGCCCAACATGTATATCTACAACATTGTTATAGATTCCCTTTGCAAAGATAGAAACTTAGATGTTGCCATCAACTTTTGAATGAGATGAAGCAGAGGGGCGTTCCTCTAGACATTGTCACATGTAGTTCATTAATTGATGGTTTGTGTAAGGTTGGTCAGTGGGAAAAGGTTATCACTTTGTTATCCGAGATGGTGAACTTTAATATTTATCGAGATGTGCACACCTTCAACATACTAATAGATGGACTATGCAAAGAAGGGAAACTTGAAGATGCTGAAGAAGTAATGAAACACATGGTTGGAAAAGGTTTTTTTTCTTACAGTATCCATTTATTAGTATGTTATAACTAAAATTGTTAGGCCCAGTGCCCTTATCTATCAAGATATCAAAAATTCTACTCGCTCTATCTAATTGACCACGCAAACAATATCCATTCATTATCGCATTGTAAGTGACTATATCAGGCTCTACACCTTTTCTGACCACGTGTTACATTTCTTCTTCAGCATCTTCAACTTTCCCTTCTTTGCATAGACCATCTATTAGTATGGTGAAGGAGTGCACATTTGGATAAATATTAAATTTGACTATCTCAGAGAACAAAATCTTAACCTTTTTCCACTGACCAAGCCTACACAAACCATCAATTATTGAATTATATGTGAAATCACTCAAAAGGGATCGAAACCTAATAATGTTACTTACCGCACTATCTTGCAAGGTTTGTCTGAAGTTGGAAGAATTGGTGTTGCAAAACAACTGTTTGTTGAGATGGTATCTACTGGGCCCATACCTGACTTATGCATTCATCACACTTTGCTTGATGGTTATTTTAAGTGTGGACTTGTTGAAGAAGCTATGTCACTCTTCAATAAGTTGGAAAGAAAGACAGGACATATTGATATTACATCTTACAATATTATCATTAATGAATTGAGTAAAAATGGTGAACTCGACAAAGCTCATGCTATATTTGAGAAGCTTTCTTCGATGGGATTGCTTTCAGATGTGACAACGTACAATATAATGATAACTGGATTTTGTTTACAAGGGTCGTTCGAAGAAGCTACAGATATGCTTAGACAAATGGATGACAACGGTTGTTTTCCAAACAATATCACTTATAATGTTATTGTGCGAGGATATCTTATATGCAGGAAAATAATGAAATGGTCACTTTTATGAAAGAAATGACCGGAAGTGGCTTCTCATTTGATGCAACTACAGCTGAGTTACTGGTAAAGGCTACAAGTAAGAATCCTTCCATCCTTGACATGACACCAGAGCTTCACAAGGAAAACAAGAAATAAATATTTCTTTCCCTTGGTTTATTCGGCTATGCTATAATTTTGATACAGTTTCGATTTATCACCTCAAATGAAATGGTGTCCAATGCAATTGTGGAAGATGAAAAATGGCAATTAAGATGTTGCTTGGGCTTTTAGGCAGGCTTATCAAGGAGGTACATCACTTTTTATATTGTGATTGTTTCTCCACTATTCTTTATCTTGGAAATCTGGTATTACTGCTCTTGTGATCTGATAAATAGTGTGAGTTTCCCTTATTTCTACATATTTTACAATGCTATTTAGTTATCTTCATGTGTTGCCATTTTCTATCTATTTGAAGATAAATAACAACCTTCTGCAACATATTGAGGAGTGGACAGCATAAATGAGATAGGCATTTTATTATATGTTGTCAATTTTGTTTATGTGCAACTGATGACAGGATCTACTTTCTGCTTCATTTCTTTTTAATGCCCTTTCTTGCGGTATTTGCTTCACGCCCAAGAAGATAACCTTAAATATGTTGTGACATGTTAAGTGTAATTTAAATGTGGAAATCCACCAAGTTCTCTTATTATGAGTAATTGGCATAGTTTTTGACAATAAAATATTTTATCATTTGTATATCCTCGAGGTTTCTTAGGATATACAGTTGCATAAAATAGAAATTCAGTTTGTTGGAATGAACCGAGGGAATTTATCATCCTCTCAGCTTCCTCTACGTGTTTGTTCTTACATCTATATTTTACAAATACTCCATTTTATGCCTTAAAAGTAATAATTGCTGCTACTGATGCACCAAAGTGTCCGGTAGCTATTTGAGTCCCACCCTTTTACAACTCAGCAGCAGTTCTCTCCAAGTTTCTGACATGCGTCATGTCAGTTCAAATAAATTCAGAAACATGTACCAAATCTGATCTGTAATCTCGCAATGTATGAATATAAGTTCTTTGCATCTTCATAACCTTCTTCACGTAGGATACACCTGTTGCAGACTACCATTATATTCCTTTTCTTTGTAAATTGTGTTGATTCAAACATATATAATATGGCGGAGCAGAGCTCCTTTCTAGCCCTTTCATTGTCACTAAACATTTTCAAAGTTATGTTTTATCCTTGTGGAGGCTAATACACGTTTACTGCTTCAAAATGATAAGTTGCAAAACTGAAAATCCTGGGAAATTTGCTCCTTGAGTGGTCTGTTCCATATCCATCCGTCTTGCTTGAATATGATTTTTCTACCATCTCCTAGTCTAATGTGAATTATTAGGAACCATTGGGATACAGAAGTTTCCCATCCCATTTGTTTACACAATCAATTCTTCCTCATTGCAGAGCTTTATGAAGAGACTGATTTTGTGTATTCTAAGGATTCTTACACCAAGTCCAAGTCATTTAATTCATATATGTAATGACTTGGACTTGTAAGCAAGTAGCAATTTTTGTTGGCATAAAACTAGGTCAAACTATGTCCTAGTAGATCCTTCTTTTGATTTTTAAGGCGTTAGATAGTGTACATAGTCTGTGGATCTGCTCTTAGCGCAGATCAACTCATCTGCCTAAGACTAACATAAAATTGAGTGATGATTTTTTTCTTATATTGTCTAGTATGAAATTCTATTATATGCTATAAAATTGAGTGATGAAAACCATCGTGATTTTGGGTATTGCAGGCGGTTCAGAGTTGAAGAGATTAGACGGGCTATTAGTAGGATGAAGAGGGGGAGGGCGATTGGGCCCGATGAGATTCCGGTAGACTTCTGGAAGAAC
>JAOTQR010000092.1:12911032-12922301 GCA_025774065.1 Solanum ossicruentum
GGGGGGGTCGGATGTACGCAGCCTAACCCTTATGTTTAAAAACATAAAGCGGCTGTTTCCAGATGACCCATGAGGAATTTAACAGACGAATTATTTATCAGAAAAAATACATCACCTGTTACTTGCAAGCTTTTCTTACGTAAAATTTCATTATTCACTTAGAGGAAAAATAAGGTGATATACTTTTCAATTTTGAGATTTAAAGATTATATCTTTTATTATTACTCTATATAATAACAGGTAGTTAAGTTCTCAAGCAGACAACAAGTCGATATGTTTGTTTGAATAGCTTGAGGGTATATTTGTAATTTTGTATAATTCTTTTATTGTAATTTATTTATTTTATTTTTAATGTTAAAAATGCTATTAATCATGATAATTAAAGTTGCTCAAACAGGTAATGCCTACTTGAGTAACTTGAAAGTATATTCGTAGTTTTTTGTAGTTCTTCGATTGTAATTTGTTCTTATTTTTAGTGTTAAAAATATTACTAATCATAATAATTAATGATTTAAAATATTTTTTTAAATAATGTAAGTTATAATATTAATAATTTAAAAACATATTAAAAATTTTAATTAACTTTCTTAATTCTATTTATATCACTTAAATTAAAATAAAAAATAGGCTAGTCTGTGCATCTGTGTCAGTATTATATAAGTAGGCGACAAATGGTCCAGACATACTCGTTTGTGAAAATTAATTTTTTATTTGGAAAAAGAAAATCGATATCCAGGTATTTTTGGTCACACATGTAGCCACTCTTTTGGTGTGTTATTTATATATAGAGTAGTATTCCACATTTGATAATTGAAAGCAGAAAGTAAAATGGAGAACGGCAGCGATTATAATAAGCCGTCGGTGATGGTGACAAATGACGACGGAATTGATGCTCCCGGTTTGAGATCTCTCGTCAGCGTTCTTGTCTCCTCCAATCTCTTCAATGTCCTCGTTTGTGCTCCAGATTCGTACGTTTCTATAATTTTTCTCAATTTCGTATTGAAATTGGTGTTGCTCTTCCACTTCTACAAAATTGTAAATTTTCCTCTGCTCTCTCCCCGTTCACTTTATGGAGTTGACATAAAACAATGACTGACGGGATTATTTTACCACACTGTCTCTTTGTTAATTTATTAAGTATTGAAAAATGATTTGAGGATTAAGTAATCAATCCTAAGGTTAAACATGAGAAAAAAATTATTATCATTTCTCGAGATTATGTTAAAAAGGGATAGTAAAAATGAAAATTTATTTTTGTACTAGAGAAAAATAAAAGTGAATATATGGAGCATTGTTTTAGTTTTTTCATTTATTTTCGTATGATTTCATTGAGTATGTTGTTGTTTATTTTTTTCGCTTCTTTTCATTTCTTACTCGTATCCTTGATAAGTTTATTCCATGGCGAGAACTTCTATTTATTTAGTATGATAATAGGACTTTTGGTCATTTATTTAGTATTGCTAAGTCTTGATGGCAAGAGTTATGCAAGTCCAGAGGTAGCATGTGCCCAATGATTTTAGTCGAGTTGCTTGCAAGATGGGTCAAGACATTATCATTGTCAAAAAAAGAAAAAGGAAAAAAAAAAGAGAAACTCCTAGTTATCAGTTAAGCATGTTGAATATCCACTGTCATAAATCACAAAAGCTATGGTGGTGAAAACTTAATGCCATCGTTACTGAGTAAAGTTTGACGAATTAAGAAACTGGGATCCGACAATCAAGAAAGCTTCGCTTATATGTATGCCATACTAGTAGTAATTGTGTTCCCACAATTACCAAAAAAAATAAATAGATTTGTTGCTTTGTTTTCCATTTCATTTGTTGAGTTATAGAGATGGGGATTGATAGAACCTGATAATACTATGGGCGAAAAAGATGTACTCAAGCTTGATTTAGATGTTCGCTTCGTACTCACTTGCAACCAGAAGGATGAGAATTTCGTCATTACCATTCTCTGGAAACAATATCTTTCTGTTCAAACTTCTACTAAGGTTGTTACGGTTTCAACTGAACTCATTACAATTACAATGTATCTAGTGTGACATTTAGGTTAATTTGAATCTTTGATACGGAAGATCCTAACTAACCATTTCATCTTAAGGTCTGTTTTAGTTCTCTGTGTTCCTTGAGTAAAAGGCATGTTATGTGATTATGTCTGAACCTAATATATCCTGTCTCAATGTACATAATATGTCTGTCTAAATTTGCTCAAGTGCCTAGGTAAATTCTTTCATTAATAATTGCTTACAAGTTACAATTGTTATGACCATCAACAAACATTTTGGGATCATTAATTTATTTGATATTCTCTACCACAACTTTTGATATGAAGTCATGGTTGTAGTTTGAAATTAAATATCTGATTTAAACCCTTATCGGAAAAAAAAGAAAAAGACCAGAGACCTGATGTAAATGAAAGTTCTCGGCAGCTCATTCTCTGTTAATTGCTTCACTATGCTCCCTCTGTTCTCTAGGCATAGGTCTATCGAAAACAGTCTCTCTACCTCATAAAAGTAGGAGTAAGGTCTGCAGATCTCACCTACCCTAGACCCCACTTGTGGGATTACACTGAGTATGTTGTTGTTGTTGTTATGCTCCCTTTGTTCTCTCTGGTTATTTGTTGACATCTAAGACTAATTTTTCTTGTTCCTATAAACCTCTAATTGGATACATAATGATATTTATGACATTCTTATTCTCGTTTTCTCAGTGAAAAATCAGCTGTTAGCCATTGTGTCTCATGGCAACACCCTATTTCTGCCAAGAAGGTGGACATCAGTGGAGCAACAGCCTTTGCAGTTTCTGGTTAGTCAGGGTCGTAAATTAGCTAATTTTCATAATTCATTTGAATCTCAATTATAGTAGAAAATTTCAGTTTTTTCTGAGCTCATGGTTCATGTTTCTAGAATTAGCTTAGTTACAGTTTTATCTCCTGTTTTGTGGTCTTTGTTGAACCGTGACTATTAAATGGTTGTTTGATGGGTTATCACAATGCTTTATAGTCATAAGATGATTTCATGCATTTTTGTTGTGAATATGAACCATTGGGTAGAAAGATATGGGGTTCATGATTCACTTCCCTTTAATGCCATACTGTATTAACACATTGTTATCCACAAATATATATGAGATTGCTTTTGATTTGCCAAATTTTGGTACTAAGTTAACTTGTCCCAAAATTTGTGTTCAGTTAATGCTGTTATTTATTCAAACCCCACTTCCAGGTGAGAGTCTGATAATTCTCTTGCTTTGCTCTACCAAAAGGAGAAAAAAGTCGAGCAAGAGTTTTGTACTGATCTTCAACTGACTGGGCGAAACATGGGGGTTTGGCAGTTTTTCTTGTCTGGTGTTGGGGAAGGAAATTGACAGCTTTCTACTTTTTGTTTTTCTCTTGTTTTCCCCTTCATGTCCATCTACTTTGCTGTATAACTCTGATTATTCAGAATGATACTGCTTCCTCAGCATAACATTTTTCAGGATACTCTCATAGCTGCTTGTCATAACTCTCTCTCCATCATACTCTTTATGTTTTCCTTTTGGCAGGAACCCCAGCAGACTCCACTTCCATTGGTCTCTCCAAAGTGCTCTTCCCCTTCGTACCTGATCTGGTAGCGTTTGATACTAATACTTGACAAATTATTCTGCCTCACTATGATGTAGTCATACAGCACTTAACTTCATTCGTCACATATATGTTCGTAGGAAATTTCTATTCTAACAGAGAAAGTTCATTTAGCTTAATATTTACATGAAAAGTTGCACAGAACAAACAAAAGTTAAAACTTGCTTTTGGTTCTTGCTTCTTTCTTCTTTGTAACAAAACTGATTTGCTTTTCATATGCAAGGTTGAAGGAATTCAACTTTTAATTGCTTTGACTCCTTCCATACTACTTGTCTTCAACACTTGTTGCTCAAAGTATTTGTCGATATGTACAGTGTGTGTGTGTATAGTAAATCTAGAAAATATTTGTTCAGAAACAAACTGGTTACTGAAACTTCGTTTCCTCATTTGCTATCCTAATTTCTCAAAAAGATGAACAAGTTTTACTGGTTTCCAACTACACAAGAGGAAATATTATTTTTTTTCCCGGCTATTTATGGTTTCACAAGTGAATTTTCCTTAGTGATAAAAATAAATGAATGCGAAAATACTTTTGTAAACAGGGGTAAACCATGAAAAGATTGAAGAGAACTTCCGAAAATACACAGCGATGTTTCTAACATGTGTGAACTAGCTTCCTACTGGGATGATACTCCAATTAATTAGGAGCAAAGGTCCAGCAAAAGGAACAATGGGATATCAGAATTTTGTAGGTCATTTGGTCGTCTTTAGCTAGGTAGACCCATTTCTGATACTTCTGGTAACTGGCTAACAATTCATTTGCTGGTAGGGTTTTCTGTTGGACCTATTTGTGATACTTAATGCTGTGTCATGCTATAGACATCTAAATAGTTTGCATTGGAGCTTTTCCTAATATAGTCTGTATGTATTAAAACTTAACATATATCGTCGCATTACACTGTGTACTCATGTCAATTTATGCTTGCAGGTTGTCAGCGGTATTAATATGGGTAGCAATTGCGGTTATCACATGTTAGTAGAACTTCTGTATCTAGCCTTTTGATCCTTCTGCATGAAGTGGTCAATTATTACCTTTTTTCCGATTTGCAGTAATTCTTATTTCAGCTATTAGTACTAATATTATAGCATCTTAGCAGACTTGCCTTTTTGTATTATAGTAAAACCATGGGCTGCTTAATGTTAATGGATACATTGTTGGTGATGTAGTGTTTACTCAGGGACAGTGGCTGGTGCACGTGAAGCTTTCTTCAATGGTGTTCCTTCTGTGTCATTGTCATATGAATGGTATGGTACATCACATTATCCTGTATTGGGTTTAGCACAAAGACAAGTTACTTTTTAATTGTTCCTTCTTCAATGTGATTTATCAACTTTAGGGTTGGTGGAAAAAGCAAGGTTGATGATTTCGTATTGGCTGCGGAGGCTTGCTTGCCAATCATTACAGCTATATTGACTGAGATCAAGAATGATACTTATCCTCGAAATTGCTTTCTTAACATAGATGTACCAGTCGATGTTGCCAATTGCAAGGTAAACCAACTATTGTGCCATTGCCATACACATATATAGACTTTGGAAAGAAGACATAGGAGATTATTTCACAATAGTGAAAGGAGTCTAAGGAGTACCGAAGATCTTTTGATTTACCTTATAAATAAAATATCTTTTTGATTTACCTTATAGAAATCCTACGATGATTGAAGTTAATTATTGTCATCAGTCCACGTGTTTAGTTCATGGAAAAAAAAAGAATCAAACCTGTATGTGAGAGGACATGTTGACACAGTATAATTTAGTGTACTCCCTTTAACAACTTAAGCTTTTAGTTAAGATGAACACACAATTCAACAGTTGCCAAGGTATATGGCATTGACTTCAAAACAGCTGAAGGTTTTGGTTGAGATTGCCCCACAATTCAACAATTGCCAAAATAGATATGCTATTGACTTCAAAAGGTTATTGATTGTTATATTGATAGGGTTATCGCCTGACCAAGCAAGGCAAGAGTATTTTCAAATTGGGATGGAGGCAAGTTGTTTCAGAAGCACAAGGAGGAAGAATGTTATCTTCAATGGAAATGGATTCATCTGCTAATCAAGAGGAATGTGTTGAAGAGAACACCTTAAGCACACAACAAGAACACCTATTGTTTAAGAGAGAAGTAATTGAATCCTTTTCTATCTAGTACTTATTTGCTAAATTTTCTACTATGCTCTCACACAAATGCATTTCTTCCCTTTGCCCTAATCATTGCCTTATTCAAATCATTGATCCTGCTCATGCTATGGAATACCCTTTTCTGGTCTCAGTCACAATGTTGGACTTCTTATCCTCCATGTCATTTTTCAGCATATTTCTCTATGTTAAGTTCTTTTTCCAGTCCACTTGTTTTAGGAGGGGATAGGATAAGAGGTTTGTAGCATTTTCTTCTAGGTTTTCTTCCTTGAATCAGTGCATTGTAGATTATGCGTCCTTTTATCTCTGTCTCTCTAAACAAGAGGTCAAGAAGAAAAAATCCTTTGATGAACAGAATGGGTTGATAATATGCCTTATATTTGTACGTCTGAGGAACTTTTTTATGTAAAATAGTCATAGGTTCCCATGTTTTACTTCCCATTCGACTGAGATGGCTGTTTGAGGGAGTTCTCTGTTGTTTATTCTTCTTTTGCAATAGCAATTGTAACGGTGCCTATTTGCAGAAGTGACAGGACAATTATATTAGTATAAATTTATATAGCTATTGAAAAGCAAGTTATCTACTCAAAAGGTCTTACAGTTTGAATATTATGGGTTCAACTTATTTACTCAAGGACATTGCATTTTATGGTTAATCTGGATTGCTTCATTGAAATACTCTTGGTATAGTTTTTTTTCTGGGGTAAAATGTCTGCCTACAGTTACTGAATTTATTATGTTATATCCTTTTCTAGGTCAGGGGAGCACTAGTGGATGAAGGCGATAATGATTACTCTTTCCTTCGACAAGGATATGTATGTAGAAATCATTTACTTGATGGAAGTTGCTTGATGACTCTTTCTGATGGCTCATCATTAACATGTTACTTACCTTTAATTACAGATAACTGTTACACCCCTTGGCGCCTTGTCTCCTCCACCAATGGATGACGTTGAATTCTTCAAAGGATGGCTGCCTGGTGTTCACGAGCGTGTCTCTTCCTCTGCTTAATAGTGCTGTAAGTTTCTCCATTTGCATAGAACCTACAGATGGACCAATATTGAGGTTCCTTTTCTTGATGTGCTCCTGTTTGAAGCTTAAAATATTACCTATATCATTCATATCTTTTTGCTCTATCGACTTAAAAGTCCTACATATAAATATGATATCCATAGAGTCTGAAATATTTCCTGCATATTTCTGGAACCATTTCTTTATCTCATTTGTAGATCAAGATTTCATGTTCTGTCAGCATCACTAGTTAAAGTATTCGGCTAGAAGAGATTTCCTTCCTTTTCCTCGGCTCGATCTTCCTGATAATTTTGTTGTTTCTTTCAGCAGAGAATGCTGCCATATTAGGCACTTGCAGCTGATCAGCCCATACATTAAAGAAGTCTTGCAAATGCTTTCCATTCTTATCTCTACCATCCTTCTGCAGTTCAATGATCGTTCTTGTGCTCCAAATTTATGTGTCCATAATGAACTAGTAATTAAGTCGCCATTTTTACTGTAATATTAGGAATCTAAGAATTGGAACTGCACTCCCAGTCCCAGATCAAGAAAAGCTGTTTTTTATGATAGCTTCTGCTTTGTTCCTATACTTGTTTGCTTTTATTTCATTTTAGTTTTAATATAAGTTTTGGTCTCTTGTTCCTAAAAGGTTCATCTGACTATATGGTCACCTGAACTAACACAACCAACCCCCAAACGGTAAGCAAATCTGTAGACAGTAATATCAACTATAGTTTGCTTACTAATTAATAATGGGATGACATTAGGGGACATTTTATATATACGAAAAAACTAATTAATTTACAATAAATATAGCCCATATTTTATTTACATAAGAAATAACTTTCAAGTTAGTGAAACTATACATGGCTAACAATATAGTTTGTCACAAGTTATACAAATTAATACTATTATACAATATATATTACTTATACATGAGTTATGTACTAAATATATATTATGATACACAATATACATTTGACTATACATACTTATACAACGAAAGACTACTTTTTATAATTATTTTAAATGAAGCGTCCTCAGTGTAACTATTCCAATATAATTTAAGGGTATTAAATTGACGGATTGGGCTGAAATTGGTGAGATGAAAATGAAAAACCAAATTGGGTCATGACCTACCTAAATTTACTTTGGATTAAAAATTGAGTAGGTTTTGACCCATTTGATCTAACTAGTATTCGAACACGGCATTGCACGTGTATTCTATGTTAATCATATCATGTTATACTAAAAGTGGGAAGCTCTTGACCCAAAAGTTGGATTATCATTTTGCCATATACTTAATTAATTAATTATTATTTATTTAAATAAATAGAAAAAAATAATTAATCATACAAAGCCATAAGCTATTATATGTAGTTTTCACAGTAATTATATACATTAATCTAATTCCTATTGTCGATTTTAAGTTATTTACAATCATTCCAAAAATGTATAAACTTTGGAACATCCTTTGTTTTCTTAGAGCTACGTACATATCAAGAACGTGTTGTCAAGTAGAGTTGTGTTTTGTAAAAGTTGTACATAAATTCGATCAACATATGTGTAAGGATAGTAGATCATTACCAATTTTATATACATATTTTTGATTAGTTTAATCAATCATCACAATAATCCCCGCAGTTTATTAAAAAACTTTAAACATGTACACTAATTACTGATAAAGAGAACTTGAAATGCACAAATTAAAACAAGTCAATTTTTCTTTATACATTATAATATGGGTTGAACAAAAAAACTTCTATGCAAAAAAGGAAGACAAAATTATGAAAAATAATATCAACTTATTGGATTAAAAATGAAAAAATTGAAATAAGAGGAAGAGGAGAAAAGATCAATAAAAAAAAATCACCTAAACATGAATACGGAACCATATATTGAATAAAAATAGTGATGCAAAAGTGTGAGGTGATGAAGGAAATAGGTAGATATAAATAGTCCATATTGAATTGAATAATGGAAAGACTACTCTTCAACTTCTTAATTTCTCCAAAAATTTTATAACTATGATAGGCCTCAGAGTAATTGAAATTTAATAATTTAATAAGTGATTCATAAGTTAATGAGGTAGTGCAAAAGACTCTTCATGAAATTATTACTATTTTTTTATAAATATTTTTTTAATTTATAATATTAATGTTATAGCAAGTCATACAAAGTCATACGTTACTGTAAGTTTTCAAAGTAATTATTTATATTAATTTATATACCTATTATTGATTTTCAGTTATTTATAATCATTCAGGAAATGTATATACTTCTAAAAAAGCTTCTAAAATAAGAGATTATTCTTTTCTATAATTTATTTAAGTTTTTATTAGCATTTAGTATGATGATACTTAACAAGTAAACCTCCTTTAAATTTTATTATTTCTAAATTAATGTAGTCTACAATTTGATATGTTTTGACATGTGTTTATCTAATCGTGTAAAAAAAAATTGAAACTGAAACATGTGATTAAGTTGTATGCATAGTTAATGAGGATAGTGCAAAAGACTCTTTATGAAATTATTTTATTTCTTTAAAGTATTTTTTCAACTTAAAATATTAGTGTTATAGAAAATCGTACAAAGCCATAGGCTACTACATGTAATTTTCATAGTAATTATATACATTAATCTAATTCTTATTGTCGAATTTTAGTTATTTATAATGATTCCAAAAATGTATAAACTTTGGGAAAAAGCTGTACAATAAGAAAAAAAATTATTTTCTTATCATTTATTTTAGCTATATATTATTAGCATTTAGTATGATAACATTTAAAAAGGCAACCTCCTAAAGAAATTCCAGCCACCATTGGAACAGTCACCATGGGAACAACCACTATTCTAGAAGCCACCATTGTTGAATTCAATAATGGCTGCAAATTTCTTAAAGTTGGCCACCAACCTTTGGAGAAAATTTTGACAATTCACATTTGTAAATTTTACTATAAATATATGTGGAATCCTCATTTGTAAATCATCACCAAGAACACCAAGAAGAGTGTAATGTGTGAGGTTGATAGTTGTTTTGTATTCTATTCTTGTAAGTAATAGAAGAAATTTTTCTCTCAAATTTGTGTTTACCAACGTTCAATTGATCATTTGGCTTCAACAAGTGGTATCAGAGCCAAGTTAGAAGCGTTGATCGAGTTTTCCAGTGACGGGTTGGAATTTGGATTTTTTGAAATTTATTCAAAATTCAATTCTGGTTGCACCATTGGATTCTTCTCGTCGAACGGAATCCAACACACTAAACGGCGACCTAATCGGAGTTCAAACGAGCCTGAAAATCGCGGTCAAAGTTTGATCAACATTGTCGGAGTTCCGCCGGAGAAGACGACACTGTTCACAGGAGTTTTGCCGGAGAAGACGACCGCAAACACTATTCACTGCTGGAATTTGCGAAAGTTTCAAAAATTGCAAATCGACCCCTCAAGATATCTGAAATTTCAGTTTAGTCCCTCAACCTTTAGGAATTTTCAAAATGACCCATGATCTTTTTGAAATTACAGTTTGACCCCTAATCTTTCTGAAATTGCAGTTTGGTCCCCAAGGTTTTTCAAAAATATTGTTCTGCCCCAATAGTGGAATTTTGTCCCTGAAGTGTCAATTCCGCCTTTTTTGACCGTTCCGGACGTGACGGTGAGCTCCATTTTTTAAGATCCAACCTCATTTTGGTGGATTAAGCTATTGTAAGGTGATAATGACCACAGAAGAGTCAACATCATCTTTCGGAGCCATGATTTTGAAGGACATATGAAGAAGAAATGCTACATATGAAAAGAGGAGCAAGTCCAGAGCAATTTGTAGCCGAAGAACAAGGGTGGAGAAACATTAGTTACTATTCCTGGAAATGTAGCTTATTGTTCAACCCATAATGAGACATGCCTTCACATCTCAAGAGAAGATATGGAATGGGTGGTAGATACTGCAGCAACCTACCACGTTAATCCACATAAGGAATACTTTACAACGTATAAAGCTAGAGACTTTGGAGTTGTAAAGATGGGGAATTCCAATTCCTATGAGATTGTAGGAATTGGTAATGTCCAGATAAAGACAAGTTTCGGGAGTACAATCACTTTAAAGGATATCCGCCATGTGCCAGATCTTCGGTTAAATCTTCTTTCAAGTACAACTCTTGACAAACAGGGCTATGATAGTAATTTTAGTAAAGGCACATAGAAATTGTCAAGAGGCGCCATAACAGTCGCTCGAGGACATATTTGTGGCACGTTATACAAAACTCATGTGAAGATATTCATAGACAGCCTCAATGTATTGGAAAAGGAGACTTCTCAAAATTTATGCCATCAAAGACTCCGCCACATGAGTGAGAAAGGGTTGTCTACCCTGATGAAGAAGGAGCTTATCAATGTGGACAAGAATGTTGCACTAGATCCTTGAAATCATTATCTGTTTGGTAAGCAGCACAGAGTCTCGTTTAATTCCTCTTCAACGAGAAGATCAGAGTTACTCAGTCTGGTACACT
>JAOTQR010000092.1:12972794-12983524 GCA_025774065.1 Solanum ossicruentum
GCCCATAGAGGGATTTGTGCAGTCTGCATACTTTCTTATTCCCCCCTTGACTGCCAAATCCTGGTGGTGGAAGCATGCAGACCTCTTCTGCTAAGTCTCCATTAAGTAATGCATTATATATATCCAACTGATGTAAACTCCACTGATGTGCAGCAGCCATGGCAAGTACTAACCTCACAATAACCATCTTTTACCACAGGTGAGAAGGTTTCTTGGTAGTCTAAGCCTTCCCTTTGGTTGTAGCCCTTTGCAACCAGCCTAGCCTTGTATCATTCCACACTGCCATCTGCCTTATATTTTACCTTGAACACCCATTTGCAACCAATAGGGTCTTGTCAGGTGGTAGATCAACCAAGGACCAAGTGTGATTACCTTGGAGAGTTGCTAGTTCCAGATTCATAGCAGCCACCCATAAAGGATCTGAGGCTGCTTCTTTATAGGATTGTGGTTCTTTAGTGTTGGTAAATTTGGTTAGGTAGGCTTGGTAAGAGGGAGTAAGGTTGGTGTATGACATGTATGACTGTATAAGGTACAAACAGGAAGAAGTGATTGCTGAGTTAGAGTTGCATATGTAGTCATGTAACCATGAAGGGGGGTGTTTGTTTCTGGTAGATCTTCTAGGTACTGGTGGATGTGAAGTAGCAGGATTAGCAGGTGAAGATGTGGTATGGGTATGTGTAATGTCAGTATCAATGTGTAATGTAGGAGAGGAAGTGGAAACTGGTATAATGAAGGATTCTGTGGGAGGTGTGGTGAGAACTCCATTTGGAAAGATTTGTAGCTGTTTGTCCTTCAACATTTGGAAAGGAAATATGTGTTCCTTGAACACTACATCCCTGCTTACAAAAAAAGAGTTAGTGAGCAAATCAAGAAATTTATCACCATTGTGGACAGTAGTAGCAAAACACAAACAACCAATAGTCTTTAAGTGCTGTAGGGATGGAGCTCTCCCATGTAATACCTCAAAAAGGGATTTCCCAGAGAGAACATGCAATGGTAATCTATTCAAGATATAAACAACAGTCTCACTCCAGTATCTTATGGGCTGCAGTCTAATAGCCCTAGCCACCTCCAAGATGTGCCTATGCTTTCTTTCAACCAGCCCATTCTGCTGGGGAGTATACACACAAGAACTTTGATGAACAATGCCAAGAGAACTAAATAAAGCAAAGCATTGAGAATTGAAAAACTCAGTACCATTGTCAATTCTAAATGTCTTTATTGTTGCATCATATTGAGTTTTAAGCATTGTAAAAAACTGTCCAAGTATGATAACAACATCACTCTTCATTCTTAGCATGTACACCCAAGTCATTCTACTACAATTATCTACCAAAGTGAGAAAGAACTTGAAGCCATCATGACTAGTAACTCTATAGGGCCCCCAAATATCACCATGTATTACAGATAGGGACACAGTACTTCTGTTAGGATTATTAGGAAAAGGCAATCTAGTTTGCCTAGCTAAGGGGCAAACAGTACAATCTTGGAAATCAGGGCTGTCTCTATCAATTCTCAATGCAGTGATCTGTTTCAACAGTTTGACAGGAGCATGAGCCAGTCTCCTGTGCCAAAGCTCTATATCTCCAGCTCTATCTACAATCCCATTATTGATTGAATTGGCACTTATTGCTACAGAACTCTCCTCCCTCTTTATTGGCAGCTGAATATTGTAGAGGCCATTAGCTTCTCTACCAATCCTCCTCACTGCCCCAGTGCACAGGTCCTGCATAACACACAAATCAGGGAAAAATGTGACAGCACATTTTAAATCCCTGGTCAGTTTTGAAACTGACAGTAGGTTGTGTTTAAATCCAGGAATACACAACACATTTTTGATAGTATCTCCATCAACTAATCTGCACTTTCCCACACATGCAATATCCAATGTGCTTCCATCTGGTAAGTGTACTCTTTTTATGTTCTCTTTAGTAATCTGACTAACTCCTTCGAATAACTCCTTGTCATGCACCATATGATCCGATGCTCTAGAATCTACTATCCACTTTCTAAGAACTGCACTATTGGTAGCCAAAAAGACTTAACTTACCTGCTTTGTCTGAGTCAGGTGGAAGCTCCTTGTGAAGCAGCTTCAAAATTTGATTATATTGCTCTCGAGTAAACATCATCCCTCCTCCTTGTTGAGAAGATTCAGGCTGTGCTGGAGTCTTGTTCTGGGAAGAGTCATGTCCAGAGGAGTTTGTGACAACATGTGCTGTGTACTGTGGTGAATATGTATTTCTTTTCTTAAACCTGTCAGTTGGATACCCATGAATCTTGTAACAAGTTTCCTTTGTATGCCCTTTCCACTTACAGTGCTCGCAAAAGAGATGGATGTTCTTTCCTCTATAACCTCCTCTATCAGTAGTGTTTTGATTTCCCTTCACTGAATGATTAGAACCACCTGCATTGCTGTGACTCATTCCCACTTTGCTACTAAACAGAGCTATGCCATTACTTGCATCTTCAGCTGTTTTCCCCAAATTTCTCTGACTTTCCTATGAAATCAGCATTACATACGCTTTATTTATGTTGGGAACTGGCACCATCATCAAAATCTGGCTCCTAGCTTGTGAATGTCTCATTCAAGCCTGTTAAGAACTACAACAGGCGTTGATACTGATAATGCTCGATGTATCTTCTCGATCCCGCACAGTCACAACTAGGGCATGGTACTAGTAAATCAAATTTCACCCATAACTCCTTCAGTTTGTTGAAATAGCTAGATACAGACAGTGTTCCTTGTGTCAAAGTCGCAATATCTCTGTGCAACTGAAACACTCGAGATCCGTTCTCCTTATTGAATCTTTCCTTCAAATTACTCCAGACCTGACATGCATTTGTGGCATACGCTACACAGCTGATCAATTCCTTGCTCATAGAGCTCATGATCCACGAGAGGACTATCGCGTTCACTCTCTCCCACAGATCGTGAAGAGACTCATGAAATTTCTCCTTCGCATGTCTTCCATCCACAAAACCCATTTTATTCTTCCCTACCAAGCCTATTCTCATCGACCTACTCCACAACGCATAATTTTTCGGACCAGTTAGTTGAAAGGAGATAAGAGTGCTACCTGGCGTATCACATGTCTGTAGAAACAACGGATGATTCGCGTCGATGACAGCGTTTGGTCTGGTGTTTGTTCCATCATTTCTTCCAATAACTGCTTCTCCTCCATCTGCCATGGCTCAATCGTGAATTACTTGACCTAACTCCGTTCGACTTTCTTCGACGCGTCAATCTCTTCAAGTGGAGATTCCGTCCCAACAATTGTCGATCGGCTCTAATACCATGAAGAAAACTGGTTCATACACAAGCCAACAGCAGAAGCAGCAAACTAAATCAACACAAAGCTTCAAACAGAGAGGAAATAGAGAGAACTTCTCTTAGAACTTTCATTCAATTGTAACATTGTACAGAGAGAATTAGTAAAGTGCATCTGTGCACTGTACACAGGTATTTATACAACCCTCTAACCATAATTAGGTACTAACTGCTATCTAATTACACTAGTTACATTAACCACACTATTAACTG
The DNA here is from genome assembly GCA_025774065.1 of Solanum ossicruentum. Lineage (NCBI taxonomy): Eukaryota > Viridiplantae > Streptophyta > Magnoliopsida > Solanales > Solanaceae > Solanum > Solanum ossicruentum. The sequence continues at coordinate 12,976,336 of JAOTQR010000092.1, forward strand.
CCTAATACAGATTAAAACAGATACCTGTACTAACTAAAACTGATTTCAACAACTCTCAACAGATATACCATTTAATACCGGCTACCCTCTGGCCATATAAGGTGATCACTTATTTCATTATAAAGTTATTAAAGATGATTACATCTGTCATACGATAAACTCTATGGCTAAAGTGGTAACCATATATAAGAAAAAAATATGCTGTTTGTTTAAAAATTTTCGATCTCATATTATTCATTCATTTTCTCATTTTCACGACCTTTAAAAAATATTCAATTTGTTTTATTTTGATATAGAGTTAAAAAAAATTAAATCTTGTAATTCTAATTAAAAATATATCAAATACTTTTTAAATTATAAATATCTCAGTAAAAAAGAATTACGAAAAAATTCAAACAATTTTTTTTGTCGTAATCGTCAGAGTGCGCCGTAGTGTACCAAAATAGCAACTGAATCCCAAAAAACAAAAGCAAGGCCGACAAAGGGACAGTCTGTCCAACTTTCCACCATCTTCTCCTTCGTTTCTTATTACTGTTTGTAAATTGGCAAAACATAAAAAATTCCATGTTCAGAAGGTTCGAGTTTGAAGGAGGAGAATGAATTCATTTGGGGCAGAAATAGCATTTGGGACAGTAACGTGGTTCGCCTACGCCGGATTGTCATGTTTGTTGGTTCTCTTCGCCGGAATTATGTCCGGATTGACATTGGGACTCATGTCTTTGGGACTCGTCGAGCTCGAGATCCTTCAGCGAAGTGGCACACCCGCTGAGAAAAAGCAAGCAGGTTTTTTCTTTCACTACCAATTTCTCTGCCTATAAATCGCTTCAAAATTTCACATACTTATTACTTTTGGCGATAACAGCAAACAATAACAACAACATAAAATCCCACCTCTCACAAGTGGGATGGGGAAGGTAGAATGTAGCAAATCTTACCATACCACATACCTGTTGTTTCGTGGCGATCCATAACAATAATTGAGAATATATATTTTTAGCCAGTTTTTTCTTTTCTTTGACTGATTCAAGTCGTATTAAAATATCACTAAGGATATTATTGGAAGAAGGAGGATATTTTTTTATTGGTGATATATTTGGAAAGATTTAGTCCAATTCAAGGCTAGATAAGTTGTCTAGAAATCAGAATCAAAAGGAAAGAACTCAGTTTTGCGACACACAATTGACTTGACATAAAGTTTAACGAAGAATATTTGTGGTTTAAAACAAACCTGAGCCATTTGTGTGGTATAAATCATTTCGTTAATGGTAAATGAGAAATTTTAAAGTTAAATTGTTTGTAATTATAGATAGGTGATACTTTTATGGGGAAAGACAATAAAAGAAAGTGTGACACATTAATTGGGACAGAGTGAATACTACTCTGAAGCTGCTACTCAAAAGGCTGAGAACAAACTGAGATGCATTTATTTCCAAAATCCACTATGATCAATTGCTCGAGCAAAACACGAAAACAACTGAATATACAAGTAAATAAGTTGTACAATAATTTTGAGGTTTGGACTACGGGTACTTGGTCTACATGGAAACTGAAAAAACTACTAAGGAAGCTGTTTGAAGAGTTTTGAAGGCAATGCTAGCAGATTAAACAAGCCAACAAGGGATTTCAAGAGCCAAATGGAGGCTGAATTTATATGGAAATATACTCTCATTGTATTCAAATTACTTGAAGTTCTAGTCTCTCAACCGTAAGAAGATTTAGGTAAAATTTGTTGTTGGTGAGGAAATGCAATGGTCACAGTTGTAAGGATTCATTCATGGTGACTGAAGAACTAAAACCACACGTTCATGATGCTCATGTAAAAACCACTCGTTGCTTGTGTTTGAGTTAAACAAAGTTTGATCACAGTGAAACACTTTGATTGAGGGGAGCCTGGATATGAGCACGCCGAACTAATATAAAGGCCAAGTTTACATTTTCTTTTTACTTTGCATTTAAATTACTGTTGTTTACTTTTCTACTTTACTTGGTCTCATTCAGTCTGTGTGTCTAAAGGACTTCCAGAATTAGAGTCTGGATTCTAAAGGTTTTTATAATCAGTTTATCCTGCAAAAGTATTTGAAAAATCAACAAACACCCAATTCATCCCTTCTTGTGTGTTTATTGAATACTCGGACTATGAAATGGAAGTACTGGACTTGAGTCCTCAAACTGATTATAAAGTGATTCGGACTTCTTAATAAGAACTACTCATTATGATTTGCTCATTGAATGATACATCAAGTTGAGTGAGGAAATAATTTTGTGGGATACAATATCAACTTTTTCTGTGCATTTAAACATGATAAGTGGATGAGATATAAATATATTCTACTACAAGGTATTTTGTGATTAACTGTAAATGTAGAAATAGCTTTCAGTATGAGTTTCTTTTTTGGGAGAATCTGTATAAGAGCATAAATTCTACTTTTAATGGAATGTTCACGTTTTCAGCTGTAATTCTTCCCGTTGTTCAGAAGCAACACCAGCTTCTTGTGACCCTACTTCTATGTAATGCCGCTGCAATGGAGGCCCTACCCCTATACCTGGATAAAATGTTCAACCAATATGTGGCCATTATACTATCAGTAACTTTTGTCTTGGCATTTGGAGAGGTAAATTGAACTACTTGACTTCAATTAAGATCTCCACATTTAAGACCTTGATTGGTGATCTTATCTTCCTCCTATTTTGGTTTTACAGGTTATTCCTCAAGCAATATGTACCAGATATGGACTTGCAGTGGGTGCAAACTTTGCTTGGCTTGTTCGTGTTCTGATGGTCATATGCTACCCAATTGCTTACCCCATAGGGAAGGTAATCATTGCAGTTTTGAAGTAATCAAAGATGAAGCAGGACGAGTGTTTCACTCAAAATCATTGAATTTATAGCTAAGTCAATGAATGATGCCAAACATATGCTTTCTTCTGAAAAGGAGTGCCGTTATTTAAGCATCTTGGATTCTGGATTTTGTTGAAGCCTTAGAATACTCTGAACTGATAAGAATAGCAATCTGTTTATCAAGAAACACATAATACATGACTGTTGTCTTCTCGTTCTTCTGCATCTCTTGACTAATGGTGAAGCTCTTACAAATTTTTTTTGTTATGGTCTGTATTTCAGATCCTAGACTGTGTATTAGGACATCATGAAGTACTATTTAGACGAGCTCAGTTAAAAGCTCTTGTTTCTATCCACAGTCAAGAGGTCAGTATTGTATTCTTAACTTTCAGTACTGATAAGATTGCAGAGCCAGTAGTTTATTACTATTTTTAGTTCCTTTAACTTCTTGGAAATATTTTAACAGGAAAGTTCTGCAGGCTGGCAAAGGAGGTGAACTTACACATGATGAAACAACAATCATTAGTGGAGCATTAGATTTAACTGAGAAGGTATGGACACTGAAGCAGTCTTATCATTGTCATGCTTCTCCAGTCAGGTTTATCAGTTTTAAAGCATCTGTAGTTCCTTGTTGAATTCTTTGTAGTATTGAAAATGGAACACATCATGAGAATATTTTTTTTTTTTGCCAATTAGAAATCTTTGCCTAAATCACCAATATCCTGAGATAGATTCATGGTTCAAGACAGACCACTGCTATCTATAATACTTACTCTTGACCCAATAACAATTAATTGACTCGTTTTTTCTCCTGTTCTCTTTTGAATTTGATAATCTTGATACATTACTGTGATGACTTGTTTGTTTTTGTTTGGTTTTCGTGTTGTTGATAGACTGCTGAGGAGGCCATGACACCCATTGAGTCGACATTTTCATTGGATGTCAATTCAAAGCTGGACTGGTGAGTGTGGTGTCATTGTTCTTCCAAGCTTCTTTGGTTCTGAAGTTATTAATTACAAGGCATGAGATTCTGTCATCAAATATCTGCACACCATCTTTATTTTAACTTACAGTGTCGGACTAACAAGTGTTTAAACTGTTTTTTCCTTTTCCAATGTGACTGCAACTTATGATGATCTAGTGATTGATAAGTACTAACTTTGACCTACCAACGAAAACGTTGTGTCGCTCTTTTTTGCTAGGTTGCCAAAGTTCAGCTGATGCCTAATGTCGTGTAAAAGGATTTTTATTAGTTCTATAGCTGAAAGTAAATAATATTTCAGTTGACACAACCTTTCTGGTCAGAATCTCGCATTGAAATTTTCTGAACAGTAACATGTCATGATTTGATGTTTAACTTGCAGTGTTGGACTAACAAGTGTTTAAACTGTTTTTCCTTTTCCAATGTGACTGCAACTTATGATGATCTAGTGATTGATAAGTACTAACTTTAACCTATCAATGAAAAAGTTATGTTACTTTTTTGCTAGGTTGCCAAAGTTCAGCTGATGACTAATTTCTTATAAAAAGATTTTTATTAGTTCTATAGTTGAAGGTAAATAATATTTCAGTTGACACAACTATTCTGGTCAGAGTCTCGCATTGAAATTTTCTGAACAGTAACATGTCATGATTTGATGTTTGAATCAGGTTGGTAATATGGTTCAAATTGAATGGTCACAGCCCACAGGCATGTGATATTATGTTTAATCTGTGTTGCACCATATTTAACAAGGCTATTTTTTCCTCTTCATGTTTTCCCCAACTTTGCTATTCCATTAGATGGGGCAATTTGAATTAAAGGCTAGCTTTTGCCAATTGAACCTTAGGTGTGGCCTGTGGGCTATGACCACCAATTTTTATTCTCTTTCCAACAAAAAAGAGGGAAAAAAAGAACTCTTTCAGATGAGCTATATGGTGTACTACCTTCTTTTTAGCTCCTTATAGAACTTATATAGTACAAATATTTGTGCGGTCATTTATTATTTATGAGAGTCCTGGAAGAGCTTACCTCACTATACATGAATAATTGATTGGTATAATAAGTTCTAATTTTGTTTTTGCTTCTAAAATTCTCTATGGACCATGCATGTAAACTTCTGTAGTTGAATTTTTGTAGTTGACTAATCGATCTTCTGTGTCCCTATTACAGGGAGGCAATGGGTAAAATTATTGCTCGGGGTCATAGCCGAGTTCCAGTCTACTCAGGTAGTCCGAAGAATATCATTGGACTTCTACTGGTGAGTTTGGATCTCACCAACAGAGCAATTGTAATCTTTCTACTCCATTGAAATTGTGATAGTTTCAATCTGATTTTAGGTAAAAAGTCTTCTTACTGTGCGTCCAGAAACTGAGACACCAGTTAGTGCTGTTTCTATCCGCAGAATTCCACGGTATTAACTTTTTACAACTCTGCTTCCTGCCTATGCATATGTCGGTCTGTAAGCTCTATATCTTGTTTTGCATGAAACTTTTCAGAGTTCCAGCTGATATGCCACTATATGATATACTAAACGAGTTCCAAAAGGGTAGCAGTCATATGGCTGCAGTAGTGAAGCTCAAAGGGAAAAACAGAAAACCTCCTTTGGTACTTGAGGAAGAGAAATCTGATGATAATACAAATCCTCATGTAACTACTCATCTTTTGAGGACAAAGGATGAAAAGCCACAGAGTATTGTCCTTGATATCGACAAGTCTACAACAGTGGCAGTAACGCCTCCAACATCTGCTGATGCAGTGACAAATGGATTTCCTGAGTCGTCAGATGATATTGAGGATGCTGAAGTAGTAGGTATCATCACTTTGGAAGATGTTTTTGAAGAACTTTTACAGGTGATCTTTGGGGTTCTTCTAGTTTCTTGTTAACTCCACATCTGATTGTAACAGATGGAAATTACAATCCAATAATTGTCATCATTGATGCAGGAGGAAATAGTAGACGAGACTGATGAGTATGTTGACGTACATAAGAGGTGTGTGAGAGCTGGACAACTTAATTTTACCCACTCAATTTAATAACTATTGTTGAAGAGCAGATTGTAACTTTCTCCAAAAAATTTTACAGGATACGTGTGGCTGCTGCTGCAGCAGCTTCATCAGTGGCACGAGCTCCATCAATCCGGAGGTTAACAGCCCAAAAGGGAACTGTAAGTGCACGTTGTGTACACATTTTATAGGAAAATAAACCCATTGTGTGGCATCATCTGATAATAAACAGTATACTTGGTGATTTCAAGTGCATAGTTAGAGCTTTTCATGTGGACCTGAGTCATCATAAATTATTATTAAAACTAGTCTAGTAGTTTATAACAGGTGTATCCTCCTTTTGAAAAAAATGATACATTCGTTTTCGCTATTGTCAATGCAAAAGGCTTCTTGAAGTCAAAGAACTGTGATTAAATCTTTAGCAGGACCCTTGTGCTTAAGAATAGTTCCCTCATCTTCAATTTCACCATAGAATCACTCTATGAGTAGGTCAATGCTGTAACCTCCCACCCTTCACGCCATCCCTTGCCTTTTTGCAAGAACAGCTTCTTGGTGAAGTCACCCAGAAAGGAAACAAAATGAAAATTGGAGTTCAGAGCAGAAGCCTGAAATCATGAACTTGTAATAGATTCTTCAATTGCAGATTATTAATACCTGCTAAAAGTTGGAGCTCACTTTTGTGTCTGAATATCTTTTAAATGATTCTTTAAGTTGTCATCTTGACGATGCATTCTTTTATCCATAATACTGGTAATATAGTTTACTATGAAGCATTTGTTGCCCCTGATTTTTCTTTTCCGATTAATATTCCAGATCATTACATTGTGATTGTACTAAAATGGTGATGGGAGAGGAGAGTTCTTTGTTTTTGCTGCATTTGTGAATAAATGAATGGAGTTTCCTGATTCATTGTTCACTCAAAGCTGCTACAGAATAAATTGCTGATGTTTCTAATTGGACTCACAGGGAGTTCAAGGCAAGGAAGGACAAAACCCGAAGAAGTCAGGCGAGGACACTTCCATCTCGAGGACACAAGGGAGTCTGGGAGAGCCTCTTCTTGGGAACAAGAGATAAAAGAGTCGTATATTGGTAATCTCAGAGTCTTAATGATGTTGAGAGTGAAAAGAACAAGTCTTACTTGTAAGTGCATATACAAAATGTGCTTCTATAAAAAACTTTGACCCCTTGTTGATTGTTAGAGAATCATATAGTTACATGTTTCCTTGTATACAACAACAATAACATACCCAGTAGAATCCCACAAATGGGGTTTGGGGAGGATAGAATGTATGCAGACCTTACCACTACCATAGAAGTAGAGAGGTTGTTTCCTGGGAACCCTCATCTCAAAACCCGTAAGCAGAA
>JAOTQR010000092.1:13007562-13018139 GCA_025774065.1 Solanum ossicruentum
GGTCGCGTATTAGAAGAGCGGGTTAATTGGTAGGGTTAGGTGATGCTTGGTTTCGGGGTATAGTAGGGTTAATTGGGTAGGGGTACTTTGTGTTCGTAGTATATGTCGTATTATGTGCTACTTTTCCAACTCTTGTCCGTTTCTTTTTTTTCATGTGCATGTCATTTGTAGGCGCATGTCATACTCTCATGGTTATATCTAGTTCTTTTTTGCTTATGGGTTTTGACACGAGGGTTCACAGGAAACAACCTCTCTACTTCTATGAGGTAGCGGTAAGGTCTGCGTACATTATACCCTCCTTAGACCCTACTTGTGGGATTATACTGGGTATGTTGTTGTTGTTGTATAACACCTACATAAAATCAACTGAAATTCAAAAGACTAGGGATTTTAATTCACCCAGGTCTACCAAACTTTAGAAGGATCCTCCTTCAAATTATCAGGTAAGCTCTCAAGAAAACATAATTTTGTGTAGCAAGTACATGATGAACAGAGTATGTACTAGGGAAAAGAATGGGCATGTTTTGGCAGTTTACTTCTTCCAATAAGTACACTTTCCTCTAGCTTCTCAGCTCAACCTGTTTTTTTTTTTTTGGTTTTTTTTTTTTTTGTGTGTGTGTGTGTATTGTGTCAAGTATGTATGTACATAACTTTATCTGACTGGTCTGTTTATCTGCCTTTGCAGGTTTTATTTCGAAATTTGGGGCAGGGTTGTTTTTGTTAATCCAAGTAATAATATTATTAGATGCTACACACTCGTGGAATGATTCATGGGTAGCTAAAGATGAGCAGAAGTGGTTGGTTGAGTTTCTTATCTTTTGTAATTATTTTATCTCCACACCTTGTATTATCTATTAAATTGGCACATCTTTTGCAGGTATGTTGCTCTACTTGTGGTATCTGTGGTGTGCTACATAGCAACATTTGCTTTTTCAGGAATTTTATTTATGTGGTTTAATCCTTCTGGCCATGACTGTGGACTGAATGTCTTCTTCATTGTTATGACCATGATTCTTGCATTTGCATTTGCTATTATTGCTTTGCACCCAAAGGTAAATGCTCTCTCTGCTGATGCTTTTTTTTACCCTGGCACTTTTGCTCTGGAGGACCACCTCTTTATGAATTTTTTGAAATTCTTCATATATATTATGCATTATGAAGCCGATTATCTCTTGCTAACTACATGCATATATATCTATTGCAATGTATACATCAAACATCTCCCTTAGGGTTATCTCCTTTACAATGCGTTCAGAAAAAAATCATTTCGATAGCTAATTACTGCGTTTTATATTCTTATTTATGCTGATCAACTTTTCCCCTTTAACACTGTCCAGGTAAATGGAAGCCTATTGCCAGCTTCTGTGATATCTGTTTATTGTGCTTATGTATGCTATACTGGTCTTTCTAGTGAGCCTCGAGATTATGTCTGCAATGGGCTCCATAACAAATCAAAGGCAGTAACAACAAGTACTCTTGTTCTTGGAATGCTTACTACTGTTCTCTCAGTCCTATATTCTGCTCTTCGTGCTGGATCTTCAACTACTTTTATGTCTCCGCCATCTTCTCCAAGATCAGGTACCAAAACCTTTTGATGCTCTTCTTCCATAGCTTAGTGAATGAATTTAGATTTGTCAATTTATTTTCTTAATGGGTTGACAAAGTCTAAAGCTTAAGATATGTCAATCCATAAAATAATGGATTGACAAATCCCACCCCATGCAAGCTGTTGCATCTGTCCATTCATCAGAAATTGTCATCAAAGGGCTTGTTTTTAATGCGAGTGATATCTTGCTGTAGATTTTCTTCTTCTGCATAATGACAAGTACCAGTCTTCTGTTATAGGTGAGAAGAAATCCCTTCTTTCTTCCGAGGAGCTGGAATCTGGGAAAGGATCACCAGAAGCACGGCCAGTGAGCTACTCCTACACATTCTTCCATCTGATATTTGCTATGGCTAGCATGTATTCTGCAATGCTTCTTTCTGGGTGGACTAGCAGTTCTGAGAGTTCAGAGCTAATTGATGTCGGCTGGACATCAGTCTGGGTTCGCATATGTACAGAATGGGTTACTGCTGGATTGTATGTTTGGTCCCTTGTGGCTCCGCTGTTATTCCCTGACCGCGAATTCTATTAGTCGGGATGTAATGATCAATCTGTAGTTATCTCTCTCTGTTAGTATTTCCCAGTTGTGGGAGTATATCATCTCTCTGTTAATATTTGTGTGTATTCCAACCTTTTTTTCTTTTTTGGTTAAAAGTGTCTTCAACTTGTATCAAGCTTGTTATGTAAATGTTAAAAATGCTTCTGATGAATGACAAAGATGTCGTTACGTAGGAGTGACAAATGAGCGGGTCGAATCGAAGTCAAAATAAATAAAATATTTAATTTGATTTATATTTTAAATTGATAAAAAATGAGTTACCTAATTAATAATATGGGTATATATGGATACTCATATTAATTATATGGTTGTGACGAGATGAATGTCGGCAACTTCAAATATGAAAGCTTCTATGGACGTGGGTTCTACTTCAGTTAAACAAAGAATAAATTTTTAAAATGATAAATATTAGATATGTTATTATGGGTTTTAGCAATAGATAGTGAGTTACAAGTTCTAACACTAGATTTATTGCAACTTGTAGCATGTTATTTAAAAGTTAAAATTAAAAATGCGAATTAAAAAAAATGAGGAGATCTTTAAAAATAAATAAATTAATTCATGTTTGGTTTTAGATTCCTATTAAATTAAGATTGTGTTAATTACCATATATTTGAATTTGTAATTAATTATCCAATCAGTTAGTTACCTTGCCTATAAGATCTTTTAGTTCCTTTTTTAACTCCTTATTTTACTCATTATCTATTAAGTTTGTTATTTATATAAACTAAAATTAATTCAGTTTATTTTGGTCAGTAATTTGTTGCTTCTTAGTGTACTTTGTTTTCTGTGCAGATTTGTCTCTTTTGTGTTTCAATGAAAATGGATAGTATGTTTTCAATTTTAATACAACATAGCATGAGATGGGACGTTTTAGATTAGCGATTGTTGTTTTGGGAGTATAAAATGTATTTTTTTGGATTAAATTATTACTGCATATTATAATTTTCATATTGTATATTTTAAATAAAATTGTGTATAATTTTATTTAACGTTTCGATCATAATAGAGAAATATATAGATTTTCAGATGGAGGGGATTATCTATGATTCACGGATTCTATATGGTGGTCTTGTTAAGGCGATTGCTTTGCAATTATGTATTGATACTAATATTGATAGAATAGAGATTAAGTATATTATTAGTGATAGATGTCAGTCAATGTGCATACGAAATGATGTTGTGTCCGTGTGTATTTAGATCAAAAGTGAATTGGTGTTGATTTATTCATCAAGCATCCCTTCGTATAACTTTGAGGAGTATTGATATATTTGGGAAAGTGGAGTGTGAAATGATTGTCTAGTAGGCTGATGGTTTGGTTGAAGCTGCGCGCAAGTAGTAATTATCCACTATTGTCAAGCTCCTAAATAAATTGTATGCAATTGATTTATAATTGGTTACGTAAATTTGGTGTTGTTTTTGGGTTTAAAAAGTAGAGTGTATGGTTGTTTTTTATTGTATGAAATTGATATTGATTACACACTAAAAATATTTAGAGTTTAATCAATATGTGTTTTTATTAAGTACAAGCGTTTGGTATATAATCTGTATATAACTGGATATGATATTTTATACATGAGAATGATTTGTTGTAAATTTAGGCATGCATACGCAGATTGTATTCTCATCAAATTATATGCAAATAATATATAAATGGTAATGTAAAATTGATGTGATTTTGATATATAATTAGGGTGTGTGATTTTTGTTTATTTTGTATGATTAACATATATTATGTATATAATTAGATTATGTATGTGAATTACATAATCTACTGTATGTTGTCTATGCATACTCAAAGATTTTTTATTTTTGGTATGTAAGTGATATGCAATTAAAATATGCGTGTCATTAAGTTTATAATGTTTTGTATTACTTATAGCTTAACGAGATTTTATGCAATTGATATATAATAGTTGTGTGTCTTAGTGTATATGTTAAGGTATATTGTTATTTTTGTATTGTATAACATTAATATAAATTGTGTATACAATTAGTTGTGAAAATGGTAATTATGTGTAATTGTGATTTATGCAATTATATATTGACTGAATATATTTCGTATGTAATTAGGATGTTATTTATTATGTATATAAATTATATTTAATAATTGTCTATAGATTTAATCTGTTGATTTAATTGTATAATCTATGTATCCATTTACTATATGATTGTGATGTATGGATAATTTGTGTACAGATCTGTCTTTCGGTGAATTCATGCTATCAACAACTTATTGTATATATATACACAACATATAGTGCATTTATTAAGAAATAACTAAAATCGTTAGTGTCAAATAGTTATCATTCATAAAAATATTAAACTGATTATGCAAAAGTATCCAATATAATCAATTCGTCATTCTGCTTGTTCATCAAAATAATTAGCAAAAAAAAAATCTATAACGAAGATTTGTTCGTTATTTTCAGATTCAACAAAAAAAACAAACAAGAACATGTCATTCCTTAATCTTGAGGCAACATATTTAGAGGTGTCGGAGGCAGGTTCTTTTAATATTAGCGATCCACCAATTGCTAGCAACATTGCCAATCACCTCGCTCTCATTATCGCACCATCATTGTGTTTGTATGTACCATATTGCTGTAGAAATGTTTCATATAGCTGTGCTTGTAGAGAAGTGTTCTCTTTTTGCTGTTTGAAATAAAAACAAAACTATCACTACATGACCCAAAAAAATGACTACATATAATAATCACAAAGATTTTGCAAAAATTGCACTCAAAATTAATAACTGCCAAAAATAGCAGACATACCAACAATCATTTATATGCCATTGCTATATAAAAAAAATAATCTAGTTTTATAGGCAAACTAGACTGTTACAAGACTTAGTGTGTCACGATCCAAAATGGGTCGTGAGTGACACCCACACTTATTCTCCTAGATGTGCGAACCAAACATATAATTCCAACCTATGTAGCTGTTCAATTTATAAAATAAAATGTTAATACGAAAGTTCAATTTATAAAAACAAGAATAGCAAACCTACAATTTCTATTACATAACGTTTCCCCAAAACCTAAAACTCATCACATCAAGGACACTACTCTCAAAATACCAAGCCTAAGAATGTCAACACCAAAATAGATGAATAAAATAGTTCATGTCCGAAAGTTAAGGACATTATTTCATGACTAATATGATCCAACACGATATAGAGAAATATCTCACCCTCGAACCTAATGTACAAACGACCGGCTAGAGTTGGTGGCGAATCGAAATCGATGAAACACTCGTTGCACTCCACAAAAGCAAAACAAAGAAAAACACAAGTAGGAGTCAGTACGAGCTACATGTACTGAGTAGGTATCATCGGCCGACTCCAAATAGAAACTAATATGCATAAGTAATATCAGGAAATTAACTATAACACTTAACAGGTCGCAACAACAAGAAACAAGTACACAATCAATCAACGATATCAATAATACACAAAAAGGGCCCAAACCTCCATATTACACTTCTTTTGGGAGATAGGTTCCTTGAAATTGAGTACATTAAATTATTTTAACATGTTTTCCTTTATTATTATCGTGCCGGAACGTGGCATCTGATCCAATAATATAATATATATATATATCGGACGTGGTACCCGATCCTATAATATTGTGTCAAAACGTGACACCCGATCCATAATATATAATTCATTATTCTTTATCATTGCTTCTCACTTCATTACCAATATTTCACCAAGCCTTCTTTATTCAAGGAATCACTTTGAGATCAAGCTCAAGATTATTATGGGTTTCATTGTCTTGGGATTGTAGACCAATCACAACAATTAAGTGCATAGAAAATATCACAGCTTGACTATCAATTATTATTAAGAGTCTCTCTATTAGACCAATCACAACAACATATCAGTCAACCAAACCACAACAATTAAGTGCATAGAAAATATCACAGCTTTACTCAATGACTATTAATTATTATTAAGTCTCTCTATTAGATAGAACAAACTATAACTTATCTCAACCGAAGAATCAAGGAACCAAAGTCAAGCAAACTAGCTCACCACTGCTTTCCCTTTCTTCAATACCTTCAAAAGCTTTGAATCTATCAAATATATAATATTCATAAATACACGAGTCCATAGACACCCATATTAGTATATGTCTAGCCTAAACCTACAAATTCACCCAATTCAATAATCAATTTCATAAATCTCAAAGTTAGAATTAAGTCTTAATTCCTCCAACATTAAAAAAAAATCTCATGATGTCTATATAATATACTACACATACTATGTAATTATCTAAATTAATCTATCAAAATTTGAATCATAATATACTAATTATAAAAATAATCAAAACTAACGCACGGCTAAGAACAAATTGCAGGAATTAATTTACAAACCATTTTTTGTATATTGTATATTGTATAATCAACTACGTTATTAAAGGAGCATGCTTGTAGCAGTTGATAATGAATATTTGTCTGCTGATATAAAAGAGCCCTTTTCAATTATTTGATAGGTGGTATTTCACCGAATAGGCATATCTTGGCATAACTTTTTAGAATATGGTAGATCAAGGTTATTAAGACACTCTGCAAATTTCTCTAATCTTACTTCTAAATTCTTGATATACTTAACACCTTTCCTAATTTTTCCAATAGCTATATCAGTCTTCTCCAAATCAGCCTTAACAATTAAGTTAAGAATGTGATTTCCACAATGAACATGAAGAAACTTTGCCTCGCAAACTAGTAAACACATCAAAGACAAATGATTCTTCAAAACATCAACCAGATCATTATTGCAAGTAGCATTATCTAAAGTTAGAGTGAAGAATTTCTTTTCGATTCCCCATTCTTTAAGAAAATCAATCAATAAATGACCTAAAACTACACCTGAATGTGAAGGAGAAATATGAAGAAAATCAAAACCTTTTTCTGAAGAACCCAATTTAAGTCCACATAGTGAGTTGTTACACATATATAGCCATTAGACAGTAATGAAGTCTACATGTCTGATGTTAAACACACTCTACTAGAAATCAAAGCAAGCTTAGCTTTTGAAAACTCTTTTTTTCTTGCATACAAATTTAAGATATCCGATTTGGTTGTATTTCTTGATATATGCATCACTGTTGGATTCAAATATGAATGAATGTCCCTATGCCATTGTGCTCTATAAAACTGAAAGCATAATTAGGCCTACATATGGCCAATGACATTTTCTCTAGATAAATTTTTTGATCTATTGGCTCGTTTTGACCCTTTTTAGCCTCATTCAATTTGTACATATTGTCCAAATGATGCTTTAGATTTGTTGTTCCAGATATAGGGCCGATTATGAATTATTTTTTTACAAATTGTCCATTCAGCTTTGTGCTTCCCATCACTAGAATCAGGCTTAAGCCGATCAAAAGAATCCCAAACAACATATGTTTTTCTTTTTGCTCATTTTAGTGAAGTTGAAGAACTTTGTTCACAAGATTCTGCATTACCTTTCATTGACATATCTTCCTATTTTTACAAAATTTTAAAGAGTGGGCAACGAGAGGACAAAGTAACAAAGTTTAATCATAATAGCAATTGAAGTGTTACTTGCATTAACATACAATGTTCAGACATCAACTAATATTACTTATAGAGTAGCGTTGGTGTATATACCTGTTGCTATAGTACCAGAAAGGTCAACTATTCTGTGTCATTCTGATTTATATGGGTGAATGAGGTGTAGGGAGACCAATATTGTAGTGTTAGTGGAGGAACTGAAAATTAAAATTCACAACCTGGCTTATCAGATCATCATCATTATAAAAATAAAACATTTGCAAGCAGTAGTAATAAATGAGTCATTTCTAATTCAGTAATCATGGCAAAAAATTTCTATTATACTTTCAGAGAAGCTTACTGAAGGAATGACAGAGAAAGAAGTAAAAGGAGAGAAGCTTACCGGAGAAGTCGCCAGAGCTTCAAAAGTTTCCAATGGAAGTCGATGTTGGTTGATGAAAGTCATAAGACCATTTCAGATTTTGCATAGAACTATCATATCGTGTCTTCTATTTTTTGAGAAAATTTTAGTTTTTGGTCCTTTTTGTTCTGTTTAAATGATTAGGAATTTTACCCATATTTACCCATTTAAGTACTCATATGTTTAGTGGGTAATATCAGTTAGGCTCATATTGGACCATTTTAAAAATATCAGGTATCCAGCCCATTTTAAACGGGTAAAAGTGAGTGAATACCCATATTTATTATCCATTTTGACAGCCCTATAATTATGTATGTCTATTGATAATGTAGCATCCAGAAAAAAAGGGCTGGAGAGTTCTCCTATGGAGAGGAGGTGTTTTTTCCCATGCAAAAGTTAAATTCCTTAGAAATAGTTTCCTTGTTGATGCATGTATGCATCTTACATGTTGATTATCCCTTTTCAACGGATTTCTTTTCTTAAATTTCCCAAGAGTACAGGGCAATAGGCATGTGCATGTTTTGACAACCTTTTACTATAGACTTGGTGATTTTAGTTCCTCAATCACTTGTCAATTTTAATCCTTTTAAGTATTCAAAAACTTATCAAATTTGGTGTCTGTCTACTTTTATATAAATAATTTGATTTTTTATTTCGCCCGGTGTTCGATATCCACATCAGAACCCGACTAAATCCGAATTCACACCGGGAAGTCTCACATTGGGGGTTAAAATGCTCCCTAACAAAGACGGCTCCGTACTCAAGGGGACTCGAACCCGAGATCTTTGGTTAAAGATGATGGAGTACTTACTACTCCACCACAACCTTTGTTGGTAATAGTTTAGGTTATATCAATGAAACTCATGCTAGAAATTAAATTTTTGACCTATTTTTTCATTTGTTTTTCTCTTCCGCTACATTTTTTTTCAAATTACTCTTATGAAAAAAACTAATATGAAC
Source organism: Solanum ossicruentum (assembly GCA_025774065.1). Taxonomy (NCBI): domain Eukaryota; kingdom Viridiplantae; phylum Streptophyta; class Magnoliopsida; order Solanales; family Solanaceae; genus Solanum; species Solanum ossicruentum. The sequence goes on from JAOTQR010000092.1 coordinate 13,016,629, forward strand.
GATATAAAATAAAATTAACCAGGAAAGAAGATATAACTCTAGATTTTACTCAATAGAGGATAAAATGAAGTATATCATTCCCGAGAAGCTTTTAGAAGTGAACATAATCAAAGATTCCTCTCAAAATCCTAAACACCCGCAACTTGCTTTTTGATGGTTGCTCCTGCCGCTGGGTAGCCATCGCTAAAGACTGCTCAGGTGAACCCTGCCAATCTTCCCATGATGACGTATGCTGCAACACTATAGACGATCACGGAGAAAAAGATATCAATTCCTAAGAAACCAATTGCGTACTTGTAATGGGAACCAAGAATTGTATGGGAAGAAGACGAAATCGCACAGATGATAACGAATGAGGATATACAATACACTATGATAGAAAAGTTCTCCTATGGATGTCCAAATATTTATGAATTAAGGAGAATTTTACCAAAACAATGTGAACTCAAAGGTGAATGTACTATTTGGCTATTTGAGTAATAGGTATATTCTTATAAGGGTCTCATGCATTGAGGACTATGTGCACAGATTATCAAAGCCAATTTTTTATATTGAACACAAGAATTTTAGATTATCCTATATTGAAGTGGGACCCTTTATTTGAACCCGAGAAGGAAACTACGATTGCAATTGATTGAATACCGTTCTCATCTCTTCCACCATATTTTTGTGGTAAAGAGACAATTTTTTCATTAGCAGAAGCAGTGGATAAACCCTTGCAAGTATATATGACCACGAGGAATAAAACTAGACCTAGTTGTGTGAGGGTTAAGATTGAGGTAAACCTGCTTGGAAAATTCCCCAAAAGAATTAATATTGGAGTAAGAAACAAGACAACTAGAGAGATTAAAGAAAAGTGGATCGATATCAAATACGATTACATGCCTAAATATTGTAAAAAATGAAAGCTTCAAGAGCATGAAGAAAACGATTATTATGTCCTCCACCCGAAATTATACTCGAAAGAAGAAAAAGAAGAAGGGGAGAAAGATAAAAAAGATGGAAACACAGAATAAAGGAAGATTACAGATGCTGATTTTCAAGAATAAAAGGTTAAAGGAGGAGGAGGTAAAGGCCGAAAGTATAGAAAGATGATTTACCAGCAGTAGCATGCAAGAGATAAGAGAAAGGAGGGGAAAAACATCATTGATGGGAGTAAAATCAGCGTACTGGAAAAAAAGGAGAGGAACTCATGAAAGGGGATACACATGAAGATAATAGTGGAAAACAAGATGGGGACTGAGGGGGGCACTACCAAAACATGGGTATTAGAAACTTTCAAGGATAAAGGGAAAACACTGGATGGCACAAAGAAAGATGCGACAGAACAGAAAGGAAAAATCAATTCTCCAGAAAAAGTATCTCCCAGTTATTCTAAATCAAATTCACATACAGGTGTAGAGATAGAAGACAAAAATAATAAAAAAGAGGAATTTGAAAAAGAAGATAATGACAACCTTGCTCCAGAGGAAGCTATATCAGAAATAAGGGTCAATAATGAGATTTAAAAA
>JAOTQR010000092.1:13018239-13030448 GCA_025774065.1 Solanum ossicruentum
AAGAATATAATCTTGATTATTAAAATTTAAACAAAAAAATTATTAAATCATAATCGACAATCTTCACATCCAAAAAATCAACGATCTCGATTATGTGCGGACCAAGAAATCTTTATTATTTATCAAAAAAGCTCAAAAAAGTGTAAAAAAATGGAATGCCAAATACTTGTGTATTTTTAATAAAATGAAAAAAGAAGAAAGTGCATGTTAATTTTAAAATAATAGTATATATATATATATATATATAGACATGTGACAGGGGTAAAAGGGTCAAATTACCCATTTTTTTCCGTCTAAATAGTAAAAAATAAGCCTTTTACGCGCTCCCCCGCGAGTATACTGCACTCACTGCGCCACATCAGAACCCTGTGCCTACTTGTTTAGGAATTACCAAGTTGAGGGTCCTATTTATGCACTATGAAAGTTTAAGTTCCAACTTATAAAGTGGTGCCAAGTTTATGGTCCAAGTTGGGGGTTTACTCTAAAAAGTATAACATGTACAATTCGATACTGTTATACGGTTTGATCTGCGATTTCCATACTTAAATTACAAATATACCCTTATGTATAGCTATCCGAGAAAGGAATAAATTTCCCAAGGCTAAAATGGTAAATGCCTCTCTCTGATCGCTCCTTGTCAACAACCGGGCGAATTTCACCGACCCGACTACCAGATACCACATCCATATCCTCACTCATCGAATCTCTCGTTTCCTTCAGCTGCGAATTTTGCATTTGTAAGGTATCATATAGATCCGGAAGAGAAGTAGAAAAATTTCAATGAGAGGACGTGATTGGATCAATCAAATCCTGCCGGATGAGTTGATTCTCGATATTTTCCGGCATCTGGAATCCAAATCAAGCCGCGACGCTTGTGCACTCGTCTGCAAGCGTTGGCTCCGTCTCGAACGCCTCAGTCGTCTCACTTTACGAATTGGTGCCTCCGGCTGCCCCGACGTCTTTATCAAATTGCTCGCTCGCCGCTTCGTGAATGTTCGGAATGTGTTTGTCGATGAGAGACTATCCATTTCTCTCCCGATTCCACTTGTAAGCCTTTCAATTCACTATCCGACGATTTCGTATATTTTGTAAATTAGTTTGTAATGCAACATCTGGAATTGATATTTCGAGTGTCTGGCTCTACAATTTAAGATTGGGATGTCTATTGCATTCCAATTGGGATTATTTGCGAAGAATTCTAATTTTGCTCGTAACGATTTGGAAAATTGTTTTCTTCTTTCTTGTCTACAACTTTATTAGTTTCTGTTGCTACTGTGTATACCTTTCGATATGTAATTTGAAATTTGAGGATAAAAAATCTAAAATCTAGCTCAGGACTTCAAAGTTTACCATCGAGTGGGGTAGTGGTGATCCAGATGTCTTATGTTAACCCTCATCTTTTCACCTGAAATAAATCTGGTCGACATTTATCTTAGTTAAACTATAATAAAAGTCATCCATTTCGTGAAAAGATTAGTGCAGCAGTAATGCAGGACCTATGCTAAATACTTGAATTGCAAGTTTAGCAATGTAACACAATAGACTCGCATGGAAGTGAGGTTTAGTGTACAAGCCTTCCTTCAGAGAAAAAGAGTTTCAAGTATCTCGGGTTGCTTATCTAAAGTAATGAAGAAATCAACACCCTTTGGGGTGGCCCAGTGGTTTGGTCATGAGCTCCATGTTGGAGGTCTCAAGTTCGAAATTCCTTGTGAGCAAAAGCAAGGGGTTTGCCTTCTGGGTCGAGCTCGTCACACCGGACTTGCCTAATGCGAGTTATCTTTCCTATGTGATTTGCAAGCTATTGCATAGGAGCGGGGGTTTACCCTGTGCGCACCCAAAGGGTAGCGGTTGTGGGTTCCCCTTGTTATAAGAATAAAGTAATGAAGAAATCAATAAGGATGTCACACATTGTATAGGTGTGGAATAGACAAAATGAAGGCGCTCCTGTAGGGTCATGTGTGATAAGATTGTACCACTTAAACTTAAGGTAAGTTCTGTAGCGTGGTATTAAGAATTCTCATGTTCAGAAGATGAGGGTTGCAGAAATGAGAATGCTATGGTGGGTATGTGGATATACTTGGAGTGGTAAAATTATTAATGAACATACTCGGACAAGATTGTAGTCACTTTGGTGGTAGACCAGATGAGGGAATTGAGATTGGGATGGTTTGGGCATGTGAAGAGGAGATATGTAGAGGCTCCAATAAGGAGGCATGAGGGGTTGCACTAGTAGATTTAAGGAGACGTAGAGGTAGGCCGAAGGAGTATTGAGAGAGGTTATTAAAAAGGACAACACGTCTTCAGCTTACAAAGGACATGGGAATATGGAAGTTGCAAATTAGGTAAAAGGCTAGTAGGTAGTTGAGCGTTGTCTTGCTTTCTTGCAGGATAGGCTTGGTGTTTGTTTATTGCCCCGTACTTGTTCCTCCTTTAGTAGTACTTGAATAATTTCTTGTCTTCCGATTTCAGTAATAGCTTATTACTGATTGTTTCTTGTTCTTTGATTATCACATTATTTCATTGTTGTTGCTATTCTATTTTCCTGAATGCTATTTAATGGCTCGTCTACTGTTTCTTATGTCTTGTTTTCTTCATTATGTTCTTTGATATGCGTTATCTGTGTTGGGGGACTTTCAGAAACAACCTTTCTACCTTCGTGAGGTAGGGGTAAGATGGTCTGTGTACTGTTCCCTTCCCGGACCCTATCTGTGGATTAGGCTTAGTATGTTGTTGTTATATTTGTCTTTTTTAAATTATAGTGCTCAATACGAGAATTTCAATGCTTGATTCTGAATTTTCATGATTTTTGTGTGGAAAACAAGAGTAAAAACTATAGACAAAGCTATGAGAAAGGAAGACTTCGTAATTCAAATTTCTGAAAAAAAAAAAGAAGACCTAATGTCGTTTTGTAGGCTTACAGCTGAACTGCTAAGGCTAAAAGATAGCGACAAATATGTTATGGAGAAACAAGGGTAAACCATGGGTAATGTGGCCCATTGGTAAAATACAGAAACTGACCAAGTAAAACTTAAGTCAAGTAATACCCAAAAAAAAAAAGAAAAAGAAAAAGAACAGAATTTGGCACTCCTTTTTCAAAATCACATACATCCATTTGTAGCCTGAAGAAGTCATGCGTGTTGTGAGGCAGCAATATCATATGAACATCAGCAATCTGGTCATCTTCTCACATCTTTCTAGAACACCATTCTAGATAATTATGGATTTGCTTTTGGCTCCAAATGGCATAAGTAACTGGTAGGGAGGTTATCACTAGCACTTTCCAATGTCTGTCATAATTTGAATGTTTGGAATCTCATTGACCGGAATGGTATGGCTTTTCCTCCTGTTGTCGTGGAGCCAGAGATAACTTCCAAAAGTATAAGGATGGCTCTTAAGTATTTAACTTGACTCTCTTTCGCATCACAAACAATTAAGAGTGTCATCTGCATATTGAATGCTGTTATGAGACTTCATTCTTTCATACAGATTTCCAGAAGGATGAGGTTTTTTATTGTCTTTATTGAAAAAAGTTATAGAAGAACCCAACAGAAAAGATACATTAATCAGACTCTTTCTGCACTGCCAAATCACTATGAGAAGCTTTAGAATTAAAATTGCGAAGGGATAACTGCTGATTTAGGAAGTATACAAGCTTCCAGTCTTTGGGTGGTCTTCTAAGTATGATATCCCAATAACTGCAAAGTCCCAGAAGTAATCAGTGATATGCTTCCTTATTCACTACAAAGGATACATTTCACTGGTAAAGCTTCAAGGAAGTCCTCTATCCAAACATCTTCCTGAAATTAATTTAATTCCCTAAAGCTTGTAGGAGTGTGTTCTAAAGATTCAGGTAAATCAAGATTGATGCACCTTCTTCTCTAATGGTAAGAAAAAGGATTGATGCACCTTCTTTAAGGCTATCATCTTTTGGATCTGATTACAGTGGAAAACAATCACCATCTAGCCATCTATCTTCAGATATAGAGGGCTCATGACTAAATTAATTTGCCCCCCCCCCCCCCAAAAAAAAAAAAAAAAAAAGAAAAAAAGGTATGAATTACTTTATTATTGGTGATAAGCTGCCTCTACTAATTGTTGTGTCACCTTGGAATCAGTGTGTTTGAGACTTAGATTTGCAGGAAGATCTGACTTCACTGGGCGAAACAATCACCATATTAGATTCACATTTAGTAGTAATACTTATAGAAAGGATTCACTTTTAGTGCAATATAAGTGACTCCAGTACTTGTTAGTTTCGTAAGTGAATTTCCTCTGCCATATGTTTGTCAGACTTAGGTTATACTTTTCTCAAGTTTTTGGTGCCAAAACAGCATTTTCTAAAGGTTTATGTGCTATATTATTTGTTAGGCTCACAAGTGAATTTCTGAGCTTGTACCCGGAAGCTACATTCATCTCGCAAGTTAGTCTTAACTTATTGTTTCTTTTGTATACCCATTGCAGGGAAGAAGGCGTGGCACTGATCATTCCGTGATTTCATCTCTCAAGATCCATTCCCTGGCTGAAACAAATGGCTCAGAAGAAAATGAAACAGAATCTTACTGTTTGTCAGATGCTGGGTTGGCCGCTGTCGCTGCTGGCTTCACTAAGCTTGAAAAGCTGAGCTTAATATGGTGCTCCAATGTGACACATGTGGGGCTCAGGTCTATAGCTGAAAAGTGTAAATTCTTGAAGTCTCTGGATTTACAGGTAAATATTTGGTCATTAGAAGTTTAGAACTTTGGTTTCCTCATGGTTATTCTAGCTATCTGTTTCAAGCTGTTCTGGAATTGAATTGTATGATGTACATGTTATCAAAGGTCTTAGAAGCTCTAGTTTCGTGTTCCTTTTAAAGGGCTGTTATGTTGGAGATCAAGGTCTATCAGCGGTTGGGGAGTTCTCTAAGCAACTTGAAGATTTGAATTTGCGGTTCTGTGAAGGCCTAACTGACGCTGGCTTGATTAAATTGGTAGATGGTTCTGGGAAGACATTGAAATCGATTAGTTTGGCTGCCTGTGCAAATTTAACTGACACCTCCTTGGAAGCTGTGGGATCTCATTGTAGATCTTTGGAGTCCTTGTCACTAGACTCAGAGTTTATCCATGATAAAGGTGTTCTTGCTGTTGCCCAAGGATGTCCTCAGTTGAAGGTTCTGAAGCTACAATGTGTCAATGTAACAGATGGTGCTCTCCAAGGCGTTGGCGCTTGCTGTGTGTTGCTGGAGTTGTTGGGCCTGTACAGTTTCCAAATATTTACGGACAAGTTAGTTGTCTTCCCTATTTGGATTAATTTGTTTTTACTTACCAGCAGCATGATCGTAACTTCTATATTCATGTAAGCTTTTGTAATATATGTCGACATTTTAGGCATGTATACATATTTCTCTTAACCAATAGCTTTTCCATTGTTCAGTTTATGCAATCTAAATACCTAATCTTCAAATTTTCAACTCCATCTTTGCTAAAAAAAGGAATTCATGAATATAGAGAACAAATAGTAACTTGATTCAAATTGCGTGGTGTGTCTGTCTTTTTATGGCAATAGTTGCCAGCGAAAATTTAACAAAGCATGTGCTGGGATGATGGACTTTCACAATCTGACCTATATCTTTCTGCGTATTTCTCCAGGAGTCTCTATGCTATTGGTAAAGGGTGCAAACGGTTGAAGTCTCTTACCTTGAATGATTGTACTTTCTTAAGTGACAAAGGCTTGGAAGCAGTTGCAGTGGGTTGCACTGAGCTCACACATCTTGAGGTTAATGGCTGCCACAATATAGGGACATATGGACTGGAGTCTATTGCAAGATCTTGCATGTACACTTCTCTCCTCATGCTTTATTTTGAAGTTCTTTTTAACCTTAGTGTTGAATTTTAGTTATTCAAGGCAAAAAGACCTAGTGTTTAGTTTTCCCCTCTTCTCCTTGTTCTCTGAAATCAAGATAGATTCTTGTATACTGCTTATTATTTCTAAGGTCGTATGCATGAGTGTGGTGCATTTGGAGGAGTGTGTTTTGCATGAGAAGCACTTATGTGAGTATTTAGTAAATGTGTAGGGTTACAATTACATGTTTCAAAAATAAAAATAAAAAATAAGCATTAAAAAAAGCAGCTTAAATTTGGTGCCTATAGAATGACTTTTGCACCTAAGATTTTAGGAGTTATGTCAAGAAAAATGACTCTTTAAACTGTCTGCGTTTTTTTCAATTGTGAAGTAGCAGTTAGTGAATGCAACTTTCGACTTTCATCATTGGTCATCCGGAAACAGTCGCTCTATGTTTTTAAACATAGGGGTTAGGCTGTGTACATCCGATCCCCCTTACCCCGCAATGGGCGGGAGCCTTTGAGGCACTGGGGTAATGTTGTTGTTAAGGAAAATTTGCTATTCTGTCAAATAGAAATGTAATGCTCCTAATTGCTTCATAAAACAATTATAGCAGATTGTAGATGGAGTGCTTATATTAGATTTTTAATGTATTCTTCTTTGAACGCACTCTTCGGAAAATTACTTTTTTTCCCCTTAATTTAAAAAAGAAGGCATTTCTACATAAGCTGTGCTCTCTAGTTAGACCAAATTGAGCTGTCTATTATTCCAAAGCTCATGCGAAAATTACATGCTATTTCTGTCAGTATAACCTCATGAAAGAAAATGCTATACTTTTCCAAACTCCAGGGGATGGTTTTATCCATGTCTACAGCCAGCTTTCTGAATTTATTGTGTTATATAATTAATGCGGAATGCAGATAAGCTCCACCTCTCTCCAAAAGGCCTACAGTATTACATAGGCTGATCTATTGGTGGAATTTGATAGAGAGAAGCGTGAAACTACTTTTTAGTATGGGGTAATATGCTGAATCAGAATGGTAACTGCAGTTTTCCTATGTTTTATTTTTATTGCAGATTGTGAATTGCTCTTTATACTAACTCCGAATATGGTGTTATTTCTTTCAAGAAAATGTAAGTTGAAAAGGATGGGAGCTGTAATTATGCGGGCAGTTAAACTTATGTTTGTGTTTATAGACGACTGGCAGTATTTCATTGGGTTTCCAGGAAACAGCCTCTCTACTTTTATGGTAGTGGTAAGGTCTGCGTACATTCTACCCTCCCCAGACCCACTTGTGGGATTATACTGGGTATGTTGTTGTTGGCAGTAATTTCATTGTCTTCAATGAATTCTTTTTCGTCGTATAGTGTACTTCAATTTCTTTCATCTTTCTTTCTTTAAAATGAAGACTGAAAGCCTAATCTATTAGGACTAGCAAACTGTTGTACGGTAGTTGATTGGTTTCATTGATAGATTGATTACTGCTATTTATATAATGCTTGGCTCATCTTAGTAATGATACTTATGAAATTCATGAATCTTATCCGTTGCTTGATCTGATAGTTTGTATCCCTCTAAAATTCTGTCCTGGTCCTATCTCAAGTTTTTCCTTTCGTGGAGTCAAAAGGTCCTAATTTGAGTTTTGGCTTCACATGTAGGTATCTGTCTGAGTTGGCCTTGCTGTATTGTCAAAGAATTGGTAATGTCGCATTGTCTGAGATTGGCACGGGATGCAAGTTCTTGCAAGCTTTGCATTTGGTAGATTGTGCGAGTATTGGGGATGAAGCCATATGCGCTATAGCCAGAGGATGCTGCAACCTCAAAAGGCTCCACATCCGTCGATGCTATGAGGTACCTTAATAATATCTCTCCTTCATTTTTTTTTAAACGTGCAGTCTCAGTTGGTTTATTTCAACCTGAAGTGGCAATAATATGTACTGCAATCCCAAAACAGAAACAGAAAACGGAATATTACACAATTATGGATTATAGCATTTAGTATAAGCAGAATATCAGCATGAATAGGCTATTAATATCTGCCTTTTCATCAATATTATCTATTCCGTCAGCCAGTTGATCTATATCTTCATTTCTTTCATTGGCCGGCCTCCATCTTAATCATGATTTTGCTCGTTATTGCCTCCATCTTGATCAGCATTTTCCTCGTTATCGCCTTCATCTTGATCAACATTTTCCTCATTATCGCCTCCATCTTGATCAGCATTTTCCTCATTACTGCCTCCAGCTTGATCAGCATTTTGCTCAATTCCTCCTCCACTTTGATAAGCATTTTGACGAATGAGATGCATCCAGTAATTATAAGCATTGTACTGAATTGCTCCCTCATCTTCTTCATCTGAGTCTTCATCTTGATCCGTTCTTTCTGCATGAGTGCCTATATTGTGTTCATTAGGAACCTGTTCACTAGCATCTACATCTCGATCAGCATTTTGCCCACTAGTGCCTAAACCTTGATCATTAGCATTTTGGTCACTAGCATCCAGATCTTGTTGATTATCATCTCCATCCTGATCAGTATCATCTCCGTCTTGATCAGTATCATCTCCATCTTGATCAGTAGCATGGCCATTTTGATAAACATTTTGCCATTAGCAACTAAACCTTGATTAGCATTTTGCTCATTAGTGCCTGAATCTTGTTCACTATTGTCTCCTTCTTGATCAGTATCATCTCCGTCTTGATCAGTAGCATGCCCATTTTGATAAGCATTTTGCCCATTAGCAACTAAACCTTGATAAGTATTTTGCCCATTAGCAACTAAACCTCGATAAGCATTTTGCCCATTAGCTACTAAACCTCGATTAACATTTTGCCATTATTGCCCGAATCTTGTTCACTAGTGTCTCCATCTTGATCAGTATCATCTCCATCTTGATCAGTAGCATGCCCATTTTGATAAACATTTTGCCCATTAGCACCAAAACCTTGATCAGCATTTTGCTCATTAGTGCCCGAATATTGTTCATTAGTATCTCCATCTTGATCAGTATCATCATCAGTTTGATCAGTAGTATCCCCATATTGATCAACATTTTCCTCATTAAGGTGTAAAGCTTGTTCCTCATTTACACAGAGCAATGGTACATCATTCGAAAAACTAAGCTTGTGCAAATTTCAGAAGGAATCTTCCTTCTGTAACATAGTCGTTGATCAGTTGGTTGAGTGCAATAATTTTCCTCCCGAGCAAGAATCCACACAGGCTACACATAGTATTGGCTATGGCATTTCCCAAATAATAATCCACATATTCTGCTACAACAACATTAAAAACCCTACCAAAGACCCTTCCTGGCCACACCATCCGAAGATAATTGTTGAAGCCCGTAACGTAATTTCTGCAGCGTTCACAGTGGATGCTGTCATTATATGGGATCTGATCGCTATTGAATTCAAGTGAATACAATTTCATCTTTGTTGAATTAAGAAGATGCAAGTCAGAGAGGAGAGTATAACAAAAATGAAAAATGAATTTAATGGAAATGAGAAGAGACAATGTTGATATAGAAAAATGATCACTTCTTGATTCTTGAATTTACCATTAATTCTGAATCATATACAAGCTCTCTATTTAGGAGCAATTTCTGAATATTGGGACATTGTATTTAAAATTGTATAGAAAATAAATATACCATTATGTTTCGTTTTCTTTTTATTTATACTTACCAGAAAATACACTTTATATCTTGATAATAATATTGTTGTGTGAATGATAGATATCTGACAATACTATTAATTAATGCACGTGCATGTTACATTAAATTAAATCACTTAATAACAGAATATTAGTAAGTCAAATAAAATCTCCAAGCATTCAAAGCCCTTTTAGATTACTTCCTTTTCAATTGTTGTGTTGAGTTTGACCAACTTTGAAAACTAAATTAAATTACATTAATTGATATTTTTAAATAAAATTTAGGTATTCAAAAGCTATAAAAAAGTACTATAAACTGCTACATCCGACCCCCTTTACCCCACAATGGGCGGGAGCCTTTGAGGCAGTGGGGTAATGTTGTTAATATGATGAAAAAAAAATCTTAAAATGACAGTCAAAGTTCTTATTGTTTAACTCTCAAAAAGAAAATTATGACAACTAAAAAGAGATGGAGGGGTATTATATATAACATATAATTTACAAAATTGTTATTAATGTTAATTTGAAAAAAGGTCAAATTTTTACCATTTTCTTTAATTTTGTTTAGGTTGTACATAAGATAAGAAGAGTACGCAAATAACTATGAAAATTTCTCTCTCATCAAATTAATAAATTAAATGTATTTACTTCCTCTTCAGTCCAATCACCATTCTCCCCTAAAGTCATTTCTTTTTTGATGGTTTGATTGTTTCCGGTAAAAAGTGACAAATAGCGCAACAAATAAAGAAGAAGATAGAAAATACTCAAATTAAAGAAGTTGAAAAATACTACAAAGAAGATAAAAAATACTCAAATGGAAGAAGACAAAAAATACTAAGTAACTCTCTTCTCTCTCCTTCATTACTTCCTCCTAAATAGGGATTTCTCTCTTTTTCTCTAGTGGTGTCAAAGTTACTAGATATCTTTACATGTGGAGGTGTTGCATATTGCTGGAGGCATATGCATTTTCTTGATCAGTAAAGATTCAAAGATTTCACTAATTACCAGCACCGAGATGGTGCTGCACATGAACACCAGGGATCCAGAAACACCAACAGAACTTTTCTAATACATCAGCTGACAAAAGCAAGAGCCTCTTCCAGTTCTAGTGTTTTACTGTGAGAAATATAGGAGAAGAATATTATTGAGAGTTGTCTACATTATTACATTGAGACTCTATTTATAGATACTATATTAGACTCCTTTTCCAATTAGGATACTATAATACAATCCTTTTCCAAGTAGGATTCCATATACTATTACTATTTCTAATCCTATTCTAAATAGGATTGTAGATATTATTCTTATTCCTATTCCAATTCTACACTCCCCCTCAAGCTGGTGCATACAAGTCATATATACCCAACTTGTTACAAATGTAATTAATACGATGGCTAATGAAGAGCTTGGTAAGATATCTGCAAGTTGATCGCTCGACTTCACAAAATTGACAACCAATCTCAATGTGTTTAGTCTTCTCGTGAAATACTAAATTTGATGCATAATGCTAGTCAATCTCAATGTGTTTGGTCTTCTTATGAAATACTGAATTTGATACATAATGTTGATAAAACGCAGAGTGATAAATTCCTGAAGTACAGTGTTGAACTTTCCAAGCAAGGTTGAGAAGACTGTTTTAGATCATAGAGTAACCTACAAATTGACATACAAGTCTACCCGACTCCCCCAGAGCAACAAAACGAGGTGATTGCTTTATATAGACTTCTTTCTTGAGACCATCATAAAAAAGATATTCTTAATATCCAATTGATAAAAAAACCATGCATTGGATTATCAGATATGATGGCTTAAAGTGGTCACAATTCGAGAAATAAAATTATATGGGTAGAGTCGGAATGATGACACAACCCTAGTAAGAAGAGAATTATATAGGTAGGATCGGAATGATGACATAACCCTACTAGAAAATAGAAACCATATAGGTAGGATCATATCAACGGCATGACCCTACTGCAAAAGAGAAATTGTATGGATAGGGTCGGAATGATGGTACGAATCTACGCAAATTAGATTTGATGAGTCACCGAAAAAACGAACGGAACTATGCAAATCAAATCTGAGTCACCAAAAAGACACAATGCTATGCAACTCAGATATGAGAAACTAGTTCGAAAAATTTACGGTACTACGTAAATTGAATATGAGAAGTAGTCCGGAGAGATGCACGGTGCTACACAAATCAAATATGAAAAAGTAGTCACCGGAAAGATGGCACGGTGCTACACATGATAAATATGAAAAAGAAGTCATAGAAAAGATAGAAGGGTGCTACACAAATTAGATATTAAAAAAAAAGTAGTCACCGGAATGATGGCACGGTGCTACACAAACATTGACAGATGTGGGGTTGACACAAAACAACCCTAGAAAGTCGCCGAAAATTGACGCACAGTGACCTAATCTTTTTTTATTTACTAACATAATCATTGGCCAGACGGGCGGCATATATGGGTCATAGTCGCCCGTCGGCAGTGGAAGCTCTTTGATTTTTACCAGGACTGTAGAAGCTTTGCTACCATATGAGAAATATAGGAGAAGAATATTATTGAGTTGTTGTCTACATTATTACATCGAGACCCTATTTATAAATACTTTCCAAGTAGGATTCCATATACTATTTGTAGGGAAAAATAAAGAACAAAAATAATTTATGATGTAGAGAAAAATAAAGAACACAAATAATTTACGAGGTTCGGCAAGTGGTGCCTACATCCTCGG
>JAOTQR010000092.1:13036330-13047061 GCA_025774065.1 Solanum ossicruentum
CGTGTTATTATGGTACTTGAATTGATAAATGTGGTGAAGTGATGAGAATTCTATATTTTTGAAATATATATTGTTGTGGTTGAAAATTATGAGTGGATTTGATTGTGGAATTCATATCATGCTCATTCATTCCGTGACATGCATATGTGCATTGATTCCGGATATTGATATAAGTGAGATGAAAAGAAAAAAAATATTTGGACCGAGATCTTTACCGATCGAGATATTATGATGCCGAGGTAACATTTCGGTGAATTTATGATGATATTGTGATGCCGAGGTAACATGCCGGCGAATTTATGATGATATTGTGATGCCTAGGTCTTCGCTGGCAATCATTGCGTAATGCATTTACTATTGCATTGCATTGCATGATGTTATCCTTATGATTTATTTTGCTATCACTTTTAGCTTGTGCTTTGAAATTGGGATATGGTGAAATACCATCTTTATTATGTATTATGTATTGCTGGGTCGGAATAACTTTCTGTGCAAGTTGTAGTTGTGGAGATCGACTGGCCCGAAAGGAGTTTGTGTATTCTATTAGACTTACTTTGTTTTGTTAGTTGACTTGCTGGGTACCGCGTGGTATTTGATACTCACCCCTTGCTTCTACACCTGTGTAGGTTGTGGACCCGGGCAGTGAATAGTATTTCCTTAATCCACCGAAGATTCCCAGGAGACATAGAGAGGTAGCTGTTGTCATCTAGGTGACTCTCTTGTTCCTATTTCTTCTGTACTTATTCTATTCGAGAAGAAGAACAGTGTGGACTTGTATTTCTTTGATGTCTGTATTGTTAGTGGCTTGTACGCGTGACAAACAATACTTGGATGGTATTTAAATTTATGAAAATTTTTCAGTTTTAGTTATCTACTCTCATTAAATTACTTCCACACGTTATATTTATTATCTCTTTTAGTTAAGACTGACTTGTTTTGATGGGATTACGCAAGTGTTATCATGCCCAATTTTTGGATCGTAACAATAGGATAAGTTAACTTTTTAAAAATATAATATACTCTTAGGTATTTTATTCATTTTTCTTTATTATTTATTTATTCACGCAAAATTATTGAGATGACTTACTTAAATGATGTCCTAAAATAGTTGAACTTATACTATAGAGAAGAAAAAACTAGATTAATCTTCAATGTATATTAAAAATAGATCATGAAAATATTATAAGAGTCGATCTAAGAGAAAAAGTGCCACATCATTTGAAATAGAGGGAATATTTACTATTCGTTTTCTCTCAAATTATCTATTGCTTTTTCTTAAACTAATGTTATATAATTTTTCTTTTAAATTTATCTTAAAAGGAAACATCTCAATCTTTTCAGATAACTCATTAATTCTAATTTTCTAAACCCACAAAATTATATACTACTCCCTTTATCCTGTATTACTTGATTTTTTTAGACTTTTTCAAGGTTCAAAATATTTGAATTATTCAAAGTTCAAAGTGAATGTTTGAAATTTTTTCATATTTGTTCTTTCATTTATTGAACTTTTATATTTTTCAGGAGATTATTTACACTATATATTTATGATTTCTGAAAGGTCAATAGTGGAAAGTATGGTGTAAATTTTTTCTTTGAATATTTTTCTTAATTATGTGTGCATTACCTTACAAATTCAATTTAAATGAGACAAAGAGAGTAATATTTTAATACATTTTCATATTTTAAATTTAAATCATAAAACCTAAAACCCTAACTTTGAAATTTTATGCCAAATTAAAACATTAAATTCATTGTCAAGTCAAAGAATAGGACTCGTTTAATAGGAGGAAGAAAGAATAATTAATTTAGAAATTAATTTTAGAATAAATTTATCATATGTTACATCAAATAAAATCATGAAATAACTTATCCTCAAAATTATGGAAGATAAAATAATAATTTTGGAAATAAGTTATTACCCACCGAACAAGGTAATAAGTCCATTTCATTGGGCTTCCTTAATGCAACCCGAGTGGACAATACATTCGAAAAATGTCAAAATTGATAGCATCCTCCTTCCTGCTATTTCTGCTTCAATTTTCTTCTCCAGTATTCTCTATCAGGAAGGATGCTAGTCTTCAAGATAAATATACCTGTAGAACTACCGTTCAAGGAAGATATTGGATTGCCGATGATATGGGTCAAGTCTGTGATGCACTCTCAATTGATCCCCATTCTCGCTGCTGCCAGGGGAAATCAGAGCGATTTTCTTGTAATGGTTGTAATCTCGTTTCAAAGTGTTGCAATTCCTATGAATTTTGTGTTTCCTGCTGTTTGAATCCCTCCAGGACGCAAAGGGATCTCGCTGTAAATGTTAAGATAGCTAAACCTGTAACAGCAGGGACGTATTCCAGTATTTTTGACTTTTGCATCGGAAGATGTCGTCATAATTCGGAGAGTGTGGTTCATGAAAACGCTTATCTAAGTGAATTTCATCATTGTTTTTCTATACCGTCTAATTCGTCTTCCGATGGTGCTTCTGCTGTACAAGCTGAAGCCAGGTTGGCTGGTATTAATATTGTGATTGGAAGACGAGGTGAATCATGCGATTCGGTATGCAAATCAAGTGGTCAATCTTGTGTTCCGAACAAATTTATGTTGCTTAACCAGTGCGACACGATGCACAAGTACTTGAGCTGCAAAGGTGGATGTTTGGCTAGTGTTGGAGCTGATCAGCCTGCTGAAGTAGTTGATGATGCTCCCAGAGATCTGAACCCTGGAGCCTGCTTGTACACCTCCCAAGCATCGGTGTTATCTTGTGAGGGTTCACATCAGCATACCAAGAGGCTATGCCCCTGCGCATAGTGTGGTGAATTTACCTCCAATTTTATCAATTTATGGGTGTTACTTTCCTTTTAGTTTGTTTCAAAAACAATGTCACTTTATATATTTACTAATTCTTTAACCCACAAGATTCAAAGGTATTCCCCACTCTTTGAAAATTATAGTTCCTCAGGCTTATGAGAAATTAGTGAGGAATCTATTGTAGATTGTTGGATTTCCTTCCTCGTCATTAGACTCAGAGAATATCCATGACCGAGGTGTACTTATTGCTGCCGAGGATGCTCTCAGTTAAGGTTTTGAAGCTATAATTTCTGATGATGCTCCGCAAGGCGTTTGGAGTTTGTTCTCTCTTTACAGTTTCCAAAAATATTTATGGACAAGTTAGTTGTTTATTCTGGTTTTCTTCCATATTTGGATTTATTAGCAGCTTATATATCTTAATGTTTACAAGCTTGGAATGATCGTGCTTTCTATTTTTATGTAAGCGTTTGTAATGTACATCTACAATTGAGGCCTCTTCCTTTCCTTCCATATTGTCCACCAAATGCATGTTGGAGTTGTAGTTCGTGCTCCTTCTGTTTCTTACTGATGCCTCTTTCATTCCAATCGAGTGGAATCTCCTGGAAGTCCTTTCTTTTAGGAGATTATTGAGTGATTGGGAGGTAGTAAGAGTTACAGTATTCTTCGAGGTGTTGGAGATCTTCAAGGGTACAACTTATAATGAAGATGATTTGGAATAATAATGTAAAAAGGACAGCACAGTTAATTCAGCATACAACATACTAAGCTCTACTGAGCAACAAATACACACTGTTTTTGCAAGAACATTTGGAGAGTCAAAGTTCCTTTCAAAGTGATATGTTCCTGGTTGATGGTCAGAAAAGCATGCTTAACTTGTGGAAATCTGCAAAGAAGGGAAATCCTGTTAAGCTCAAGATGCTTCCTATGTCAGGAGAATGTAGAAAATAATAGTCATTTAGTTTTGTAGTGTGAAGTAACTGGCAGTTATGGAAGATCTTTTTGAGTATGACTGGCCTGAAGTGAGTCATGCCATAGTCTGCATTTGAAGCTGTGAAATGCTGGAGCAATGTGGGGGTGGGGTTGGGGACAGAATAAAGGTAAAAGAAGTGGTGGAAATGTATCCCAACTTGTATATGGACTGTATAAAGAGAGAGAGAGAGAGACGCAAGATGTTTTGAAAACAGGTGCAGATTTAAAAGATGTATTATATTCAATCTTTTTGTTTTTGGTGTTAGGAAAACTATGTAGAGGATGCTGAATCATTACTAGAGTTTTTGGAGTCGTTGCAATCTTGTAGCAAGACCCAGTTTTTTTTTTTTACTTTTCTGAACTGTGAATTTGGTGCCCTGCATTTCCTTAATGTTGATGAGTACAATGTTACCATTCCAAAAACATATTAAAAATCCGTGAAGTTCATGGTGCTTTCCAGTTCAGCATAAAGAACGTTACCATAGCTGCAGGGGCATTACTGCTGCATAGAAAAATGTAACATTTGCTTTCATTTCTTTCTCTCGAAGGTAGCACCTTTTGCATGAGTTTATCATTAGTTTTAATCAGCCTCATGTGCTGCCACTCAGGTCAATCTTCATTGAGAAGAATATGTGAAATCTACTTCCAAAGTCATCTCAAGCTATGTTTGACAGAAAATACACCTTTCTGTCTGGTGTCCAGAAGATTATTTTTATCATCCTCCCTTCCTTGGCACACCTGCAATAACAAAAGAAAATTGTTCAACCTTTATATTTACCAATCATTTAGCTTTCTCCTCATACTTATTTGCCTTCCTATTTCTGTTGAATGACGAATATCTTGCTTCAGTGCCTTACATTATATGGAAGAAGTCTGGCAAGCGCTCCTTAGTGTAGTTTTTCCTTTCTATGTATTATTCCAGAAGGAAATTGTTTGGACCACACCTTAAAGCTTCTATTTCTATCTCTTTCAGAAGAAAATAGAAGCAATTGAACCAGAGAAGGAATCCCCACCCTCCACCCCCAGTCATACATACACAGAATAATAGAGGAAGATAGTAATAACATGACGAAGACTGTTGAGACAGTTGTACGGAGAATGACTGAACTGAAGAAAAGATAACATGAACATATCTGAATTTTTTAGTGGATGTCCTGTTGCTGTATAGATTTGTTTGTTGATTCAACTAGTTCTTGATGTTTTCTTTTTCTTTGAGATGGACAATTTTTATACGTAATATTCTTCAAGCATCTCAGGTGTTTTCAAAACATTGAGCTTATTTCTTAATGAATTTAAAAGAGTGTGCAATTCTGAGTTTGGAGTTGCAGATTGGGGAAAAAAAAAGGAAAGTTGCAGATCAAAATATTGAAATTCAGGGTTTGAAGTTTAAACTAACATCTATCCTTTATATTTTGGGTTGATGATGTGATTTACTGCTAGTAATTTCCCCATTAGATTACGAATCTTTTAGACAGGCTTTATTCTGAACTTTTTTGGGAGAATCACTTTAGCTGTGGAATGAGGTTTCTTGAAGAGGTGTATCCAATGTGGAAAGCAGCTTTGCTTTCGAAAACTCTTAGTTTTCCCTAATTGATGTGATTTCTTTTGTTAGTGATCTGGCTTGTGTTGTATCCCTTTTCACTTTATGGCCAAATCTCAATTGTTTTATTTGATAATACTGGTCTTATCATCTAATTCGATAGTGTTTGAAATAAGGGAATTGTAGCTTTTGGTGTGCAGTTGACCTATCTGTAGTACCACTTTTGTTTATACATATATGTGGATAGATTGATAGCGATTCTTCCTCTCGGTGATGAGGGTCGGACAGAGAATCTGCTTTCATCAGAATATCCGATTCAGAATGTGATATTGAGGTTCATTATTTGGGAAGAGGTCGATCTTAGGAGAACATTTGAATGGTTGAATTGATGACTTCGTTTAGATCTCTTCGACTGAACCTAAAAGAGACTTTGATACTCTAAATATCTTACAGACCTCAACCTTTGATTCTTTTTGATAGCGATATGATTTTCTCTTTCTCACTAACATCACCTATGTTGAAGAATGAAAAAATCCTACATTGGTGGTTAATGAGATGGATGGACTCTTCATAAGGTTTGGGTAATCCTCCTCCCTTTGAGCTAGCTTTTGGGGTGTGAATTAGATCCAAGACCTAATTTTACATAGTATCAGAGCAGGAACCATCTCACCCAATGTTGGGCCTTCAAAAATTAAAAATTGTCCACACACCAGATGCTAAGCACTAGGCGTGACGTGTGGTGTTGAAGAATACAAAAGTCTCATTTGGTGGTCAATGAGATAGGTGGACTCCTTATAAGGTTTGGAAAATCCTCCTCTCTTTGTGCTAACTTTTTGGGTGTGAGTTAGGTCCAAGACCTAATTTTACAATCTATTTTAAATTTAATTCTCAATCATCAAATTTCGTGCTGATAAAACTGTCAGGCAACCTCTTCCTTTCTTGCATTACTTTCTTCTTCTGTTGTCTTATGGATTTGTACTTCAAGTCTCTTTGATATTTTTGCTCATTTCGGAGCCTCTGGTGCTGTAAGAGGTAGCTTGTTCATATGAAGATGAAGATTGTCTTGGCCACAATATTCATCTACTGCTTTAATGCTTCCTGTCCCTGAGTCCAATGAAAAATTTTCTATGCTGCAGTACGGAAATGTATCTAGTTGGTCCCTCGCTTTAGCAATTTTTTTGTTTCTTTTTGGAACAACTTTTCTTTAATGTGTAGTGTTGACCCGTTATATCTGCTGAGGCAGATACCTTGAACTCTTTTGATCCAAAGCTTGCTACTTAAGTACTGCTTTATTGGCTTAGAACTCATTATGTTCTATTTATTTACCAGAGTAGGGAATGAAGCAGTTGTGGCCTTTGGGGAAGGTTGCTCTCTGTATCATTAGTGGCTGCCACCATATTTGGGATGCTTGAATAACTGCTATAGCAAGAGGATGTCCTGAACTCAGTTACTGAAATGTGAGTGTCCAGGTATGTCCCACTTATACTTGCTCTTCTGCAGTCTGATAAAAATTGCATTGATGCAAAGCCTGTGTGCATATGTTTACATATCTAAATTAGACAATTACATAAATTGATTTAAGGTGATTAGGTAACAACTTTTGTTACATTACAATAGTACTTTGTTTGGTATAAGCTTAAATTTTGGTTGATTCGTTCGAATACCAGAAGTTGATAAGTGGATCAGGAATCTTTATAAATAAGAAATGCGAACATTGATTTCTCTCAAAAGATATATGAAGGACCAAAAAACTGTGTTTTAATCTTCATTCAACACTGGACACTACCTAAATTTCGAAAAGATTTGGGGGATGTGGCCTCGGTGGAACTAGGTGAAGGATGTCTCTTGCTGAGGGATACTGTCATGTTGCTCTGTCGTCAAATAACAAATAAGGTTTAAAATTATCATGCGAACAAGTGTATCTTGTCGGGAACTGGTCACATGGTCTGTTGTCCTGATGTTAACTCCAATGAGTAGCCACTGTGATAACGAGCTGCACAAACATAAAGAAAGTTCTTGTAGAGAAGCGGAAAGTGAATCCAAGGACCAAAAAGTCCTACCATTGTATTGAATAGTAGATCAAGGTTAAAGCAGACTATTGTGTTGAATAGCCCGTTTAAGATGAAAATTGCCCCGACATAGATAAGGCCAACCTACTATCATGTCAGTTTGTCTGTAATGTTCTTTCAGTGCTTTTATTTTGTTAAAATCTCACAGAATTGTGCTAGTAGATCGACTTTATTACACCGGGTATATTATTGTTGTTACTGCTCAAGGTGTGGGACATTGTGTGGCTAGTATCGATTCCGAAATGTAAAAGGTCAAGATAGGCATGTCTTGTTTTTCAAAGTGCATGCTGCTGAATAATATTTACAATCCTATTTCCTAACTGAAAGAAAAAAAAATCAAACAACAATTCAATAATATTCTCTCATCCTGTTTGTATTTTACAAAATTTCAAATTGCGGTGATGGAGTACATTAGACGTAATTTGAAGAGATTTATGAGGAAAAGTAGTGACATCTCAAAACTTCAGGCGAACTGAAAATTCTTACGTTGCTTGGCCATCAAATCAGACGTTCATTTCTATTGGGAGCCACACAATTTTCTACCACAACCGACATGTGGTTAGTAGGTTGTGCCATGGCCGAGTTGATATTAAACGAGCCACGGAAAAACGGATGCCTATCAAATTGACAAGATTTTCAGAATGCTTGGCACCCCAAACCAGATGATTTGGCCAGGATTCTCTCTACTTCCTGGGGCAAACAAGGTCAAATTTAATTTGTTCACACTAATTTCACTGTTACCGCTTCTATGAGATGCTGGGTTTCATTTGTTGAATAAGTTTCTAACTTATCAAAAACATACCTAAATTATCGAGTCTCAAACTAATAAATAATAGTTTAGGTATGAACCTCACATTTTCAATAGTTTAGGTATGAAACTAAAAAAATTTAGATATGTTTTCGACACTTTATCTCTTCTAACTTATGATCCGGACCAGAGAATTACTGCTGATGCTGCATTGAACCATGAGTGGTTTCGTGAAGTTCCTCTTCCCAAATCTAAAGAAACATGCCTGCTTTCCCCGCACAGGATGATAGGCGTATGCTGAAGCAACAGGATAACATCTTGAGGTTGCAAATTGAAACAGATGCAATGGAGGCATTGGAAGGCATCAAAAGGTCCTTATTTGATAACATGTTTTTTATTGCGGATCATTACTGAGCAAGTGGCAGCATGGCAGCTATGTCACGTGTTCAAGGAGCAAAATCAGTCAGCTGACGTGATGGCTAAGGAAGGAGTCCAGCATGATCATTTTGGAAAGTAAACGTTTTTGTAGTTCCTCCTTTGATTATACAACATAACACTTAGGGGTCGTTTAGAGTAAGGGATAAATGAAAATAATTCCGGGATAAAATTTTATCCCCTCAAATATCCATTTGGTTGACTTAAAAATAGTTCCGGGATAAGTTGTCATTGGATAAATTTATAAAATGACAAATGTACCCTCCCCTTTATTATTTTTTCTACCTTATTTTGTATATATATTTACATTATTTTTAACACAATATATAACAATATTCAAAACCTTCACTTCTTATTTTTATTATACTTCTTCATATTTTCCTATTAAAAAAATTACACCATATAGTATATTATTGACTAATTATTATATTTTTTATATTTTGATTTTTCATAAATCCTTTTTTACTTTAACAAACTTAAAAATATAAGTTCTATTTGTAAATTATTTTTTTTAAAATATTTTATTTTAAATGCATACGATATTATTATGAAAATGCAATTAAAAATATTTAAGCTAAATAAGATGAGAAAATTATTTTTAAAACGAATATTGAATAACTAAAACTAGCACAAAAAAATATATTAAAAACTAATAAAGTGAAGGATATTTTTGTAAACAAGCATAATATTCTTAAAATTTATCCAACACACCAAACACTCAATAAAAAATAACCTCAACATAACTTATATCATCATTACTAATCCCAACATAATTTATCCCATCATAACTTATATTCAAACCAAAAGACCCCTTAAGAACTAATTTTCCTACAATTTTTTTTTTATTTGGGTCGGGATGTGACCTTAGGTAACCTTTTTGTAAACAATGCTGTAATCGACTCGCATGGCTTGCTGTTACCACAACAGCAGCCTTGACTCTTATTTATATCTCTGTTTAACGGAAAAAAAAAAAGAACCAACAGTTGACGGGCTCCGGTGATAGCTCAGTGGAAGCCCAAATTACTGGTGGTTTGCTGTAATTTAAAGAATTAAATAGCAATTTTTGTATCTTAGAATGCAGAATCTTGTTTCACTTTTCCTTTTAGTTTGCGTCGAAAAATATATTACGTTTCTTAATATGATATCCGTAATATTCTCTAAAAAATGTGGGAAATATTGGACAAAATATTATGATATTCTTAATATTCTTTAAAAAATGTGAGAAATATTAAATAAAATATTATTGAATTGTTATCTCTGATCCTATTTAGATACTATATTAGACTCATTTTTCAACAAGATACTATAATACAAAAGTAGGATTCTATAAAGTATTTTGATTTGAGTTCACTATTAGTTAATTCTAGTGTTGATTTCTAGAATCTTGTGTATTTTACTTTTGTCTTTTACAAAAGTAGAAAAACATATGATATATATTTATATTATACAATTATAGTTTGAAAAAATTATAATTTATAGTTATAGTTAAAGTTTTATTGCTATAGTTAGAGTTTTGTTGTTATTTTCTCTCTCCCCCTTCCTCTCTTTCTCTACAATTTTTTACCAGATATACAATTACATATGTATATCAGTTGCATATATACAATTATTATGCCAGATATACATAGTCAATTTGACATATATACATATACGATTCATTTCTCTCCACTCTTTGCCCTCTCTCTCAATTTCGCTCATCTCTCTCCTCCTTCTCTCAATATCGCTCCTCAGATATACATATACATTTGTATATTAGTTACACGTAGAATATTTAACAAATATACACATACAATAGACAAATATATATACACAATTAGTTTCTCTCCCCTTTTTCTCGATTTCGCTCGCCTCTTTTCTCCCTTCCAAGTGACATAGTGGAGGTTATGCCATGTAATTATGTAAAATATAATTATTTGACCATATTAAATTTCAAGCTCAGACTATTTATAAAAATTCTTTTGTTAAAAAAAAAAAATTCTAAATAGGACCGTAGATTAGAGATATTATTTTTGTTCATGTTCCTATTCTTATTCTGAGCTTGTTACAATTTTATATATATATATATATATATATATATATATATATTATTATTATTATTATTATTTAAAGTGTGAAGGTCCTTGATAAAGTTAAATATAACTTTTTGACTTCATTAAAATACT
>JAOTQR010000092.1:13053680-13078827 GCA_025774065.1 Solanum ossicruentum
TTTTCTCACCTGCTCCACTTCCCACACACCCGCGTACCCCCACCCACCCCCCAATGATCTCCGCCCTTTTATTTTTTTAAATCTCTTTTATAAAATATTTTTAAAAAGTTCAAACTTTAGCCCCTATTTCACTCCTATCTAAAAATTTGATATTTTCTAAATAAATCATATTCTGTCTCACCTGCATCTAATTTTTTGCTCTTAATTTATTTTTATCTTTTTAATTTTTTCTTTAAATTTACTTTATAGATATGTACACATATTTTTACAAAAAAATTCTACTTGTTTATCAAATATAACAGAAACAAAAATTTATTTTTTAAAAACTCTTGCGACAAATAAAAAATAATTTTCTAAAAAAATTTAAAAAAATAAAAACGGAGGATT
This sequence comes from Solanum ossicruentum, assembly GCA_025774065.1. Taxonomy (NCBI): domain Eukaryota; kingdom Viridiplantae; phylum Streptophyta; class Magnoliopsida; order Solanales; family Solanaceae; genus Solanum; species Solanum ossicruentum. The sequence continues at coordinate 13,054,068 of JAOTQR010000092.1, forward strand.
AAGTGGCTAAGGTAGAATTATTTTTTCAAAAAATAAATTAAAATAATATCTAGATTATTATTTTAAGAGGGAGATGAAGTAAGCTTTTTATTAAAAAAAATACAATTTTTGTTGGAAGAGGATGGGGGGATACGGTGAGAGGAAGTAGTGGGGTAGGGTAAGAAAAAATGTTTGTATTTTATTTTATAATATTTTTTGAAATAATAATAGTTTAATATTTAATTTTAACTATACTATAATTCATTTATTTTTTGCTAACGTGGAATATTTTGTCCATATAGAGTGTGATATGAAATTTTTTAAAAAATAAAAGAGAGAGTGTAGTACACACAACATGGTGAGAGTGGAATAAAAGATAGAGGTGTGTTTCTCATATTAATAAATAATAGTTTAGGTATAAAACTCACACTTCCAATAGTTTATCTAGGAAATTCAAAAAAAGAGGATAATTCAAGTGTATTTTGGATATTTATCTATAGAAAATATGTAAAAATTGTATAAATATAAAGATAAATACTTAATAAACAAGAAATTTCATAGGTACTTTGGTTCTTGCTATCCTGCAAAGGCTCAAAACGAACTACCTGATGAGGAATCAAATCCCAGTGATACCAAATAACTCCTAAATATACAATATAATTTTTTGATAAAAGAATATTTAATTGATCACCACTTCATTCATATAGCTATGGGACTGCGTAATCCAATGTTTAAATATATGAATTTTAGACTTAATATTTATTGATATTTTAGTAGATTTTTACGTATATCTCAAAAGGCAATATTTATTTAAGAGAGAGGTGGGACCGGAAAAGATAGAGAATGTTAAGTAGGCATTGTGTCATGCAAAGTCACGCTTCATTAGAAATTACAAATTAAAAAAAGGACAATTTTGTTGTTTATACACAATTTATTATACACCATTGGTTTTTTTATATAAAATAAACGAGTAACCATAATTAAACATTAATATTTGTAATCTACTATATTCGACTTGCGGCAGGAGTGATTAGAGTTTGAATTAATTAATTTGTTCAAGTCGGCGTTTTTTCTTTTTTTTTTATCATATCTAAATTTTTTTTTATTTATGGATTTTGAGATGAGAGTTTCAGAAAACAATCTCTCTACTTCTATGAGGTAGTAATAAGTTTCATGTATTTTACTCTCCCCAAACGTCACTTGTAAGATTTTAATTGAATATGTTATTATTGTTCAAATCGGCATTCGCCTTTGGAAATATGTATTATTTATCAGTCAACTAATATATGCATGCAAATACTAATAAGTCCTATTATCATCATCATACAAATATTTAAATCTCGTAAATATCTTCGAGGATTGATGAATTCGATTTTCTTAATTATTTTTGTGGGAGCATTATGTTTGAATTTATATCTACAATATAATTATTGAAAATTAGGTAATATTCCCAACTTAAAAATTAATTCCCAGCCATCCCAAATTACAATCACCATTATTGCACATCATCCTCTATCGTGATATGTTGCCTCTTTAGACTCACACAAATTGAACAAACGTCACTGTCCAAATAAACTCCGATAGGTATAACTTTCTATCTTCTACCGTCAAAAGATGCAATTTTTGCCTTTTCTCTTCTTGCTCTATTTATACTGAATACTCTCCAAACACCATCTTGATTTCAACTTCTTTCGAAAACAAATAGGTATCCCCTGTTTTAAGTTTTAACGCCAGTGTGATGCCTTCGTTTCTCAGACAGTCATGTGCATTTTATTTCCCAAACTCAAGATTCCTAATTGCTTTAAATAGCATATTTCCTCCTCAGGATAGGCCCACATATCATTTTGTCATAATACAAATTCAATGCTTGAAGATTCTCTAAATTTCCTATTGTTTTTGGAATGAATTCACTCAAGTTATCGCCTTGAAGAAACGAGAAAGACAAACCACTAAAATTCCAATTTCACTAGGAATGTTACCACTAATTTCACCACAAGCAACATAAACATAGTCAAGAGAACTTGAGAGATTTCTAACAGAGGCTAGAAGATCTCAATGAGTGGATTATAACATATCCCTAACCGTCTTAAGTGTCTACAATTTGTCAAAGAATTGACGAAAGTCAATTCTAGAGATGAAGGCTTTGTTGTAATATGATTGTCGTTCACATTTAGGTACTCTAAACATCTCTGATTACCAAATGATCTTGGAAAAGGACTAGAAAGCCATTATAATCAATTCCAAACCGAAAAATTTGGAAGCATTTGAAAGAGAATTAAAAATGCTCTGGTAAGGCCAACTCATATATAGCATGAATACATGTTCATAATTGTATTATTCTCAAGATAAAGCAACTGCGTGCAATGTACGTGCAATAAATCTAGTTATTTCTAAAAAAGTAAAATATATTCATGATATTATTTGGTTTAAATAATGGATTCAAAAAAATATTTAAGATAGGGAGTATGAATGATAATCAACCACAAGTTAAATAATCAAGTTGAAGGAATTTCTCTTTCTTCTTTACTAAGGCATGTAACCACTTCCAACAGTGTATTTTATTTATATAGCCAAATTACATGAAACTAGAAACACCACATGAATCAAGGAAAGGAATAGTCTATATCACGTGAAATTGTGAGACCATCTTATAATTAGTTTTTTCTAAAGCTATAGATGTAATGGTTCCTAAACATAACAAGCTAACAATATATATGTATGTATATATATGATGAAACATTATTATAATATGTTTAGGAAATAGAATGGAGACTAAATGTTTATATAACTAACTTTAACTAGTTTGAAATCGAGGATAATTGAAACAAAGATTAAACCTCTTCTCCACTCTCAAACTATGTCTCTTGACTTTTCTTCTAGTCCTATATGTTCTTAATAAAGCTAATACAAATGTGTTCAACCACTGGGGTAGGAGGGGGTATTACTAAGTTAGCTTATGAGGAAAAGATTGTCTAAGCTCGTATAAGAAGTCCATTTTTTCCTTATTCTATATCAGTGTGGGACTTAACATAATACCTTATGTCCAAGATTGAACATTTAGGAATTTAATATGGGTCCAATCCCGATAAATTAATAAATTATTATCCAAATACTTGTAGACACCCAACTCAACCTCAAAAGTTAGTCCAAAAGGGAAGAATTGCCAAAATAATTTCCCATCCCACTAAAAACATCCATGGGAGTAGTACTCAAGCAAATGTTATTATACTAGAATGAAGATAACTCCAATCATGTCTACATGACTTTCACAAGTTGCAAGCTAAAAACAACTTCATTCTAAATAATGAAGTCTACATATGATTCTCATATAGGCAACAGTACAAGGAAACTCAACTTTTAATTAATGAATCATTCCTGTGGATTTCCATATATATATGTATAGTTGTGGTTATGTTCAAAATAGATGGCAAGTGTAGGTTATATATTATTACTTATTAAGAAATGCGAACAATCTTCGTTAACATGTCTGTTTGGGTTGCCTGTTTCTTCGCCGCTATTATATAGGACCCGCAAAAATAATTTACAGGTACATTAATTTAATATTTCTAAAACACCTTGATTATATTTTTTCAGCTACTTCAATTATGATTTTACAATATTAGCCCTAATAAATTATTTTTGTGAGTTTCTTAATTTAATATTTCTAAAACAGCTTGGTTATATTTCTTCAACTGCTACAATTATGATTTTATAATAAAAATAATTTGTGAGTTTCTTAATTTAATATTTCCAAAGCAGCTTGATTATATTTTTTCAGCTTCTTCTAACTCTAAGAATTAATAACTTAAAAATTTGAAAATGTATACAAAAATCTATTCGTATCATAAAAATTAAGATACAAAAATATATGTTGGGCTCGTACGAACACGTGACTCGTGACTAGTATTTTAAACAACACTCCATTAAAGTGTCTACTAAAAGACTTAATTAGCCCTGGACCCTCAAATAAGGTCATATGCTAACGGGTCACTGGATTCATGTAAATTCATGCTTCTCTCCGTAGATCATATATATTAGTATTATATTTTTATTAAAAAATATATATTTGAATATAGATGTATGAACCCACACCAGAAGTATCATATAATATGATGAGATAATTTTAATGTACCACTCTAAATAAGGTTAAAAATTTGAATCTTATATCTATCTTAACACACTTTTTACTAACATAAGGTGTGCAATCACATCCCAATTTCAAATATTGTCTACAGTAAAAAATTTGACAACTATAAGAGGAATCGTTGTATTTAGCCAAACACAACTCCACACATATATATATGTGTGTTATTCTTTTGTCAAGGATAAATAAAAAGAGGGGAGCGAGATATATGCTCTCAATTAGGGAGAACAAAATCAAATCAAACCACAATCGAGTCAGCCCGACCAAAAAAAAAAATCTGACTAGTGGTTGGTTTGGCTTGTCTTGATATTGGAAAAAAAGCCCGACTATATTTAATTTGATTTTAATCTTAGAAATCAATCGGAGATCAAATCAATCCACATTATTTTATATAGAGGAATTTTCATAAGACCTAGGTTTGAAACTTAATATGGTCAAATATTAATATTTTAGATAATTACACAATTTAACCTCTGCTATGTGACCTGGAGGGGAGGAGAGAGGCGAACGAAATCGAGAGAGGGAGGAGAGAGACAAATTGTGTAGGTATATTTATCAAATTGTATGTGTAAATCTATCAAATAGTTGTATATATGTAATTGATATACATATATATTTTATATATTTGTATATTTGACAAGTGAGATTAGGAGAGGGAGGAGAGAGGCAAACGAGATCAAGAAAGAGAGGAAAGAAGCCAATTGTATATGTATATCTGTTGAATTGACTATTTATATCTATCAAAATAATTATATATATGCAGCTGATATATATTTATAATTGTATATTTGCAAGAAATTACAGAGAAATACAAATAGAAGAGAGAGAATAACAATAAAATCCTAATTATAGTTATAAATTATAATTTATTTCAAGCTATAATTTTATAATATAAATACATATCATATGTTGCCTAATTATGTTATTATATTTTTCCATATATATATATATATATATATGTACATACTAGTGGGGCTCAGCCCATGCTTAAGCACGGGTCGAATATTCTACACATTGGATGCGTGAAGATGCACAATTGTATAAACATTATCAATATATCGTAACTATATTGATACAAAGGTATGTTGAAAAGATTTTCTAGTTTACACAAAATAACACCTTCATATGAAAATAATAGTATTTCTTTTACAGCGACAAAGGTGAGCATGAACATAAATCATTCATCATTGTGGCTCCTATGAATTTCAAATCAAAGAATTTCAGAGATTACAAAGTTAGTTCTACCACTGTAAAATAATAAAAATATAATATATCAATTACTTTAAGGAAATATTTATAAGGACATTATGAAATCTCAAGTTAATTTACAAAGCTGCCTGTCTCTTAGTACCAAACTTTTAAAAAACAGAGGAATTCAGATATCTTATTTACAGACCATTCTAGTAGTCGTCTAATACATCAACATAGCCTTTCAAGATTATCTTCATGTTCTAACTGGCAATGACAAAGTTAGTGAGCACAAGACAATGATAGTATGAATTTGCAACATACAGTGAAGTTCAACAATGACAAAGTTAATTGAGCACAAGAAGCTTTACAACACACAATATATACAACAGACGAATACTATCCAATTAAACTATATGTAAACATTATACGTTCAAAAATAAAACAAGTGCTCATATCTTCAAAGACATTATGAGCATATCATCATTCAACAATTAAAGAATGGTAGAGGAGGAGCCCCACGTTTAGTAGTATTCCTCCACATTACAAAAATCATACCATAGGGAGATGTGGAGGAAAAATATGTATCAATTAGCCAAATAAGTAGAAGGGATTACTTTACAAGGAGACCACAAAACCTAATGAAGCAATGCAACAATGAAGAAGAGATAGCCTCATTTACAGAAAAAAAAATTGTCTTCATTTGTTTTTTCATCAGATGCTCAAGTAATCAATGTGAAAGTGTCCATTATGTGAAGACATGTAAAACCAAAGAATTTAAAGTTAGTTAAGCCACTATGAAATTAATACATCTCAATTGATTTAAGGAAGACCGAGATTGAAATGTTGAGGTGGAATAAAGGGGTGGAGGCCGGGGGCAGGGGGAGGCGGGTGGTTTCATATATATATATACACACACACTGTGCTACTCCCCGGCCCAAGATGAGCTAATCACTTTTTGTATATGGGTAAGTTAGCAAGTCTTTAAACAATAAACGGTACAAATATAATTGAGTTATAGAGAAGATATTTTCATGTCATTGCTTTGGTTGTAATTACACAAACATTAGCAATGAAAAACTAAGTGTACCATCACAAGTCCATTTTCATCCATCTAAAATGTACTTTTTCACTTGAACCTCAAAGTATATGTGATGGGCACATCTTTGAGTATGAAACGTTCAGACTTTTTCTCCTAAAGATAGTAACCTACAAACGAATAGTACAAGATAATATACAGTATAAGATAAAACTCTCTCCTAAAGATAATAACCTGCAAATGAACAGTACAAGATAATAGAACCAGTAAATATACGGTATAAGATAATAACCTTCTGTACAATTTCAGATAAAATTAAGGAGTTTATCAAATCCAAAAGAGTCAACAGTATATAGTCTGCTCCAAGCAAAACAAATCCATCAACATTCTAGCCTTAAACAAACTGGAGTTGAAATTCCATCAAAGTAGCATTGATCTTTTTCTTTTCGAATGCACCACATGATCACTACAGGTTTCATGTTGCAACTGTCCATTTTGTTCAAGTTTCTTTCAGTTCCATATTTGTCCGAGAAGTACAGGAGAGTATCATGTTGCAGCAACATTTTTATCTACAGTTGCAGTTTGTGATTGTGAATGGAAAAGAAAATTAGTCATATGATGAATTGTTTGTTTGAGGGGGAGGATCCTATTTGGTAGATTTCAAGGGTCTTCGACCTAGGAACCAAGTTTAATATAACATAGGAGGTGTTTGGATTGACTTATTTATAAGCTAAAAGCCAAAAGCCCATAAAGTTACGGACACCAAACCGCTTTTTTCAGCCTAAAAAGAGTACTTTTAAGCCCTTTTTATTGTTCTCGAGCACTTTCAAAACTGAAAAATAACTTAAAAGCCAAAAGTCACGTAAAATAAGTCAATCCAAACAGCCATAGAGGAAAACTTCCTTGGCCTTCAGCAAATAAGGAAATTGGGCATATAAATTGAAAAATAGTAACAAAGAAAGTAAGAGCTCCACAATCTAGGCAAGTCAAGAAGAGTTAAAAACGTACTCAAACTGTAGCAACCCACTCAGCCACTATATATGCAGCATGGTTGTATTAAAAACAAATATCTCCCTTCTTGCTTCATGATTGTGATCAATATATCTTCAAAAGGATCTGCGTCTGTTGTAGAGTGTATGCCATAAGAACCTGTAAATAGAGAAGGAGAGTAAAAGGACCAGCAATGGGTAGCAACAACTAACTAAATTTAAATTTAAAGCATTCAACATAAAGAGATTCACAATTTCATAACGAAAAATAAAAAATATAAAAAAAAGAAAAGAAAAAAGAGTAAAAGCTTGTCTTCATTAGAAAATCGAAGAAAGTTGTTTTTATTAGAACAATGATAGTATATACGCAATGAATTTACAATAATCATTTACATGAATGTAATGGCATAAATCTTACCTTTTTCAGATTTCAAATCCGTAGAAACTCCAAAATTTAGAACAATAATAGTATATACCCAAGATGAACCAAGGTAATTGAAGAGAAAAACTCCAACTTGAAAAGAAAATAAAGGTTTAAAATTAGTACATAGCAGAGGACCAAAATATCAATATGAGATCAAATATTTCCGACAGAAGCTCCATCACTTCAGATTTACTAATCTACCTTCATTTTGACAGCACTACCTAATCAATTTTCACATCAAAGGATTACAGTAATCAAATAGTCAGGTATACATACAGGCATGTGCAAATCAAGACAAGGCACAGTAACCAAAAGCTTAAAAACTCAAAAGGGTCTCACAAAAGATTAAGAAAACCCTGGTAAAGAATTAAACAGAAAGGTCAGAAATTATCAAGATTGAATCCCATACAAAGAAAATCAAGAAAACCCAATTTCATAATAAACTGAAACATTACCTCCTTGACCTTCCACTGGGTATGTTGTTGTACCTCCTTGACCAAAGAAAGAAGCTCAAAAGGTGTGGCCTTTAGAGCTAGTCCAATCTTTCCAATATAAAAATCTTCAGATAAATAAACCGAGGTAAAAGGAATAATGCATAGAGCTCTTAAAACTAATTTAGAACTAAAGAGTGCAAGTAAATAAAGAAATAAAATAGGCCCAAACTTATGGTACAATTTTCCTTACTTCTAGTACAAATATTTGTCTTTTTTCAAAATTTATTTTTGTAGTTTTTTTTTCTGATTCATGCGTCAAATGTCATTCTTTGATTTTTTCACTTTACCACGTCATTTTAACTGAATTATACACACTTTATATTTTTAGCTAATTATCAAAAAAAATATTTAAATGGTTCAAAATCTAAAATGGTAAAGATATTCAATATGTATAAATAAGGGTGTTCACGATTTGGATAAAAAAAATCTAAATTGAAAAATCAAACCAAATTGATTAAATAAATCAATTTTTATTTAAGTTTGGTTTGATTTGGTTTTAATTTTTTAAAAAACGATAATATTTGGTTTGGGTTTGAATTTATTCGAAAAAATTGAAGAAATAACCAAATCAAACCTATAAATTATATTCATACATTTTATATTATATATATATAATACATTATTTATAAAAATAATTTTTATTTTTAATCTACATAATGTTCAATACGAGAACATTTATCTTATTGATTTCATGTATATGAATGTCCGTGACAATTCTTGATGGGATTAGAAATATCACTATCTCTTCCTTTTAGGCCAAAATGGTGAATTTTAAAACTTTTTCACAGTAAATTTAATGAGTGAAAGTTCCATAATATTAATTGTTCTAACTATTTTTCATTTTGAATGGATCATTGTCACCTTTTCTCCATTTTAAAAGTATCATTATTTTTATTTTTATGTATAATTAATAATCAATTGATCGAACAAAACCAAATCAAAATCGATATATATATATTATAATTGAATTAAGTTGATTTTGCGAATTTAAAAATCAAATTAAATTGATTTAATTTCAATTTTAATCAACAATCGATCTAAAGCGACCTGTGAAAATCCTTAGGTACAAGATTTATTAAGATGTTCAAGAGAAATATGTAAGCGATCGTTTCAATAGTTAAAAGTACGTAATCTACTTCTAAGAACAATTTTTGGGTGTGTATTTATGCTTTTTTTCAAAGAAAAATTCAATTAATATCCGATCAAAGAGATATTTCAAAAAATAATATTACACAAATGTTACTCTTACAAATAGATTTTTCCTCATCGGATGGAGCCAAAGATTCACTATTTTTTGGCTTTGAGATATGATGGAATAAAGCAAAATGACTCTTTAAACTGTCTGTGTTTCTTTCAATTGTGAAGTAGCAGTTAGTCAATGCAACTTTCGACGCTCATTATGGGTCATCCGGAAGCAGTCGCTCTATGTTTTTAAACATAGGAATTAGACTGCGTACATCCGACCCCCCTTAATCCGCAATCTATGTTTTAAACATAAGAATTAGACTGCGTACATCCGATCTCCTTAATCCGCAATGGGCGAGAGCCGGTGAGTAGTATTTATAAACTAACAAAACATTAGCAGATAGTAGCTATTGATCAATGAGTAGTATTTATAAGTATTATCTTATGATTTACATGAAGAAACTTAAAAGTTTCTCTTTCAACATCATCATCCATCATCTCTAACACCAACAACATAGCAGCACATACATCTTTTTAATCCCATATCCATAGTATGATATTTACTACTACTAATTACAATATTCCATTCCCATGTTTACACAAATAACAAACACAACCCTCCCTACTTTTGTCAATATGGATAAACATGAATTTGTAACTTACAAAATTTTGAAGAAAAATAAAAAATATATTTAAATTTCTCAAATTCCAGACCTTTTCATCTTCTCCACATGTCCAAAAAAAAATTCATGGAGAAATTAAGATCCCGAAAATTTGATATCTTTGTCGCATAAAGTCAGGTCGGGTCGGATCTTTTAAGGGAACGTGAAAGCTGGATCCACCTAGTATTCCAGCCGGAGCAAGCGCCTCAAATCTCTAGTGGCAAAGTCGTCAAAGGACTTGAAATCTTCTTGCTTTTTGTTGAAAAAGGAAGGCAAGGGAAGGGCTCTAGGCGACGGCGAATTTGAGTAAGCCGAACCGGCGTAGATGTCGGCCGGTGATAACCCGACCCGGATCTGCTTGGGCACCGTTTCGGGTTGAACTGGTCCCAATGTCCTGGCTCCGTAGATCGATTTCAGCGAATCCAAGGACTCGCCTCTCCTCAAAATCGTCACCTGGCCCATAATGATGCCACTGTTAGACTTTCCGGCGTTTTGAGTCGGTCTCAAATCCTCAGGTCTCCTCCTCATCAACGGCTCAGGTTGGTTTTTCACCTTCTTCTTCTCGGATCTTTCCCTTTCCGTTCTGACCACCGGTTTTCGGTTCCCATAGGAAGACCTAGGGTTAAAATAACCATTTCCGTTTCCAAAGTGGGTTCTCCGACGATAGCATTCCGACGGAGAAACTGTGAACCGTTGAATTAAAATATCCTGCGGCCGCAGAACCTCTGTTGTCATAATTTTTTCGTATAAATAAAAATCAAATCTCGAAGTTTCAAGTAACGTCAAAGCATGAAGGAGAAACCAAAATCAACAGATGAGGAAAATTGTTGAAAATGGTTTACAGGATTGAAAAAGAAGGTTGAATTATTTCTGATTTTTCCTGGTAAGGAAAATATATTATATTCGTGTGTTTGTTATTTTCCTCTCTCAATTTCTCCGGAAAGGGAAAAACAGTTTTTCTTGAGTTGGTTGCTCGGTGAAAAATTTGTGTGGGAGGAGACAAAGTTTAAATAGAAAAAGGGTCGAGAAAATGTGGGGGCCACGGGGGAGGGGGTTTGTTTTATGGGGCGAATGGTGTATATTTTTTTTTTCTTTTCTTCAATTCCTAAATGCTGAGTTGTTTTTCTTTTTCTAATAAACATAAATAAAAAAACACACTTTTGATATGAACGTAAATATTTTTTCATCAATGGAAAATAAGCAGATTTTTTTTTATTTTTAAATATTTAATAGGTGTAAAAAAAATTATACATAATATATATAGTAATAAGATATGCGTATATTCTAACTCTTGAGGCTGGAGTAGAAAGGGGAGTGTCTGTAATTTGGGAGGAATTAAAGGACGAGAAAATAATCTAAATATTAATTATGATTATTTTACTAGGAAAATTATTTTTTAATTTTACTTTTAAGAATTATTTAGCATCCAAAGAGGCTAGACCTTTTTTTAATTCCGTTTTTTTAAAAAAAAAAATTACTTTCTTTGTCCATTTTATATAATATTATTAACTTATTACGATATTAAAAAAAATTAAAATTTATAATCTAAAATAATTTAGATATTCGTGTGATTATAAATTATTTAATTATAAATAGAATAAAAATTAAAATTAAATTACTTTTAATTATAATAAGACAACATTCTTTTTGAATGGCTAAAAAAGAAAAAAATGTTAGGTAAAATGAAACAAAGAGGATGATTTTTAAATTTTTTAGAACGAGACGAAGTTGCAAAAGAATTAGTCGCCACGTTTTTCTATCAAACGCCTTGAAATTTGGTTTAAGAAATTAGTTATTAGTTATACACATGAATTATTTATATAATGAATAATTGTTACGAAGGTTGATAATAAGATCTTGATCCTGTCAATAGAGTTTTTAGAAGGATAATACTTTACCAGAAATAAGAAGATACCATTTAAACTCAAAGATAAATTTTATGAGATAATGATTAGATCGTCTTTGCTGTATGGGATAGAGTGTTAGTCAATCAAAACTCACACGTTGAAAAGATGCAGGTTGCGGAGATGAATATGTTAAGATAGATATATCAGGAGGATAACATTAGGAATGCGACCATTCGGTAGAAGCTAGAGGTGTCTCCTGTTGCTAACAAGATGAGGGATGCGAGAATGCGATGGATTGGACATGTGTAGAGAAGAAGTACCGATGCTCCTGTTAGAAGGCGCGAAAGGTTAGATTTAGGAGTTACACAGAGGGGTAGATGTAGATCGAAGAAGTATTGGGGGTGGTGATCAGACAAGATATGGTAAAACTCGATTTTACCGAGGACATGACCTTAGATAATAAGGAGTAGAGGTCACAAATTAGCTAGATTGCTAAGTTAATAGGTTAGTAGGGTTAAGTTGAAGTCGTATGATAGTAGGTTTAGTCGCGTTTTATATTTTGTGTTGTTATTATCCGTCTTATACATGTTAATTTCACCGTATTTGTATATCATCATGTGTTTTTAGCTATTAGACGCTCTTTCTATTTCTTTCCTTCCTTGTCTTTCATATTTAGTTTATTCTGTTTATGGATTTTTGAGACGAGAGTTTCCAGGAAACAATCTCTCTACCTCTATGAGGTAATTGTAAGGTTTGACGTATATTCTATGTTTCTCAAAACCCCACTTATGAAACTCAACTAGGTATATTGTTATTGTAATAATATCAACGACACAAAAAATTACTGAAGTATCCTACAAGATTAATTTTTCTAGTCAAGTGTTTTTATTAGTGCATGATGTATAATTATGTCATGGATAATTTATTCATAATATTCATAGTTATTACTTATATTACTTTTATTAACAAGAGGCGTGCCATTCATTATGTTTTCCTTTTAATTTGTTTATTTTTCTTTGTTAATTATATACTTAAAAATTATGTAAAAAATATTATAAATAAATAATTAATAGTTTAAAATATTTAAAAAGTATGTAAAAAAATTCATTTACTCTAAAAATTCTATTTTTGCCACATTTGAGGGAATATTTTGACCATTTTATACGTTTAACTACTTTAATAATTACGTCAAAATTATTATAGCTCACAGTAATTAAAAAAATAATTACGTATAGATTATAATAATCGACATCCTTGCTTCGTCGTAAGGGTTGATTTGGCCATTTTATATATTTGACTGCTTTAATAATAATATTAAAATTAATATAAATCATAATAATTAATAATTTAAAAATTTTTAATTATAGAATTATATAAAAGGTAATATAAATCACAATAATTGACAACTTAAAATATTTAAAAGACATAAAAAATTTAGTTAACTCTTCAAATTCTATATATTTTAAAACAGAGGAAGTAAGATGTATATTTGAATAATGTAAACAATATTATAAGTCATAATAATTATCAACTTAACAACGAAAATACATAAATATTTTGATTAACTCTCAAAATTATATCTATACTATATAAATTAAAACAAACAGACTATATATTATTTAAAAAGTATATAATAAATTAAATTATTACTATAAATCATAATATCTAAAGAAAACTAGTGAAGTGATAATTTATATATTAGAACATGTTAAACACAAATTGTTGTATGTAAACTAAATCCTTGGTAGCAATTTTGTGGAAGATAAAAGGATAGGTTGGTTGTTTGTGGGGCGCAAATTTCTCATTGAAGGTAACGTGTGTTCCATTAAATCTATAATAATAAAATAATTTTTACTTTTGTCAATAATATCTGCTACGTCAGGGAAATGCTTTCGCGCTTAATCCAAATTAAACATCCAATTCTTTGTCACAAATACGATTTCAATTTTGGGGAAATCGTTTTCATTTGATACAAAATAAGTGACAACTAAAAAGGAAAGTAAAACTTAATCTAGTTTTGCATTTGAAGTTTGAAACGACCTGGACAGTAGTGGGTATTCCTAGCCTAAAGTTATGTGATTTAATTTGGTTCCACGTAACAATGACATTATTAGTCGTATTTTGAAATGTGAATATCTCTATTAATATATAGTATTGGCCATTTTAATAGGATTATATTAGTCAAATTGTATCCCTCTTAATTTTTCTCAAAAATTATGCCAAACCTGACAATTAAAATAGTATATATACATATATATTGAGGTCATGGCATTAAGGATGTAGTTGAGGGAAAAAATCTCATTTTTTTCGTAAATTTATTAGTGTGTGTTATTTTTCATGCACGCAGAAGAAATGATGCACGTAAATATGGAGAAAAACTCCGAATTTTGCTCATAGAAAGGAGGCAAGATTCAGGTAAACAACATGGCAACCACTATTATTTCCCTCTCAATTCTCTCCCTCTCTCTCTCTCTCTTTTATTCATTTTTGGTTTCTCCCCTGCTCAGGCAACCCCAGGGTTCAGTTTTTATTTGGCTAATTCATCGTCGTTTTCCCCCTGAGAACCCATGAAGACTACACGTGAACCATCTGCTTCTCAATGGTATTTTCTGTTCTCAATATTCCCTTCTTACTATATTTGATGAAGAAATCATTTTTTTTTATGTATATATTATTGTTTTTGTTATGCAATGAAATATGCACAAGAATGGTGGATGATATGAATACAAACTTATATTAGAAATTGTTTTTTGCTGTATATATGCCTGAACAACAAATGTATTTCAAATCGACGTTTGAGTAGTTTTCTTAAGGAGGCTAAAAAAAGATATTGAATTCAAAAGCCCGTAGCTGTTAGAGAATAGTAGCTGAGATGATGCGCTGAGGACTAGGTTGTGATTTGAATGAAAATATATAAAGAAAAGAATGGAGGAAGAAAATCATTAGCTTGATGTTTCAGCAATCAACAGCAACAACAACATACCCAGTGAAATCCCACAAGTGGTAAAGTGTATGCAAACCTTACCAGTACCTTATAAAGGTAGAAAGACTGTTTCCAAGAAACCCTCGTCTCGAAAACCCATAAGCAGTATGTGCTTGATTGACTTGTTGAAATAACTGATAGTTTTGATTGTGTTAACAGTGAGAATCCCTCCAATGTCATTGAAGGAGTCACGGAAAAGGGAATCCCGAAGATTGGGCAAAATAAGCTACTTTTTTGTGCTTCCATTTCTATCTCCACTGATGGTAAAATTAAATTACTTCACCTTGGATGTTTTGTGGATCATATTACTCATCTTGTATGCGGGTGTATTGCAATATGTAACATGTCATCATGTTATGCTAGAATTGCGGTGTCTCACTGAGGGTGAAGGAAAAATAGAAAAGTATTCAACTGAAGAATCTCTGGACAAAGTTCAATCACAAGATGACGTATCTGAGGGGCCTATAAGAGATGCTTCGGAAGATGATGCAGAGTCTACGACTTCAAAATCCAACTGCAATGCAGATTCAGATGGAAAAATGCAACCCCAGTGGAAAGGATTCATTAAAAGACTAAAAATAAGTTCAGCCATGCATTTGCATACTTTCCATCCTACCATACCTTCGCTGCCTTCTATTAAGATGCTACCGAAATGGAAAAGTAGGAATACAGAACAGAGCATTCCAGTGGCGCCTACTCCTGATTTACGTCACTGCTTTCAAGCGCACTGGAAGAATTTCCTCCTCTCCGATCTTCAGAAAGCTACCGATAACTTTAGCCGTGGTATGATTTCCTTTGTATCTCTACTCTTTTGTCTTTGGACGATTCAATTTTATCCAAATATCTGCAACTAAGGCTGCCTACTTAAAGAAAATTATCACTTTGAACATCAGAACAACTCAATTTTTCAACTTTCAACTGCATGTGCATTATGAGTTCATTTGAAACCCAACTAAGAACACAACCACATAAGTTTAGTCTTACCACATTCAATAAACAACTGATCAAATGTTTCCGAAACCTGTCCACAGAAGAGACAATCAGGGGTACTTGGATTCCAAACTTGAGAAGTATCTCTATGGCCAGTCTTTTTTGTACAGCAAACCATAGAATGAATATGAATGTAGGATGAACTTTAGACTACAAGGTAAGTCTCTTCCAAACAACTTTAGGCATCTGAGGCGGAAGATAGGAGTGCATCTTATGAACTGAGAACTTGGTCCCATGTAGTACCTGCGAAAACACTGACTGCATTGTTCCTGGGCACTGCCTGTCAATGCATTATCCAATATATCTCCAAAATGTTTAGTTAGTACTTTTGTTTAGCAAATTACCAGATTAAATAGCACATCGTGGTGCTCATTATTCTTTATGTCATTCTCAAAGAAAACTTGATCGGTGAGGGAGGTTCATCTGAAGTGTATAAGGGACATCTTAAAGATGGCCAACTGGTGGCAGTTAAAAGGCTGATCCGGGGAACTCAGGAGGAGATGACAGCCGATTACTTATCTGAGCTCGGAATTCTGGTGCATGTTAACCATCCCAACATTGCTGGTGTTATTGGATATGGAGTTGAAGGAGGGATGCACCTGGTCCTTCCTCTGTCTCCACATGGGAGCTTAGCGAATCTGCTTAATGGTCTGTTCATCATTATCTTCTTTTGAATTTATTTCTTCTGTAGATGCTTAACCGTTAATTAGTTTTCTCTATTATGCATTACTCTTTTCAGGTGAAAAGGGTAAGTTGTCTTGGTGCTATAGATATAATATCGCTCTAGGCACTGCCTCTGGCCTTGGTTATCTCCATGAGGGTTGCCGGAGGAGAATCATCCATAGAGATATCAAGACAGCTAATGTTTTGCTGACAGAAAATTTTGAAGCCCAGGTGAGTACTTGTAAAGTTAAGCTGTTGTATTATGTTTCAGAATTGCTTTGTTTTAGAGTTGCTTTCAGCAATATTTGAATGTCAATTGTCAGAATACCTTTCATTCAGTACCTAATCTCTTGATGGAACCTTTTTTTGCTGCTTGTCTCAAACATGGAGTTTTCTTCAAAGTGACATAGCACAAGAACATTTTAGTGCCTTACTGATAAAATACAATGTTGTTTATTCCTGTTTTATTTATTCACTATTTTAAGCTGCACTCTTCCAGTCGGTAGATCCACAGTCCATCAACTTCTGATAAAACAAAATCTATAGGGGTTTTATTTTGTTCACATCAATTTGCAGCATTTTGATGTTCAGCTTTTAATTTTCTGCAGATATCCGATTTTGGACTTGCAAAATGGCTTCCTGATCAGTGGAGTCACCTCAATGTATCTCAGTTTGAAGGCACATTCGGGTTTGTGGATCATAATCTCAACCAAGAAAGACTTATATACTGTAATGATCTCCTCTAGTGATATATCAATCTAAATTCCATGACAGATATCTCCCTCCTGAGTTCTTCATGCACGGTATTGTGGATGAGAAAACAGACGTCTATGCCTTTGGCGTTTTATTGTTGGAGCTTATTTCTGGACGTCCAGCTTTGGATGAATCTCGTAACAGTGTTGTGATGTGGGTATGCAATCATCTCAATTGTATTCCCTTTTGTTACTAGGAAGAAGATATTGTATATTAAAATTGCCACTTCTGGCAAAGGATCATACTAAAACTTATTATGATACCCCCCGTGTTGCAGGCCAAACCAATGCTTCTTAGTAAGGATCACAGTGGGTTAGTTGATCCATCACTTGGGGATGCGTATGACTCAGAACAGATGAATCGGATGGTTATGGTTGCCTCTTTATGTATACAGCAATCTTCAGCAGATCGGCCTCAAATGAGCCAGGCATGTTGTCTAACTGTGCTTGGAAATGTTGAGCTTATTCCAACAGAACTTGGCACCTTATACATACCATAGCACAAGAAAGGAGAATGTAATTTTCACTAATTTGATGCATGTCATATGCAGGTTCATGAGATGCTAAAAGGTACCGGAAGCATTCTTGAGAGAAAGAAAACATTCCAATATACTAGTCGTCAAGAGGATACATCCCAAAAAGTGAATTTACCGGTTGATTTGCCCTCACCAAAGTGTAAAGATGACCTGAATGATCACCAGCAAAATCAGGCAGAGTTGGAGAAACATAATGCTAATCCCTTGTTACAATGAATGTGTCTGAACACTCTGGACAAACATCTCACTGCCATGGAGCTATCGGAATTCACAACACACATGTCAGGTTTCTATTCTACCATAACTGATTGAATCACCTCATCCAGGTGAAAATCTGCTGAGAAATCAAAATGACAAGTGGGGAATCAGTGTTTTCAAGTTTTGACAGGTTTAGCAGGTTTCATAAGCGACGTTGCGCACGTGTTGGAGCCTACTATATATTGAATATGAAAAGAGATTCCAACAACATATTGTAGGGTGCATAGCAGACCCTTGTTCAGTTTTGAGTGCATCCACAAATAGTATCCTGTTGGATTTTGATCCTGTAATGAATTGTGCATACAAATATCAACTTTAGAATGTTAATGGATTATAGGTTGGACGTGTGCGTTTTGACATGTGTTGTACATACATGCTTTATATAAGCAAGTGCAGATAACTTATTAGGATTTAACTCTCTGCCTTCTTAAAGATTTGATATACAAATGTGTCATCATTCAATGGTTTTTAACTTTGTTATCCATTGACTTTTTAAAAATATTGATGGGTGCCTCTTATCAGATATAGACTTATCGAGGATATGACGTCCGTGAACAACATATTTTTGGAGAATTTGAGCAACATAGGTTTGTACAAATATAAACTTCTGAGCAATATAGGTTTATGCAAATATAAATAATTAGATTCTTGTTTGATAGTTAGTATCTTGTTTGATATACTTTTTTATGCTATGTTTAAGTAATGAAATATTAGTTATACACTCTATTACGTATTAATAATGTGGGGCTACTAATATCATAAATCTAGGTATTAGTAATGTAAGGTGATTTAATTTATGTATTAGCATGATCAAAGACTTAATTGCCCTTCAAATTTATTTTATTTTATTATTTTTTTAAAAATAATGTAATGTATGCTATTTTTAGATCATCTCCAACCAACAGCAAATATAGGTGTTTTGGTGTTACAACCTAACATCAAATTTATACCAAATTTGGTGTAACGCCATTCATCACACCTATTTTATTTTTATTTTTTTTTGAAAAGTTTAATATTATTTCATTGTACTATACTTTTAAATAAACATTTTATAAATTGTGTGTGTTAATTAAATGTTTTATTATTTTTATGTAATATTTTTATAATATTAATTTCAGATTAAAAAAGTTACCTTTTTAATAAATTATTTTTCTATACATGACTTCTTAAAATTAAATTTATGTTAATAATACTATAAATTTTAATTCGACATAATCACAATTAACCTTCACAAAAATTAAATATGCAAAAATACAAATTGATGGACAGATAATACAATGTACTTCAGAATTATCGAAAATAATTAAACATTCAACAAACTAGTTACATCAAAATTGAAACTAAAATACATAATAATTTTAAAGAGTACAACAACACATAATAATTTATGAATGAAATGAAAATTGGATTTATGTTACAAAAGAAAGATTTTCCATTCCTTAATCGAAAAGATATGTGGCCATAAGAAATTACAACAATAACTTAGTAAGATGTAATATTTCACTTTTTATTTATATTATCCATTATTATGTATAATAGGTAATATTTGTAGCAGTTTGTATTATTTAAAAATTCTGATACAAAATAATTTTATATTAAACAACTATAAAAGAAAAGAATGTGAAGATTATATATAGTAAATGTTTTAGAAAGAATTTTGTTTATGAAATAAGAAACAATAATATAATAATAAAAAAAAGAAAAAGCTTCTTTTTTGATGTAAAAATTGGTGCAGTTGATTGAAGTTGATTTACACTAAAAATAATGCTGCCACCAAATTTGATATAAATTTTGGTGTTTGGATTGGAGATGCTCTTAATATAACAAACAGATAATGCATAAGAAATACTTCATAATTAGTGCAAGTATAACTAATATAAACATTATTTATTCAAATATTACTTTATTTTAAATTATTTGCATATAGCCTGCCAAATAACCCCTAAAAATAAGTAAATGTAAATTATTTACATGACGTAATAATTTGTAATTCAGTCTAGAAATAACGAAAATCTAACTCATATAACCCATTCAAGTTTGATTTATTATTGACTCCTATGTGTTAGCTCAATTCATTTTAAAATAATTAATTTTAACTCACTAAAGATTTAGGTGATATGTAATTCAAATTGACTAATAAATATGTTCAAAATATTCTTTAAAATATATAAATTCATTTGATAGTCTACAACAACAATAATAAAATAATTAAATCCAATAAAAATTATTAAGATAGGTAAATTGAGTTATAACTCACATTTTTATCTCATTCAGCCCAAATATCTCATTTTTTAAATGGAGTCAATAACCATTCTTTATTAGCTTAACTCATTTTCATCTCCTTTTTTTTTTAATCCAACTTGATGCACCTAGACATAAAAAATTTGTAGGCTGGTGAGTTCGATTTCAGTTTGAATTCTTGGAGGCTATTTTATTCTAAATCCTAGTCTATATCATATAAAGGATAATATATTTTTCTTAAAGAGAATCTCAAGTATTTCATAAACTCCGAAAATATTATCATATATTGGATTTTTCTTGGCAATTAAATAGTACAAGAAGATCTACAAAACCCTTTCATAGAGATCAAATAAATTTCAAGGAGATCCAATCATACGAATTTGAGAAATACTATACTAACGATCCTAAAATTACAAATAAAATTCAGAGAGAAGAATCAAAGAAACAAAAAGATTTGTACCTATATTATTTATCAATACAATTATTATATTTTATTCATGATATAATTTAGAGAGACACTAAATTTAGCGTGTATTATTAGTTTCACTCTCGAAATATTGACAGTATTAAATTATCCATTTATTTAACTAATTAAACTTAAGTATATCCTCGATTTTTGCAACATAAATGACCAATTTAAAAAATGTTTTTAACAATTATGGCAGATAAGATGTATTTAAATTTAATAAATCAAACAAAACAATATTTTTACAGTTGTCAATGGTTAATCAAAACTAGGAGTGCTTTTAATATTTTTGTATGTTGTACCGTTTTAAAATTTGTTGGAAATAAGACAACTCTGCTACAGTGCATTGGGTATCTTGTGTCAGTTTGCTGCATCAAGTCAACTGAATTTAGATTTACAATTACATAGCAAAATTGGAATACTTCAGCTCCGAAATTGTTCTAGTACATTTTGTCTTCTTCAACCGCCTGAATTCATGAAGAGCTCTCCGCAGCTGGCAAGTTTCTTCTTCCTCATCTTCATCATTCACGAATCGTCCAGCTCAGCGATCATCAATCCAACTAAGGCCAAGCAAATTTCATGGAAACCTAGGTATTTTTGCCTTTATTACTTCTTAAATCTTTGTTTTTTAGTGAATTTTATGATTTTCTTTTGGACTGTTGACAGAGCGTTTGTATATGAAGGATTTCTTACGGATGAAGAATGCAATCACTTGATATCTCTCGTGAGTGTCATTTTTCTTTTTTTAGTATGTTTTGCTTAGAAGTTGAAGTTTTGAATTTGGGGGTATATGGTAGGCGAAATCAGAGCTGAAGAGATCTGCTGTCGCAGATAATGAGTCTGGAAAGAGTAAGCACAGTGACGTTAGGACCAGCTCTGGCATGTTCATTTCCAAATCTAAGGTTGATTTCTATACCTTTTTCTGTATGACTTCAACATTTTACTGCTTTTATCTTTCAATGTTGTGATTATTCTAGGTTTTGCAATTTTCTGGATCATCACATATCAAGCTTTGATTCAGTATTTTCTATCACTTACATGATCCTCTGATATTGGATTTTGATCTTTAACGCTTAATAGTGGTTGTATATGTTAGTTTTCTAGTATGCCTAGTTTGGCTGCTTAGAGAATTTCTTCTCAACATTCTATTAATTACCAAAATTGTGGGGACCTTTTAGGCTGTGTGTCCGTGTTTTATTTTTGGGATGCAAAGTGCCTTAAACTGCTGCAAAATAAGATGAGGCTCCTTTATGTATCAGAGTATTTACCACATGATCTGTTACTGGTGGTGAACGATATGGATTTAATTGGCATGATTAGGATTCACAATCCTTCTCCTTGATACACTTTTCTATACCCACCTGTCCCCAACACAGTTATTGTTGTTTTAATCTGATAATTGGTGGTTGCTCGCTTGAATTATTAGCATATGACTGATTACAGCCTTCAGATGATACCACTTGTTTTAAAGACAAACTCACTGCTTCATACTTTATAACTTCTGCATTTCTCATTTCTGTATCATCGGTTTTGTGAAATCTTCTCTCTGCCTCTCATGCTGCAGGATCCTATTATCTCAGGGATAGAAGATAAGATAGCAACTTGGACCTTTCTACCCAAAGGTGTGGCATCCGTTAAATGATACCATCTATGTGAATTTTGTTTGAACTCCTCAGTAGTTAGTTGCATATTGAAGCTTCTCTCTAATACGTCATCCATCAGCCTTGTCGTGAACAAAATTAAGTCAGTTCAGTAAAACTTTAAGACTGAGAATGGCATAATGCAATGTCCATTAAAGAGTGAAACCTGCTAGAAGAGAGGAAATTGATCTGGTTTAAAATATTATCCATTCTGTTCACTGTTTATTGGTTTACAATGGATCTGTTTTTATCCCAAGACGCCTGTTGTGCCATCTGCTATACTAAAGCTGTTAACGTTTAAGTACACATTCTTAAGACTTTAAGTTATTAGTTACCTCTATTATAAGAATCATTCCTCTTTTCAAATTAAACTATGAACAATTTTTTCGTCACACTCTTTGTTCTATCCATTAAGTTTATCACTATATCTGCTAGTTAGAAATTTTTGGAGAAACAAACATCAATTTACTAGAGTGCGTGATAGTTATTTCTTATTCACAGAGAATGGAGAAGAAATACAAGTACTACGATATGAGGAGGGTCAGAAATATGAGCCGCACTATGATTACTTTGTAGACAAGGTTAATATTGCTCGAGGTGGGCACCGCTTGGCCACTGTACTTATGTATCTCACGGATGTTGAAAAGGGAGGTGAGACTGTCTTCCCTAAAGCAGAGGTTAGTTCAAATTTTATTTACTGTGGATTCCATTCTTCAGCTACAGCCATGAGTTCAATTATATTATGCATTTTGCATACTTGGTTATGAGGAGCACATTTGTCTTCTGTCTTACTTTAAGGTGTCCAATCTTAGCTTACATTTGCAATATCTGCATTCCTTATTTGTGTGGTGATTTAAAAGTAAATGATCGAGATTTTGGAAGATTAGATACTAGAGAGTAAAAATATGTTGAATAACAAACCAAGATATTTTCGGGAACCAAGAACAAAAGGATACTGAGATTTGTAGTGTCACAATTGAAGGACACATGTGTGCACAGCAGAAAACTGACAAAAGCATGGACATCCATTAGAAAACGAAAAACTTCTGCTTCTGTTATGGCATATTTCAATTGCAGCAAGCCGCACACTTAAAGCAGTGGTCTGAGCTTGGAAAATGTTGCATTTTTGCTTGGATGTGTTTGGCTTGATTCCTCTAATTTGTTTAGTAGAGAGGTCATTTTGTTCTTCTCTGTATAAATTGAACTGTACTAATGAGATGACATTTGCTATTTAGCTTAAAAATTTACCCCACAATCTGCTCCTGGCTTCTTATTCTTCATCCTTGTTTCTACATATGCTACTACACATTCTTTACTCAGCAAATATTGGAACTTTGTATAGGTATCTCCTCGTCGTAGGTCAATGGCAGCAGATGAAAGTTTGTCTGAATGTGCAAAGAAGGGCATATCAGGTAAATTTGTAAGATTTCTAGATCCCTCAGAATTGCTGCATAGTTGTCTTTGTTGCTACTTATTGTGTATCTTTCTCTGCTTTTTCATTTTCTTGGAAATTTATCAGTGAAACCACGGAAAGGAGATGCACTGCTTTTCTATAGTCTCCATCCAAATGCCACTCCTGATCCTATTAGCCTCCATGGTGGGTGCCCTGTCATTCAAGGTGAGAAATGGTCAGCAACAAAGTGGATTCATGTGGATTCCTTTGACAAAACTGTGGGTACGGATGGAAATTGCACCGATGCTGATGAGCATTGTGAGAGATGGGCTGCTCTTGGAGAATGCACCAAGAATCCGGAGTATATGCTGGGAAGTGCAGGCCTTCCAGGATATTGTAGGAAGAGCTGCAAAGCATGTTAAGTATGCTTCTCTCTAACACTAATTACTTTCGAGACAGTGCCAGTACATTGGTTTAGTCGTTTGTATTGTATGTTGACTCAGCCCAAAATAAGTTGGTTTAGTTGTTTGTATTGTATGTTGCGCCAAAACAAGTTTTTGCAGCTCTCTCTTTACCTTTTTGCGTAGTTGGCTTATTGATGTATGTGCATCACATTGCATATTCTGTTTTGATCTGCTTCCACACACTGGTGCAAGCTTGCGAGGAATCAAAGGTTTAATATAAAAGGATAGCTATGACTAAGGCATATATCATGTTTTGGATTGACAAAAAAAATTGGATGAAGAAACATTGATAGATTTAAATATGAGCTTCTGTATTTTGTTTGATTTTAGGAGAAATAAAATGAGAAAGAATACCTTTTGCGCTTTGGCTGTCTCTAAGCAACAATGAACTGTATACCGATGTTAATAGGATCAATTATGCTT
>JAOTQR010000092.1:13098360-13146430 GCA_025774065.1 Solanum ossicruentum
CCTCTGGCTCCCTCTGTTCCGGAACCCTTGCCGCTCCCCGACCCCGTCCTGAAAATGGGGGCCTGCCTCTGCGGCCTGTCAATGCTCTCCTCGGCGGCATATCTGAAATCACAAAACGATCTAGTCAGGGGGGAGAACCCATCCTACTATCAGTTCTAATGCACGATCTATGAACAGAAGAAATAGTAGAATAACCAACAATCATACTAACTGCACACAAAGAATTTATATATTTATATTAGATACCCCCAACTGTAAAAAAATAACACCAAAACTCTATATATTTAAAGGCCTGAAAAAAAAACATCCAAAATACATTAATAAAAAATAACCAACAATCATACTAACTGCACACAAAGAATTTACCGTATAAGTTTATTTGTGAATATTTAACTAACAAATTCACCAATTACATAATCAACTTTGTAGGATAATTCATATCATGAAGAAACAACACTATTACACAAATAACCAACATCAATTTGTTATGTGCTCCCATAGAACCAAAAGATAACCAAAGCAGTAACCAATAATTACTCTATATTCCTGAAGGTTTAGCTAACAAATTTTTCTAAATCAATAAATTCACCAATTGTATAACCAACTTGGTAAGACAACTCAAACGATGAATAACAAGACAGAATGTTCAGACCATCAAATTTAATGACCAAACAAATTTTGGTACATATTTTAAATCAGAATGAATCCAACAAAATGCAATTACCAAATACAAATATTTAAATAAGATACTGTAAAAGTGAACATTGGCATATATTAGTCAAAACATGGAATCAAACCAAAAAAATAGAAAGGGGTAATCTTTGATCTAATATTTCAAAGTTTTGTTCTTGGTTCATGTGATATCTTTTCATGATCGGTATTTTTATCTTTGAAATCACTATCATTAGTTAGATCAACCTTCTCTTTCCCTTTTCTCTTCAATGACTTTGAAGGACCGTCACCAAAGTCCTTTTTCTTGGAAGATCCGATAACTATGACCTTTGGAGTGCCTCCACCTTCAAATTTTTTCCGAACGGATGACGGAGTGAAGATATTCAGATTAAAAGTAGGCCTTGAACATTGGATTGGTGTAGTATCCAATCAAATAGGTTCAACATTTAATCGAGCACTCTTACGAATTGAGATTTTCTCATTAGAAACCGACATGGTGACGAATTCAAGAACTAAAAAAACACACCACAAAGAACAACAAAAATCGCATAAAAAAGGAAGGAAAAAACAACAAAAATGGTGAATACACTGAACAAAGAAGGAAAGGTTGGAAGATCAAAGGGTGAGTGTTTTGCTTTTGGTATATTCAAAAAATTTTGTTCAAAAAAATTTGATAAAAATAATCTAATGTACATAGGAAAAATAAAAATTAGTAGTGTGTTATCAAATTAGTCCAATAAAGGACTTTTACATTTGGGAAAACAATTTTTCCTTAGTCAAAAAACAAAAGCAAAAAGAAAAACACAATATGACATTAATGTAAACAAAAATGACAAAAGTGTAAATATTATTAGTAGTTGATATAGACTGTAATTAAGGCTCTAAAAGTGTATATTATTGCAATAACCACTATTTTTATAGACAAACAATTTTTTAAAAAATTATATCATACATGTTATTTTTACTACAACAAATCAAATAATTAATAAAAAATAATATTTCTTCTGTCCCATTTGACACCCTTTCTTTTTTGATCCGTCTAAAAAAAATGTCATCTTACTCTAATTGGAAGCAGTTTACCTTTAAAATACCCTTCATGAAATAATTTTCAATCATATAAATATCCAAAAATAATTTTAGATCATAAATTTTAAAAACTTTCTTTTTTTTCTTAAACATCAAATTAAATCAAAAAATACCAAATGAGCCAAGGGAGCATAAGAATAACTAAAATATCATAACTTTCTTTGCTTGTGTCTGCCATGCCCCTACATTTTCTTTTAAGCTAAGAATATTAAAGTTTGAGATGAATATTTAAGTAGATCCACTTAGATACCCCCAATGAACCCATCCGTCAGGCTGTCATATTCAATATTATATTTGCGTTAACTTCTATATATGTCAGTTGCATATTACTTGCTTGTTTAGTTTCATTTTTTTTCTAATTTCGGCCTTCACAAGTCAATTTTCAGAATCCTTTCTATTTATTATTTCTATTGTTTTTTAACTTTTGCAAGTGTATATATCATATAGTTTTGGATTTCCTTGGTAAATTAAACTGCGAGCGTACGTTGTTTAAAGTTTCGTGCGGATGGCTAAAGAAATAGTAATATTAGTCATTCTTTCATTTGTTGTGTTATTTTTTGTTGTTATTACTCTTAAGGGTGCTTTCTGCAAATTTTATTTATTGTTAATTAATCTGCAGGACGTTGTTATTGCTGAAGAAAATGGTCATGTCAAAGTGCTTACCTTAAATCGACCAAATCAGTTGAATGTCATTTCAGCCAAAGTGGTACTGTTATGTTATTGCCTTCCTTTCATTTTTGACTAATCACATAGTTTACCAATAAAAGAGACAGATTTAACCGAATTTAGTAGCTTTTCATCAAAAATTTATATTTATATATGGACAAATTATTAGTTTTACGTAATTTAGAACCAGGACTAAATTATTCTCAAATTCATAACTTTTAAATTTTGATAGTCAAACATGAGATGAAATAGGGGTGTTAATGGATCACGTTGGTTCGGATTCTTTAAATATCAGATCAAACTATTTGTGTCGGGTTTTTTAATGTAAAATCAATTAATCAAACCAATAAAACTCGAGTTTTTTATTCTAGATTTTTTTGGATTTCCGGATTTTTTTCGGGTTGTTTTTGAATTTTTTTGAATATTTGTACTTTTTTTAAAAAAGAAATTCTCATTTTTTTGAGTTTTTTTTCCGAATTTTTTGATAAAGTATTTATAAAATCATATAATTAACTTATGATTCAAATATTTCTTTAGTCCTATCAAAATAAAAAAACTTAGATGTTTTTTAAGAAAAAACACAAAATATTATATTAGTGAAGATACAATAATATTCAACAAAAAATAATAATGAGATAGCATGAATAAATATTATAAATAAATAAGTCATGACGAAGATGATCATAGTTTTAAATTACTACATCATGCTAAATAAGCTATAACAAAAATATAATAATTTTAAAATATTAAATTATGCTAAAATAAGCATAATAAGTACATATTAATCAAATGAGTAAACATTACAAAAGATTAAAATTAGGTTATCTATTTTAATTATCTAAACTAATGTAAAATTAAAGAACAAATATACATTATTATTGTCATTATTAGTGATGAATTAATTTATTTTTTGCTAGTATTAGAATTGATTTGAGTTTTAGAGTTACTGATATGAAAAACTTATCTAAATATATTATATTTAAAAATTATTTACCATTTATAGCTATATAAAGTAATCTAAATACATGTATAATTCACTTTAGATATATAATTTAGATTTTTATCAAAATAAGTCTAATACATTTTAAGACACACCCTCTCTTTATATATATATATATATAATATCAGATTGATTTGGTCTCTGATTGATTTTTTAAAGTTAAAATTAAATCAAACCACTAGTCGAGTTTTTTTCTTGGGTTAACTCGATTAGCGTTTTAGTTTAATTTTCGATTTGACTTTGTTCACCCCTAGAAATAACTTACTTGTAGAGCATCTCATCTTATAATCAAATTTCTTGTATGTATTATGGTGTTAGGCATTATTGCTGGGAGAGAACCTCGAGAAATTTGAGAAAGATGACAGTACAGAACTTGTTATCATCAAGGCAAGTCTATTTCTCATCCTAATTACTAATGAATTAGCAAATGATACCTCATAATAATAAGGTATTTAATTAATTTTGTGATTCAAATAGGGAGCAGGAGGAGCTTTTTCTGCTGGTGGGGACTTGAAAATGTTCTATGATGGTCGAACAATAAGTAAGAAATTAATTAGTTGTTACAAGAAAATTGATTTAATTAGTTATTCATCTTTTAAGGCTATTGAATTATTACAAATTTCATTAGATATGTATTGAGTAACTTATATTTTCTCAGGGGATTCCTGCCTTGAAGCTACTTATCGGATGTATTGGCTTTGCTACCACATTCATACATATAAGAAACCCATCGTACGTACCTTTGCATGCTCTTTTATTTTATGATATCCGTTTTATTTTATGTGATGATATAATGGAATACAGAATTTTATTAATGTTGATAACCTCTTAGGTGGCTCTTGTTCACGGAATATCAATGGGCGGAGGTGCATCTTTGATGGTTCCAATGAGGTTCGCAGTTGTCACTGAAAAAACTGTGAGACGCTTATGCACATCTCCAACATCCTTATTTGATATACTTCTATTTCTTCCATATTTGAATCAAGAAAATCCTAATTTACTATGGTTCTAATTATTAATTGAATCTCTATATATAAGAACTTTATAAATAAATAATTTATCGGAATTGTTTTTGTAGTGAATTATTTACCTTTTTATAAGTTCATAATTAAATTTAATTTTTCTCGCTTTGATCACGCGAAGAGATAAGACTAGTTATTATATAATGCTAATCTTGATTTGAGGTGAAAATTAGGGAGCGTATATCTAACTTTTATTGCATAATTGGTAGGTATTTGCAACTCCAGAGACACTTATAGGGTTCCACCCAGATTGTGGTTTCTCCTACATGTTTTCTCGACTTCCTGGTCGACTAGGTACACCCGCCTTCAAATATTACTATTCTTTGTGTTTTGTATTCTCTCACATGGAGTACCATTTTAACGAAATAAATTACAAGCACACGTACAAATGTCATGACATATTTAAAATGATATACACATGTCTAAAGGATATATTTATACATAAACACTATATGCCAAGACTTTTTTCTTCAGTACTATCATATAAAATAAGACAGTATTCTTAATTAAGAAGAAGGTGATATATATACTTATGATATTGCATAACACTATATATAGGAGAATATTTGGGGTTAACAGGAGCGAGGCTAAAGGGTAAAGAGATAGTTGCTGCAGGACTTGCCACACATTTTGTCCCTTCTCAGGTCACTAATCCAACATTCTATATAATTTTTCTGGTTTAACTTCCTCTAATTACAACTTAACTTGACCTCGTTATCTTTTTTGGTCTTGTTTATAGAAATTGGTTGAGCTAGAGAAGCGCTTATTAAGCTTAAACACCAGTGATGAGACGGTCATTGAATCCGTCATTATGGAATTCTCAACAGATTTTCAAATACATGAAAATAGCGTCTTGCATAAGTAATATATATACACTATGTCTTGATTAATTAATTAATGTACTACTTCCTTTGTCCCATTTCATATGACACCCTTTACTTGTGTTTAAGAAAAAAAACAATACTTTTAAAACTTGTGGTCTAAAATTATTTTCAGATATTTGTTTAGTTTAGAATCATTGAGAATTTCAAAGGTAAATTATTTTCAATTAGAATAAGGTGACATTTTTTTTTGGATGGACCAAAAAGAAAAAGATGTCACATAAAGTGGGACAAAGAAAGTAATTTATATATAGTCTGTGCAATATCTATAATATCATCAATATTTCATATGCAGAATATCCATAATTAACGAATGTTTTTCCAAGGATTCTGTTGAGGAGATTTTGATGTCATTTGTAAGATAATCATCATTAATTATTTTACGTGGTATAATAGCATAATTAATTCAACCGTTAACATGAGGTTTTTTTTTTTTTTTTTAAATTTTCAGGAACTTGAGGCACATAAATTAGGAAATGGTTGGATTCGACCTGTGCTTAAACACCTAAAGAAATTATCCCCAACGGGACTGAAAATAACATTAAGATCGGTAATTATATTATTCTATATGTGTTGGGGCCCATGCAATGAAGTGAGCAACAAAATTTAAGAGGAATAAACAGAGTAAAATGGACACTAGAAAATTTAACGTGGCTCACCCAAAATTTTTACGCTATGTCCACAAAACAACACTTTTAATATATTTCTTCTACTATTACAAATAGTAGGCACAAGTACAATTTCTTCTACTATTACAAATTGTAGGCTCTCTGAAAAAAATATCAAAAATAGTGAACACACTATTTCTTTTAGGAAAAAATATTTTCTAAGCACACACTCTAATTTTTCTTCACAAACTATTTTATTTTATAGTGTATGGTATACCTCATAAAAAAATACCTACTTTCTCTCTGTGGCTCTCTCTGTATTTTTCTCTATATCTGATGTTCTTGAAACTATGGAGCAATTACTCCTTTTATAGGCAGTATTTGCCTGCACAATTGGTATTCCATTTTGACAATTCAACAAAGTTGGTGGCCAACTTTGTTTGAACAACATGCCTAATTTGACAAATTTGTCATATGGTTGTCTAGCCAAATTTGAATTGAAATTAGATGTGGGTTACGTTTGAATTATTGCATGTGGGCTCTCTATTTGGAGGGATCCACTTAACAATTCTCTCCCTCCCGACAAATGGAGGGTTCTATCATTCCTACAACTGTTTGACAGTACTCAAATTTCTCTCTTGGCAAAATTTTTGTCATCATATCTGATCCATGTTCATTAGTATGGATCTTTTGAAGTTGTAACAACCTCTTCTCCAATGCATCTATTATCCAATGATATCTTATGTCGATATGTTTGGACTCTGCGTGAAAGGAGGCATTCTTGCAAAGATGGATGACACTTTGATGTCACAGAACATTTCAAACTTGTTCTGTTTGACACCAAGTTCCTTAAGAAATTCCTTCATCCATAATAACTCTTTGCAAGCTTCTGTTACTGCTATAAATTTTATTTTTGTAGAGGATAATGCAATAAACTTTTGCAATTTCGACTGAAATGACACAACTCTCCCTGCAAATGTAATCAGGTAACCTGATGTAGACTTTCTTGAGTCAACATCGTCAGCTAAATCTGCATATGTGTATCCAACTAACACAGGCTCTGCCTCTCCAAAACATAAGCATATTTTGGATGTACATCGAAGATACCTAAGAATCCATTTAATAGTTGTCCAATGTTCCTTTCTAGGATTTGAAAGGAAAAGGCTTACTACTCCAACCGAGTGAGCGATATCTGATCGTGTACACACCATGGAGTACATCAAACACACAACTGCTGAGGCATATGGTATTCTAACCATTTCTTCCTTCTCCTTGTCGGTAGAAGGGCACATACTGAAACTCAATTTAAAGTGATTACCAAGTGGGCAACTAACTGATTTAGCCTTGTCATATTGAATCTCTGAAGTACTTTTTCAATGTACTTCTCTTGAGATACCCATAACTTCCTGCTGCTTCTATCTCTTGTAATTCTCATGCCAAGAATTTATTTTGTTGATCCCTAGTCTTTCATCATAAAGGACTTATTCAATTGTACCTTTAGACTGTTGATTCTTGAAATATTTTTCTCAATGATCAGCATGTCATCTACATAGAGTAAAAGGATAACAAAATCATCTAAGAGGATTTATTGATAAACACATATTGATCTACAATAGTTTTCTTGAATTCTTGCTCGCGTATAACAGACTCAAACTTCTTATACCATTGTCTTGGTGCATGTTTTAAGCCATATAAATTTTTCTTCAATCTGCAGATATAATCCTCTTTTCCCTTCACTTTGAAACCCTCTGGTTGTTCCATGTAAATTTCTTCTTCTAGATCTCCATGTAGAAAGACAATCTTCACATCCATTTGCTCAATTTATGGATTGAGACTTGCAGCTAGCCCTAGCATAATACGAATGGATGTCATTTTCACAGCAGGTGAAAATATCTCGTCAATATCCTTTTGACTGAAACCTTTGACAACCAATTTATCTCTTCATGTTTGATTCTAAACACCCATTTATTCTTCAATACTCTTTTACCATTAGGCAATTTTACGAGATCAAACGTTTTATTCTCATGCAAGGATTTCATTTCATCTTGGATGGCTTCCATCCAATTTTCCTTATTTTTAGCAGCCATCACCTTACTGAAGCTTTTTGATTCTCCTCTGTTAGTCAGTGTAATCTACTGATCAGCTTGGTACCTAGTACAAGGCTGCACACTTCTACTAGATCTTCTTAAGGGTACTGAAGACTCTCCAGCAATTGGTGGTTGAGTGTGGCCACCATCAACATCCTCTTCTTTTGATTCATCTTCCTGGGGAATATTTTCATGATCTGCATCTTGCGAATGGTCATCATGAACCTCATCTTCAACTTGAGTTCGTACTTTTGTCGGAGGATTCAACTTTAAGCTTGTTGAATCATCTGTAGGAGTAAAGTCTTCCTTATCTGCTTTATTTATATCCTTGATGGTTTGATCTTCAATAAAGACAACATCTTGACTCCTAATCAGCTTCTTGTGCACTGGATCATAGAACCTATAGCCAAATTCATCTTGACCATAGCCAATAAACATGC
Organism: Solanum ossicruentum; assembly: GCA_025774065.1. Lineage (NCBI taxonomy): Eukaryota > Viridiplantae > Streptophyta > Magnoliopsida > Solanales > Solanaceae > Solanum > Solanum ossicruentum. The sequence goes on from JAOTQR010000092.1 coordinate 13,106,823, forward strand.
ACTGTCGTGTTTTGACATCAAACTTATGCCTTTTGCCCTTCGAAACGTGAATGAAAGCTTTGCACCCTAATAATCGCAAATGTTTGTAAGAAACATTCTTTCTTGACCAAATTTTCTCTGGAATTTCATATTGAAGAGGAGCACATGGTGAGTGGTTTAGCACATATACTGTTGTAAGTAGTGTTTCACCCCAAAAGGATTTATCTAGCTTTGAATGAAAAAGTAAACACCTTATTCTTTCTATCAAAGTTCGATTCTTCCTTTCAGCTAAACCATTTAACTATGGTATCTTTGGGGGCGTCCTTTGATGTCTAATATCATGCCTTTTGCAATAAGCATGAAATGATCCAATATACTCTTCGCTACTGTCTGTGTGGATACACTTGATGTTCTTCCCAGTTTCTCTCTCAACTGAGGCATGAAATTGTTTAAAGACTTCTAGCACTTGATCCTTGGACTTAATGGTATAAGCCCAGGTCTTTCTGGAATTGTCATCGATGAAGGTCACAAAACATCTAGCACTACCAAGTGACTTTGGTAGTGGACGACACGCGTCAAAGTGAATCAAATCCAAAATATTCTCCATTCTGGAAGGTGGAAAGCTATGGAACGAGACTCTATTTTGTTTTTCATCTAGACAATCTTCGCATTTCTTCAAGGATACTTGATCTAAATTAGGTAGAACTTTATCTTTCACCAATTTAGACATCCCCTTTTCACCAGTGTGGCGAAGTCTCTTATGTCATAAATGTGTGGTATTTTTATTTTTTTATCACATTTATAGATACATTAGAGATCTTTGCTTGCATCACATATAGTTTGGGTTTGTGTCATCTCGTAATGATAAGGGAACCTTTGGTGGGCTTCTATTTTCCATTTTCAAACCTGTTTTGGAAATCTTCGTCATCAAGCTTGTCTATAGACATTAAATTTAGGTGCATGTCGGGGACGTGCCTAACATCTTTAGAAGAAGTTTCATGTCGTTCTCTGTTTCCAAACAACATCTCCCTTGTCAATAACTTTTGACAAGTTTTCAGTTCCCATATTTATAACACCATAGTCTCCATGTATGTAAGATGAGAAGAAGTTTTTGTGTGGTGTGTCGTGAATGGTTGCACCACTATTAATTACCTAACTCGTCTCTTGGGTTAATTGACTAACAATCTCACTGTCACAATTGATATTGAACCCGTTGACAAAATTTCCTTATTCATCATCGTTGTTTGCCTTTCCCTTCTTGTCTTTATTATTTTTCCGGTCACTCTTGAACTTTTGATAAATTGCTTGATGTGACATTTCTTCTTGCAGTAATGACACTCGACATTTGCATATTTGTTTGACTATCCTCGACTCCTGTCTCTGGAGCTTAAACCCTTCACTTGGCTTCTCCCCCTATTTTCAGTAACCAGAACTTCTGATTCTAAGAAAAAGGTTACCTTGAGATCTACGTCTCATTTCTTCATTTAATATGCTACTCTTAACAGCTTCCATACTTACTATACCATTTGGTGCAGTATTTGTCAAAAAAACTTTCAAAGTTTCCCATGACTTTGGTAAAGAAGCTAGAATCATAAGAGCAATTATCTCATTATCAAACTTTATGCCCATTGTCGATAGCTGATCCGCCTTTCCTTTTATGTTATTTAGGTGATCAGTTACAAAAGTGTTTTTCTTGATATTTTACTTCCATCAACTGGGTTAAGTAAAATAATTTGTTGTTGCCGATCTTTGAAGCATACAACTGCTCTAGCTTATTCCACGGTGTTCTAATATGAGTTTCGTTATAAATATGATTGTAAATGTTGTTATCAATAAAATGTCAAATATATCCACAAACTCGTTCATGCTCAAATACCCACTCATTTTCGGACATTCCTTTCGATTTGACGGTAGAGAATACCGGCAAGTGCATCTTCGTAACCATGAGAAGATCCTTCGTTTTGCTTCTCAAAATGGTAGTTTAAACCGTTCAAGTTGATCATTTTGCTTGTCTTTACCTCCATTGCCATGCACCTAGACCAAACTCTGATACCACTTGTTGAGGCCCACGCAGCGGAGTGAGCAACAAAATTTAAGAGGAATAAATAGAGTAAAATGGACACCAGAAAATTTAACGTGGTTCACCCAAAACTTTGGGCTACGTCCAAAAAAGAACACTTCTAATATATTTATTCTACTATTACAAATAGTAGGCACAAGTGTACAATTTCTTCTACTATTACAAATAGTATGCTCTCTGAGAAAAATACCAAAAATAGTGAACACACTATTTCTTTTAGGAAAAATTATTTCCTACCACACACTCTAATTTTTCTTCACAGACTATTTCATTTTATAGTCTATGGTATATCTTACAGAAAAAAAATATTCACTTTCTCTTTGTGGCTCTCTCTGTATTTTTCTCTCTATCTGATGTTCTTGAAACTAAGGAGCAATTGCTTCTTATATAGGCAATACTTGCCTGCACAATTGGTATTCCATTTTGACAATTCAACAAAGTTGGTGGCCAACTTTTTTTGAACAGCACGACCAATTTGACAAATTTGTCATATGACTGTCTAGCCAAATTTGAATTGAAATTGGATGTAGATTCTGTTTGAATTATTACATATGGGCCCTCCATTTAGAGGAACCCTCTTATGCTCTATCGAAGATAGAATAATTAAGCTTAAATTTTAAGTAAAACTATGCAATTAATTTCACTCATAGTCACTAAAATTTACTGACAAAGTCATAAGAATAGTTTTTGTCACACTAAAGTAATGGACTATGACTACATATTTTATACATTATATTAAATTTTAATTTTATTACGTAGATTCGAGAAGGAAGAAAACAAACATTATCTGAGTGTCTGAAGAGAGAATTCATAATCTCGAATAACATATTGAGAACAATATCCAGTGATTTCTATGAGGTATATACGAAGCTCTTCAACTTCAATTTCAATTATATATAAATTATTTTAATTTTGATTTGAAAATATTTAGATTTGAAAAACTTTTTGGTACTTTTGAATCTTAGCTGATTCTGTGTGTTTTTTTTTTTTTAATTATAAAGGGCATAAGGGCTATTGTCATTGACAAGGATAAGTCTCCTAAGGTATTTTTCCTCTCTCTAATGAATGGTAATCTATAAATGCTTTCACAATTTTAATCAATATGTAAGATAATAACAATCACCTCTTAATCTAAAAGGTTGAAGTAGTCTATATCAATCGCACACATATTAAACACATTGTTTTTAAATCTAGAGTTGGTTTTATTTTGTCAAATCTCCAAAAGTCGTAAGAAATAAAAATAGAGAACTTTGCACTAATTGTTCTCTCTCTCCCTCTCTCTCTCTCTCTCTCTCTCTCCTTCCAAATTCAGTGGTGGCCTTCAACTCTAGACAAAGTGAAGGATGAGCAACTCAACTTGATCTTCAAAAATTTCGAACAACATTTGGAACTCCAGATTTTAGAACGGGAAGAGCACAGGTTTGAAATGATTTTCAACTTTCCATATAAGAAAATCATCTTTTCCTTTTCCTTTCATGCATATTGAAAATATTACAAAAATGGTCCCTTATGTTTGAAGGTATGTTCACAAAGTCTTTTAAGCAATTTAGACTATTCTCTTTACTTAAATCTACCATCAAATATAAGCGATTATCTTTAACATTTTTTTCATGTACTCAAAAAGAACTATTTTAAATCTACCCTCAAATATAAGCAACTATCTTTGACATTTTCTCCATGTACACCTAAAAACAATATTGTTAGTAACCTTAATTTCTCAACCTATCAACAGGTGGAAAGGAAAATATGATAGTTCAGCTTATTATTATCTTGATCAAGCTGCGAAAAATCAAAAAGTACTACCATCAACAACTCTTGGATCTGGTCAAATAATGTCTGCATTATAAAGTAAATCATTTTTGGACGTTAGGATCAACATGGGATCCTTCTTGATTTTCGTAAAATATTGAAGAATAGCAGTGGAAGATCGATTTTGAGTCCGTACGGGTGATCGAAGACTAAAAAAGCTGTTAGAGCCAATTATATTTTAGTATTTTTTGTAAATGCTCTTAAAGCTTGTGGTGATATTGGATACAACGATAATTAACTCATAATGTTGGTAAAGATTTGAACACTCTTTATTTTGTATGCCACATCACTAAAAAAAGAAGAAGTCATGTATAGCACGTGAATGACATACTTTTGTGTGTGAAATAGGGGGTATATTTAAGCTCAGTTCGCCAAGTTGAGGGATATTTTTAAGTCTATCAATAGTTTGGGGATGAAATTAATAATTTATGCCAAGTTAGAGGGTGTTTTTAGTACTTCCCTCTTAAGAAAATATTTACGATTTATAGCAATATATAGCAAATTTTCTCATTGAATATTTATAATACAATTTTAATATGTATTAAGAATATTATTTATAAAATATATATAATACAAGTTTTATTAAAAATAATACATTTATCGCATATTTTTAATACACATTATGTGAATTTCTTACCAAACAAGCACAATATATTTTTAAATACTTATAATACATTTAGATTACATGCATAATTCACTTTTAATACAAGCACAATTTTATCATAATATTATTATAAATGATAATTAAAAAATATCGTTAAAATTAATACATTTAGAGTTTAATACAAGCATATCCATCATTAAAATTCACTTTTAATACAAGCATAATATTATTATAAATGATATTGATATGGTATCAATTTACCAACGGAGTATCAATATATTTTCTACTAATTTAGAGTTTATAAATAAGTTTATGACTTTAATATTTTCTCTTAATTGATTCTTATTTATTTCTTTAAAGAAAGAGTTCACTCTTATATGACACTAATAGGATATCAATATATAGATGTAGTATATGATACAGAATGGTATCAATATACCGATAAAGTATCATAGAGAATTAATTCATAGTACTGATGCTAACTTCACGAACGAAATTAAAAAAAAGTAAAAGTGGGATAAGAGAGTAAATAGTTTGAATCATGGGTCTATGAATGATAAATAGTTTGTATTAGGTCTAGTTTGAGTAAATAGTTTCATAATTTGGTATATCTTGTGTAGTTTTTCTAAAGAAAAACTTACATAAATATACTACATTAAAAAAAAAAAGTACTAAAAACACCCTCGAACTTGATACGAATTATTAGTTTCTGCCGAAACTATTGGTATGCTTAAAAATATCCTTCAACTTGATGAACTAACCTTAGATACATCCTTCCCATGCTATATAGCATAGCAAGTGAGTACAATTTATTTATGACACGTGAAAGGTTCATAAAAAGGTCATATCAGCCTTATTTTTTTTAAATTTTTCCCTTCAATTTTGAATTATCAACTACGAAAATATCCTTCTTCTTCTCATTTAACCTCTCCTTCATTAATGGCAGTGACGGAGCCAATATTTTCATTGAGGGTGTTCATACTATTGGAAAATAGGTGGGTGATTTTTGTATCAAGGATGTCCAACAATTGATATATATCAAAATATTTATATTTAACTTATATATGCGAAAGTTTTTTGATGAAGGGTGTTTATCTGATCACCCTTGGGTGAATGTAACTCAATCCTTGATTAATGGTGACCTCAAAGCAAGATTTTTTTTCATTCTTGTTTTTAATTGATTAATTCTCTTTCTTTTCTTATTATGCTTATGATTATTTTTCTCATCTATTTGGACTTTTGGTAACGTTAAAAATTTGTCAGATGATAATCTCGAAAAAAGATTTTGGGATTGTAAAAATATGGTAACAAATGGATCTTTAGAAAACTTTTAAATTAAAATTTAATAAGTCACAGAAACACGAACAAAACAAAAAATTAACAAAGTAGATACTTATCGACCCATACAATGCAAAGGGCTTCTAGGTTAAAACCATTTGATTTTCATGGAATTAAAATCAAAGAATTATGTTGTAAGATTTTCAAAAAAATATTGTAGGAAAAAAGAGTGACGGAAATGAAAAACTACACTTTAGAATCATATATCTAGAACTATATTTTACTTCTTTATTTTTTTAATTAAAGAAATAACAAATTCCTTTATTTTATTTTTATTTTAAAATTATATGTATATATATTGTATGCTACATCGATATAAAAAAGGCACGTGTAGCGCGTGAATGACATATTTTTATGTGTAAAATCGGAGGATATATTTAAATTTTGTCCGCCAAGTTGAGGAATATTTTTAAGCCTATCAATAGTTTGGGGACGAAACTAATAATTCATGCCAAGTTCGAGAGTGTTTTTAGTACTCTTAAGAAAATATTTACTATTTATAGCAATAGCAATTTTTCTTTATTGAATATTTATAACGTAGTTTTAATAGATAATTATTTATAAAATATATATAATACAAGTTTTATTGAAAATAGTACATTTATCACACACTCTAATACACATCGTGTGAATTTCTTACTAAACAAGTACTATATATTTTTAATACTTATAATACATTTATATTGCGTGCATAATTCACTTTTGATGCAGATACAATTTTATCATTATATTGCTATAAATGACAATAAATAAAAGAATACTATTAAAATTAATAATTATTTTTTAAAAAGTAATTACCCAGATAATTTTTAAAAGGAAAAAATACATGGTATAATAAATAGTGATATGTATTTAGAGTATTTAACTATAATTTAAAATATTTAGCTTTTATGGATATACTTTATATTAAATAACAAATTTTCAATTACACATAAGATATATTAATCAATGGAGCAATAAATGAACCTTCTCTTTTTTTTTTTCTATTCTTTCTTTTATAGTCTCTCTCATAACCCCTAAATCAATGAGATTTCTCTCAATTGGTCTGCAGATTACTATCAATTGCATGTTTTGCTTTTAAATTACAGCAAATGCATATCAATATTTGATCATCTTCCTAAAGTTGTATTTGTATAAGTTTACTAAGAGTAAGAGGCAAAATTTACTAAGAGAAAGAAAAAACATTCAAAATCTTTTAAAAGGGAGAAAGTTAATAATATTGCTTTTCAGTAACAATCCTGCAAGAACCAGAGAAAACGATATATTTTTGTATTTACTTTCTCTAATTATTTTTTGATATAGTTGAATTTTGGAATACTTTAGTGTTTTGTATCAATCCATAGTCATAATTGTGTGGTACACTTATATTCAAATATCAACACTAGTTTTGAATTATCGATTAGTGAATAATATATATATATATCGCCTATCCAAGGCAAGATCCTGCTGTGGTGTAATCAATAGCTTATGATTCTTATTTGAATAATTTTTATATATGAATACAATTGAGTGAAATAACTAATTATTTGTTGTATATATACTATAATAATAGTTGTGTTCATTGTGTTCAATCAATATTGTATATGCGTTGAGGTTGTATTCATAAGGTATAATAATTGTATATATTGTATGTTTATTCACTTTGTTTGTATTATGTGTATTTTTTTGGTTTTTTCTTTTGTTAAATACCTGTATTTGTAAATAGTTGTATTTCTGACGAAGAATAATAAAAAAAATTGAAGAACTGAGTAAATTGTATCTCAACTTTTTTATACTATTTTAAATAGTAGTTTAATAATTGAAAATTTGCAAATTTAATGCACGTAAACTAAGGGATTACCATTTAAAAATAGAGAATATCTTATTTAGAGCAGTAGAATTATTGTATAATAATATATATTAAAATAAAAAACTTAACTTTTATATGATGAAAATAGTTAGATAGCTACTTGATTATAATCATATATGATAATTAATATAATTATAACTATTGAAGAACACTTAACTCTTAGACTATAGTCTTTTATGTAAGTTTTGCTTTTTAAAATTCAAACGTCTCCGCATAGGTGTAAGCGAGTATACAGGCCCAACAGAAAGAGGCGAGGCCCAGTTAAAGACGACCAATATCCTCTCCTCTTGGTTATCTATCCATGGCCACCATTTCTGCTTCTTTTGCTACCAGAATTGGAGGCCTACACTGCCGTCTTCAAACCTCTAAGTCCAACCTCACTTTCTTCCCTTCCAACCTCTCATCAATCTCCGCTCTCCTGAAGCATTCATCATCTACAATGTCCGCCAATTCTCTACAAGTCAACGCCATTGGTACTCTCTCCATCAAACAAATATAGAGAATCGAAAATGATTCGGACTAGTATTAGCTGATCAACCGTTGCTTTACTACTGAACAAAGATTAGCTTTTGCCTCTACTTTTTCTAATGCGATTGACTTCATTTGCATAAGTATCTCTTGTTTTTGTTGATGAGTGATCTCACTGGGGCTATTGTTGGCGTTGACACCATTAGATTACCAAATTCCTTAGCAATTCAATTGCCCAAATTGCGAGTAGTGCCTCGTTAATTAGATCAAGTCTTATGGAATACTATGTTTATGTGTATCTTGACTTAGTTTTATTGATAGGAATTTATGTGATTGTAGCAAAATAAATTTGTCTATATGTGACCTATTGGTCACTGGTTCAATCCATGGAAGCAGCTTGCATTAGGATAGGTTGTCTATCTCACATCCCTTCCCTGTGTTCACGTGAACGCTCAATGCTTTGTGTACTAGCTGCTTTTTTGGCAATCTTATGTATCCAATTGAAAGGAGCTATTCAAATACTGATGACTTTATGTTAGGAAGAATGTTTCATGCTTTATTCCTATGGTGTATGCATCTCTTTCTGAAGTAGTCTGATTTTGGTTATTGAAGATGCTCCGAGTGAAGAATTGGAGGCTTCTTCTAGGGGTAACATTGGAGAGAATGACCTGCTGATTGTTGGACCTGGTGTTCTTGGTCGTTTAGTGGCAGAAAAATGGAGAGAGGTATTGTTCTGAAGGAACATAAGTTTCTGTGTCTGTACGCCAGTTCAAAAATAGTATGATCATAGACAATCATTTCTTGTTTGTTAAGTTGGGTTGGTGTTGGAAGCATGTACTATTTATTTTTCTAAAATTAGATTAGATTATTATTTAGAGTATGAGACTCTGGTCTTGTAACTGTAACAAACTGGTGGATTTCTAGTGATGCTTTTGGAGTGTGTTTTTGATCAAATGCTAAAAGTTGTGGATCTTTTAATGTGGTAGGAACACCCAGGCTGTCAGATATATGGGAAGACAGTAACCATTGATCACCACGATGAACTGATTAAAATGGGAATTAATCCAACTTCCAAAAAAACCAAGTTAACGTACAAGTTCCCTTATGTCATATTCTGTGCTCCTCCATCTCAGACTGAAGACTATGCTGGTGACATTAGGTAAGGTTAATAATTGGTCAAGTCCCTATCTATAATGGCATTATTTGATATCAAATTTCATTTATTCTGGGGCTCATTAGTCATGCTGATATCAAAGTCTTGTGAAAAACAATAACAAGGTGGATAGTGTCTGTAGATGTTTCATTATGGAAAGTAGAAACCGTAGTAATTCGTGGTTCACTAATGAGCAAAAATGCATTTGAGTTTCTGTCTTTTTGTTGAGGGAAATTTTATTTGGTGAACTATACCTACTAGTTGGGATTAAGGTTTAGTTGTTATTATGTTGTATTGCATGTCATAAAGTTCTGGGATGCTACTTCTTTTATTTATGGAATAATAAGTATCTCTTTTCTAATAGATTTCTATGAGTTAAATCAGATAACTTTTTCTGTTTGTTTCTGCTTAATAGGGAAGTGATAATGGTATAAAGTCGTTTATGCATAGACAGTATGGTACTGAGAATTAATCACATACATTTCACATGTTGTTACTTAGCAGATTTTTGCTTTGTCTACTGACTTGCTTATGTGATGCTGATCAAAACTGAATATGGTTTAACGTAAAAACTGAACTGTAGATGTAATTAATTCTCTTTTGCATGTGAAATGAGCAGGGAGGCTGCATTAAACTGGAATGGCGAAGGTTCCTTCCTATTTACTTCAAGCTCTGCACCATATGACTGCTTTGACAATGGAGAAATAAATGAGGTGTTAAATCTTATATAAAACATTATTCAAATAACAGTTTCTTGTTCTGATTGATTAACTCAAGCTGGGATTTTATGTGTTAAACATTACGATTCAGTGTTTTAAATTGCCTTTTAGAGGAACTGATGCATTTTAATTTATGAAGTTTACAACTTAAAAGAATGAGTCATGAGTTATTCTTGGTGTTCCTTTTTTTTTCGCTAAACATCTTTTCTATGTCAATGTATAGGATGGCCCCATAGTTCCAATTGGGAGAAGTCCTAGAACCGATGTACTTCTCAAGGCAGAGAAAGTAGTGCTGGACTTTGATGGTTGTTTAGTTAGATTGGCTGGCCTTTATATATCCTCCATTGCGCACTTCAGTTGGCATATTCCTTTCTCTGGAGCTTTTAGATCTTTATTGTTTATGTGCCTACCTTAACCATTAACACAAAGCAGATAAAGGTGCACATATATACTGGTTACATAAAGGGAGCTGTGATATTCGCCCCGACCACATACTCAATCTTATTCATTATGAGGTGACTATGCATTTATGTTTTATATCATTTTCAGTCCAGAGGTCACACTTTTGTTGTGCTTTCATGCTTGTATAATTGCGCCAATATTGATGTTTTGGCCTGTCTATTCCAACAGGATGCGGCTTCATTGTCAGTTACCATCTTGAAGAAGAGACTTCGTGGTCGGATCTTTTTGGGCTGTGACAACCACCCTGTATCCAGGTCATTCCATTTAACTACTCTCCGTGTTTGGGTCAAGCAACTAAGATATTCTGTATTGCTGAATTCTGTATTTCTGACCTATGTTGTATTACCTTGTGATTGCAGGCAGGAAGTAATGGACTTGGTCCATAGAAGTGTGAAGTTTGATAAGAAGTTTGAGGGTTTCACAGGTAACTGATTCTATACCTGGTTTTTATAATTCCTCGTAACAGCTTAAAGAGTCATGCATCAGAGGTTATGTATAATTTCTTTCAGGAACTAGTGATCCTTTAGGGAAGAAGTTAAACAACTCAAAGACTCGTGCTGAACTAGGATGGGAGCCCAAATATCCGAGCTTTGCTCAGTTCCTTGGAGTTTCAGAATAATTGCTACCTCATGTATCACAGCCTCTACTGCAATTTATTTGCTTGGAGGGGAGAATGGTGTCCTTGTCAATCATTACTTAAATGATTTTTCTAAAAAAAGAATCTTGTGACTAATGTTGGCATTGAGAGATTTGGTGGGCTAGTTGGAAAATCACAAGGGGGCAACTAGGGTCTTCCAGAAAAATCAAAACCAAACCTAACAACTTAATGAGTGTGTACTTTGGTTTGATTTAGTGTAAATTTTAGAAGTATTTGATTTGTTTGGTATTAAATAAATAAAGTTAAATTGAAACTGAACAAAACCAGAGATTGATTCCATTTTTTTACGGAGAGTACAACTAAATGTCATATATTGTCCCTAAGATTCTTTGAGGTCTTTCCTAATGTCATATATTGTGCCTAAGATTCTTTGAGGTCTTTCCTGATGTCACATATTGTGCCTAAGATTCTTTGCTTAATGGGCTCATGAAAGGTGGATCCGCTGTTTTCTTTTTATTTCTCAGTCGTTGTTTCGTATCCACTTTGGAATCTTGAGTAACCAGGATTTGGGCTCAAATTTTTGGTTATAGATGGATCGATTATTACTCGTATTTACTCGCTACTTGTTGATTGCACCTAAATTATAGGGAATGAATTTTTTTTTTTTGGCTTGAATAAAATATTATATATGTATATCATAATTAGAGAATTAGTACAATAGATGTAGCAGAGCTCCTGCTAGCACTGACTGACTGTCTGAGAGCCATACATGTACTAGTATTTCTAATATCAGCAGTTGCAATGGAGGTGGAGTAAGTTTCCTAAAAACACGAGGCGTTATCCATTTCTTCCTTCACTACTTCATTCGCAAAAATTGGTGGCGTTGTCCAAGCTTCCGGTGGGCGGTCATTTGATAATTGGCTTCCCCTCCGTGCTAGCAGGTCGGCTACTCTGTTCCTTTCCCTGAATTCCTGCTGGATTGGTGGGCTGCCCAGTTGTAGGAGGAGCTCCCTGCATTGCACAACGAGATTGTAGTTGGCGCCAGATGATGTGTTAATACAAGTGATTAATTCCTTTGGATCCGTCATATGGAAAGGTCCTTGATTTTATTTACTTATTTGATCATCCGCTTTAATTTGTTTTTTCTATTTATTTTGAATGTTAATTGATGGCTTCTTATTTTATATGATGTGTTGTAGATAAATGGCCTCCAGAAAAGAAAGACAGCTACTGAAGCTCCAGCTACTGGAGATGGAGATGGAGATGATACTATTATTGGAGCTCCAGCAGGTAGAAGATCTAGAAGAAAGACATAGAGACAAATAGAAGCAAAAGAAGCCTAAAAACAATAGTACCGGCAATCTGTGAGCACTTGTTGAACATGCTAGTATTATCTTTGAAAGCGAAATAATATATAAAAAGGTCAAGAAGAAAACATAGAGACAAGATGTCAAGAAGAAGAAGAAAAAAGAGGAGATGATGCTATGAACGAAGGAGGAGGAGGAGATGCTACAAAAGGATGGGGAGGAGATAATGTAGAAGAAAGAGGAGGAAGAGAAGGTGAAAAAGATGTTTCTCCAAGAAATGATGATAATGATGCAGAGAATGATAAAGAGGATGAAAGAATTGATTTTGAACCAAGAACAAAATTCCGACATGATCAATCTCTTCAAGATGAGACGGTCGATTTTGGTGAGGAGTCATCACCTGAAGGTCTAGTTAGAGAGGACTCAACAGAATTGACCGTCTCCTCTTGAAGAGATTGATCATATTGGAATTTTGTTCTTTGTTCAAAATCAATTCTTTCACCCTCTTCATCATTCTCTGCATCATTATCATCATTTCTTGAAGAAACAACTTTTTCACCTTCTCCTCCTACATTATCTCCTCTCTCTCCTTCTTATGTAGCATCTCCTCCTCTTTCTTCTACAGTATCTCCTCCTCCTTAATTCATATCATCTCCTCCTCTTTCTTCTTCTTCTTGACATCCTGTCTCTATGTTTTCTTTTTGACTTTTTGATGTTGTTTCGCTTTCAAAAATAATACTAGCATGTTTAGCAAGTGCTGATAGTTTGCTGGTACTATTTTTTTTAGGCTTCTTCTGTTTCTATTTGTCTCTATGTCTTAACTCTCTTTCTTTTAGATCTCTACCTGCTGAGGCTCCAACAACAATAACATCTCCATCTCCAGTAGCTGGAGCTTCAGTAGTTGTTTTTCTTTTTTTAGGGGTCATTTATCTACACCACATGATATAAAATAAAAAGCCATCAATTAACATTAAAAACAAATGATCAAATAAGTAAATAAAATAATTCACTGAGTTGCTAAAGCAACATCAACAATTGTTTACACATTTTATGTTTAACTTGCCCCAGCTACTGAAGTTGAGAAGCAGTAACTTCAGCAACTATTATATAAAGTTTCAGCAAGTTGTTGTACCAGTTACTGTATTAGTTTCAACAATTGTTGAACTAATTTTAGTAGTTCTTGTACTAGTTTCAAAATAACTTCAATTATTCATATGACATGTGTTATCCAATTGACATGCGTGCTTAAGTTCTGCAACTACAATGTATTTTTTAAGAACAACAATACAACCATTAAGAAGCGACTAAAATAATAACAACAACAAATAAAAATGAAATATACACATATTTGTTGTTTACAACAACAAAATATGTAAATTCCATAACAATATACCATACCAGGGCAACAAAAATATGTAAAAACTCATAATAATAAACCATACTAGGGCAAAAAAATATGTAAAAGCCCATAACAATATATCATGTCAGGGCAACAATTACGCTGTTGAGGGTTTATTAGGACATGCAAATATGAAATATATCATTCTCTTTTATTTCTTAACCTATATAACTATTTTTACAAAAAGAACAACATACCCAGTGGAATCCCAAAAGTGGGGTATGGGAGAGAGTTGTTTCCCTCGATATATCACTATTTTTTCTTCAATAAAAACATAAAACCCTAACATCTATGTTTTTTTAAACTTAAAACAACATTTTCATCTCGAAAACCTAATGAAATGAAAAAATAAGTTTTATTTTACTATTTACCTTTTGAAATCTCACAGTGACGACGAAGAAGGTGAATCAAGAAGAAAAAATTAAAAAAATAGATTTATTATAAGTTATCGTCGAGTTGTTATGGAGTCGCTGCATCGTTTCTTGAGAGAATTTTTTAAAAGAGAGAAGGCATGTTGAAGAAGTTGAAGCAAAAAGTAATCGACGGATACAATTTAAATGATTTTAACTTTTTCAAATATTACCGCCTAATCAGCCTTTTGAAATGACTTTTTTACCCCACATTTTGTGATATGTTATATTTTTTAAAAGTTTAACAAGTTTTAAAAATACACTTCACCTGTCTCTCAAATTTCTCATGTTTCCGATATTGGCCTTGATCCTCCTAATGTAGTCTATCCAATTTGGGAACTATTCGACTCTAATGTCCTTAATAATGGGTGCTAAGTCAAAGTCAAACTAAAGCTTCTTAGCAATAGAGCACTCTAATAAAATATGGTTGCTAGTTTCGATTTTCGAGCAAATATTATATAGGGGGTTATTTATAATATCTAAATAGTGTAGGAGCTCCACAATTTTTAGCTTGTTATGCTTGCAGAGCCACAAAAAGAATTTGACTTTAATTGGGCATGTAAGCTTCCAGATCCAAGTGAAGTTGTTAAAGCCAAGCTTAACATACCATTGATGAGCTACTTGAAGAAGAAGAAAGGAGAGGAGAGGAAGAATTTGTGAGCTTGTTATTATCACACAAAAATTACATCAAGTTATAATGCAGTCACTCTTATATAGGCAGATTACTCTCATGTATATCATGTAAGCTCTCCACTTGTCACTGTTCCATTGGTTGATGAAGAACTAACTCCTAACTAACGATGCTTAGCTGTCACTAACAGAATCAACTAACTACAACTAACTCCTTGACTTGTATTTCTACACTCCCCTCAAGTTGAGAATGAAAAATGTTTTTCATTCCTAACTTGAATAGCAATGTCTTATGCAATTGGTGTCCAAGAGTTTTGGTAAATATATCAGCTGGTTGTTCTTTACTTGCAATGTAGCTGGTCTTGATCAGTCCTTCTTATTGCTTCTCCTTGATGAAATGATAATCAATATCTATGTGTTTTGTTCTTTTATGATACATGGGATTGGTGTCACGCCCCGGGACGGTGCCCTAGAGTAATCGACACTCAGAGACTATTGCTAGTCCCTAAGCGAACCACTTGGCTTCACCACATACATTCATTCATACATCCTACTAATCAGCGGAAGACATAAAGAAGTAAATGGGCACATCTCATCTAATCTCAAAACACTATTATAAATCGAAAGGCTAGTAGAAAGAAACTAGCTCAACAAGTCTTAACATCAACATTCGACTCTAGTCTATGAAGCCTCTATCACTATCAAGTGGTGCCAATAACAGACCCATGGCTACCTCAATCAAAATAAAGCTAATCAAATCTAACTCTAAAGCAAGATGAAATAAATGTAACGAATCCTCCAAAGTAGGGGAGACTCACCAATCAGCTGAACGTCTCAAATCCTCAATGATGCGCCAGTTGACGATCTCCAAATCTTGTATCTACATCATGAAACTATGCATTCCCATAGGGGGACGTCAGTATGTGGAATGTACTAGTATGTAAAATAGTTGAATGAAACTGAAACAGGTAGAATAATATAGAAACAACAATCGTCTTGAAATAATAACAATCAACATGTCAAATATCTATCTAAAGCAAGAATAAAGAGTAGACAAGTGACTCATCAACCAATCAACTCATCAATCAAATCAGACTCAACTCAGAGGGACTCATCTCAAAGGAACTCAACTCATCTCATCACATCTTATCTTATCTCTTCTCATCTCGCCTCAGAGTACTCAAGGTAGGAACTTTCTAGGAGTTTCTCTTATGCGACAACAATCATTTATGAGCCAGTGAATGTACAACAATCATGTTGATGTTGCCACAGTCGTTCTGCACTTACTAGGTAGAGGACAAATCAAAACCATATGGACAAATACAAATGGAGACAGCAGATAAGTCTCTATTGATTTCAGGGACTTCTAATTAGAGGGGACTCATCATAAGGTGAGGTGGTGCTCCTAATCCTCACCTATGCTTGACTATGTTTAACAAGTGCGAGTTGGACTAACTCTTAATCTTTCGGTGATCTATACTCCTTCCATGACTCAATGCTCATAAAACAATCTATCCAATCAAACTATCTCAATCCAATCATCTCAATCAGCCTCACGGTGGCACAATCTTTCAATGGGTCTCATAAAGACTCTAATCATCTCATTAATCAACATCTCAATCAATAGTTCAACGCTTAGAAAAATCATTAGGGAACAATCGAATAGATAAATCATTAGAGTTCATTTATGGAGACTCAAGGGACTATTAATTTCTATCAACTCAATATCATTCTCACATCACAATCATAATCACAATTAACATTCTCTATCAAGGCTCTAGACTCAATCCCTATCTTCTTTCATGCATGTTTTTAAAAGTTAATATATAGGATTTATGTAATATCTCATGAAACTATTCAATTCAAATAAACAAGTTTTATGATGATCATCAACATATGAAAATACATGCAGTAAATATGATTTCTCAAGAAAATAATCAAGAATCATGCATGTAGACTCAAGAACCTTCAACTCTCATCTAAGACCATCTATGGGGCACATGGAAGAACAATCTCATGTTTTCGTTTAGCCTTACATACTTGGAACGAAGGTAGACGATCAATTTGACACGAATCCATCTTGAAATCTTCAATTTCATGCTCTTTTCTCTTCTCTTTTAGCCCTAGGTGTTTTTCAGAGACTTAGAATACTTAAGAGTGGGTTATATACCCTTTTTACGCTTAAAATAAACTATTTTGGTCATATATTAAGTCTAGGAGGGGTTTGGAAAGGTCTAGGATGCCCCTCACGAAATTCAAAAAAAGTTAATTTTTGGGACGCTGACCGCGTATTTTTTCGATACTTTTCATCGAAAATCCTTCAAAATCCTGTATAAAATGTTTGGAACAAAAACTAAGTGTTGGACCATGATGGGTCCGCGTCAAGGACCTATCGCGCACCCTCATTGGTTTGCATTTTATTACAAAAAATTATTTTTTGATCCGGTTGCTCTAAAATCGAGTCGAGGCCATTTCTCCACTCAATTTCTCACACTGATTACATATCCGGTATCGAATTTGTAAATGGAGCATGGAAAGACGCATTACGCGTATGTCTCCGTTTTAGGGATATTTTGGTAATTTTATCGATTGTTACATCATCTCCCCTTTGGGATCATTCGTCCTCGAATAATGAGTAAGGGTGGATATCGAGGCACAAATAGACTCAAAACTCTTCTCAACATTTACATCTATCAATCTGTCTTTTGAATCCTTATTTCTATCGACAATCTCTATTCAGACTCAAGAATAGATAATCTTGAAGAATAGACAATCTTCAAGAAAAGACAATCAACTTAGTTAAGGGTAAGGAAATTTACCTTCAACATTCTCATCATTAGGCATGAATAACGATTAAGACTCTTCTCATCAATCACTCAACAAATCAAACTATCGACCCATTCGAACGATCACAAATCACTCAGAATAGACAAATCTGTTCAGATCAAGAGTAGAGATATTCTCTTAGACATTTTTAGTATCAAACACGAATGGAACATTGGAACTCAATCAATTCAAATCATTTAAACACTTCGACAATCAATCCTTCGAATACAGGAAGGAAACCATCAACTCTAATCGAGAATGGGACCATCACTACATAAGACTCTATATACAACTCTCAAGTTTAGCACCTCGTCTCAATTGTGCTCCTTTTCATGACACTCTACTCTATCAACTTAAGCTTATAGCTCTTATCTAAATCTCTACCTATCTACATCCTCTTATTCCATTCAAGCCTACTTCTGAACCTCAAGGTGCTACCCTTAAGACGATCATATTCATACAAAGCCAATCCTTAATACTTAGCTCTATACTTCCACATGAGCTTTCATTAAAAGATCACTGGTCCTCTTCACTACTTCACTATCATGAAGTCTTCAATAGTCTGTCATCAATATTAGCGTAACAATAACCATGCATTCAAGTCTATTACTCTAATCACTTTACACTGTCTTAGAATTTTCAAGCCTACTTAGCACTTCTACCTCCACCATTTAATGAGCTCTCACTCAAATGCACATCAGCATACTATTACCTATTTGTTGCACGTAATAAAGTCTCATATCTCTCATCCTCCCTATCTCTACCCCTACATGACACAAGTAAAACATCAATGTCACAATAAGGACACTCCTCCTCATCTACCCTCATTCTCCGTCTACTACTATCAACATCACTATTTGGACCAAGAGGAACTTGTCATCTCTACATCCTACCATCAACAATGGAATGACAAGCCGAAGGTTAGTGCATGCATAAGATAGCATCATAATGAAGAACTCTCACTCTCTCTCTCTCTCTCATCAACTATCATTCCTCCATTTTCATCAACATTTCTACCAAAACATAGGAAGACAAGGTCACTTAAAGAACTTGGAACGATGATCATTAGCATGATCCAATCGAGAAATCTTATTTGAGAATGTTCATAATGAAGTATAATCTCCCTTTATCTATCAAGACTCATTCTGAGTTCATAGAACTACACGTAGTGTAAAACTCAGGTCGCATCTCATTCAACGTAGGAGTGAAAACACTCAAATTCATGGGGTAAGATAAAAATTAATGAATGACTTCGTCGCTTTTCATCCTCACAACTCAACATGAGTGACAATCGATAAGTGGTATATGGGACAAGGTCATGGGCATGACAGTCGTATACCATATTTGAATAGAGTATCATTATCACTGAAGTACAAGGAATATACGAGATGGCAAAATTAATGCCTCATCCAAATCAACCTATCACCATCGAACACTCAAGATCTACTTTGATTTATCACATCACCATCTCCCCCTTAGCTCAAGGTTCATCTCTCAAGTTTTGCGAATTCCCTCTACTAGGCTATAAGCATATTGACAAATCAGTTTTCCGACAGTCAACCTATTTCCTGAGGAATCGATTTATTCCTGTGTCGTATTCTCAAGGATTGGCTCAAGGAAAATATTCTATTAAAACTAGCTAGGAAAAGTTTACTAATTGGTATCGGAAGTCCCTAAATTCGAATATATATTAGATATTTTGAACAAATATTAGAACAATTATTAAAATAAGGATTATGAATTGAACTCATGTCATAGATAATTTCAGACTAATCTTACTACCCAGTCTATTTAATTAATTTATTTTATTAAACTAGTTATCATCCGGCCAAGATTGATTTACTAAATTAATCCTATCTCTAGGTTTAATAGCATGCATCAATGTAGTTGACTAAAACTATCATTTATATTATTAAATACAAATTATAGTCTTCCAATAATTAATTAACAAATTGGCCAATTTCATTAATTTATTTGTTTTACAATTGAAAGCAAGTAGTATAAAACAAATAACTAAATAGATTGAAATAATAATATTATCCTACATATTTATGATCCTACGTCAAGTAAAAATCCTAAATAAATTAAGTAGACATGATAGCAATTATACTAGAACATATAACAAAATAATATTTATACATGATAATAAAATTGTTATATTAAAATAACCACAAAAACTTACAATAGTAAGCAAAATATTACACTGTATGAACTCGAACGGTCCACAAAATCAACTCTCAAAAGCTTCCATTCAATACAACCCAAGAAGATCTTTTAAAGAACAAGAAAATAAAGGAAAGTCTTGAAATTTTTGATGTGGCACAAAGGAATCCGGGACTGCCTATATACAGGCACGGAGGACGGACGTCATTCTGTGAAGGACAAGGCTCCTTCCGCGAAGGCTGAGCGTCCTTCAACGAAGGCCGGTCGTCCTTCGTTGACTTTTTTCACTTTTCTGGATTTTCTTTACTTTTTGAGATTTTTTTTCCTTGTTGATGATTTTCTTCGTTTTGAGCAATTTTCTTCTTCATCAGCTTCTAATTTTTATCCGAGCTTCATGACATGATTTACCAACCTCCTTTTTGCTTCATTTTGCTTTAATCCCTTTTATTATCCTCTATGCAGACCTTGTTTATATAATTCATGATTTTGAAAATATTTTTGAACAAAAGAATTAATATGCCTTGAATTATTTAATTATTTTTAACAAAAACGCTTTAAATATAAGTCCCAAAATAAGCATGAAACGAGCTTTTCAAATTCCTCACACTTAAGCATTGCTTGTCCTCAAGCAACAAACTGTTTATTAACAAATATTAGGATAACAAAAGATTTACAGAGAGAGTATCTTGAACTATACAATTAAAATGATAGATACATGAATTTAGCAATCAACCTTGACATTTAGAATTACTACCTCTTATTTTTCTTGAAAAAAAAATTATGAAACTTAGTTCTGCTAGACCCAAATGTTTGCAGAAATTCTATCCACCAACCATTTTACACAATTTCGAGGAAGAAAAGTAGCAATCAGCTCTTTCAATTCTCAAAGTGGTGAAGTCAAGTAAAATTTAATGACTTAGTTGGAAAGTTGTTTAAGAAAAGAAAATTTCAAAATATAGGGGGTATTTGTTAACACATTCTTGCCCTGTTAACACGAAAAATACTGTACTTTTTCAAAAATTATCTAACCTCATCATATGATATAGAACCAATTGTTTTTCGGTTAGACAATCCATACTTTCTTTTCAACAAGTACTAAGTCTCATCAAATGACATAGAACCAAATGTTTTTTGACTTATTATTTAGTTCTAAACTTAGTCTCGATAAGGTGTTTCTTTTATCTGACTTGATTTAAAAACTCTATTGTTTTGAAAGGATCTTTTTCATGAACAACAAATGCTCATATTTTGAAAATAGCGGAGCACTATCTAAAAATATTTTCAACAAAATGTTGAAAGTTAATTAACCTCCTCACTTTTTTTTTTGAAAATTAAGAGTTGACTTTACTAACTTTGTTCACTTTCAATTCTGACTAAAATTACCAAAAATATGTGCAAATATATGGTTTAGCATAAGAAAGTTACAAACTAGAATTTTTTTAAGAGGTATGAGATTTTTAAAATAAAGATGATCACTATGCTCATATAGCTAGTTCTAATTAGTCTAGATTAAAATACTCCTAACAAGTGTTTTTATCAAAACTTTATCCTCCTCACACTTAGAGGGAACCACGCCCTCGTGGACTTAAGTGTTTGAAAAATTAAAGTTTCTGAGTAAAACACTTATATGCAAATACTAATATATCCTTACACTTAGAGATAAACATATGCAATAGAAATTTACGAATAATAAAATAAAGCAAGGCATATAACATCATATGGCAAAATAGGAGAAAAGGACATGAAACTCAAAAACTTCCCAATAAGTATACACTAAGTCTGTCCAGAAAACCTGTCTCAAATAGCAAAATATCAATAGTGCAAAATAAGGAAAAAACATACTAGGTAGGAGAGTCGGAACTTGCGCTAGGTGGACGTTTGTCCAGGAACTAAGCAAAGTACATCTCCTCTATCCGTGAGTACATTCAGTCAAACCTGACATCCTGTGCTCTCTGGCGCTGCTCCTGTGCTGTGGTCCAAGCCTGCCAGCAAGGATCCTGCACAGCGGTTCACTGTGCCCATCGAACATCCTATGTCACCTGTAATGATCTGAGATAATCGATCCCTGTCATTATACTCTGTAGTGTAACTGTATGACGTGGAGCTCGGGCTGAAGATGATGAAGCCTCAGAAAAAAGGTGATATACATGTGATTGTAGCTGAGACTGAGGTGGCTCCGGGTGTGGCTGCTCGGGTGATGGATGACCACCCATCTCCTCCTCTGTCTCTGACTCAGACTCGGGTACCGAACAAACAGTTATGTATATTTCGAAGGTTCATCCGCATGAGGCAGACCCTACTATCATTCAAAGACTTCATGTCAACAATCAGATGTGCTGGTATAAGAGACTGGACTAACCGTTTGAGTGGATTTTGATCGCATAGTAGTTATTTTATGGAAATCTTAGCTATTGAAGAAAAAGTCTTATGGAAATCAATACCTTCCTATTGAGTGTAACCTTTTGCCACCAATCTGGCCTTAAATCTTTCAACAGTGTCATTAGCATTATATTTCACTTTGTATATCCATTTAGAGCCAATAGGAGCTTTGCCAGGAGGCAAGTCTACTACTTCCCAGGTGTGGTTTTGAACTAAAGCCTCAAGTACATGATTCATGGATTGAATCCATCTAAGATCTTGAATAACTTGAGAATAAGAAGTAGGCTCTGGAATGGATGAAAAAGAGGCAAGAAAAGCTTGAAAAGGTGGGGAAAGATGTGAATAAGAAAGATCTGATTGAATGGGATAAGTGGAACATTTGGAAGTAGGAGCATAGGCACGTAATTTTTGATCGAACCTAAGATTTTAATTTCGTTTATTAGCATTGTGTATATATATAGTATAGCATATATTAAGAGCTAAATTGAATTTTCTTTTTTTAATTTTAATTTTAATTTAATTTAATTTTTTTCATATTTTTATCGTATTTATAATAACTTTATTTAAAATAATTTGAAAACAACAAAAAATAGAGTCACATTTTAGTATAAATTTTATCTTTTAAAGAAGAGAAAATTGCAAAAATAAAATAATATATATAAATATATGCTTTTTTTTAATTTTGATTCTAATAAATAATCTAGTATTGTGAATATTTTTTATATTTTAGTTTTAGTTAGATAATTTTTCTATATATTTTTAATTTAAAATAGTTTTCTAACATTATTTTATTTTATCCAAAAAAAAAAAGAATAAAGCAAACTATGAAATAAAAAGAAAAAAAAAACTATAACAATCCTAAAACTACTCCGCAGTGCCTCCCATTACACTCCCTCCCATTGCACACCTGCACATCACACACTACTCCCACCTCTACACTATACATACTACCCAACTTTTCTATATATATACACTACAACGCACACATAGATAACACAGAAGAAAATACACTCACTCACAGAAACATACACACCATACATACAAAAAAAATCACAACATATACACAACAACACACACGAGAGATGACAAAGAAAAATACTCACACAAGTCCTCATCTATTTTTTTTTTCTCTACATACCAACAAAAGATAAAACAAATCTGCAGAAAACACACTAAAAAGAAAAACATCATACACAACATCGACAAAAAAAAAGTCGAACTTTGAGGTTTGTATTCGCGGTTCGAGTTCATGGTTCCTATTATATTCTACTCATTGTAATTATTCTTCACAAGAGGTAACACTTACCTTTTTTTGTCCAATTTAATATGATTGCAACACACTAAAGTTGTCAAATGCCGCTTGTGTTTAACCCATTAATATTTTTGACATTACAATATGAATTATGTTCAAATCTTTCGTATCAACTTTTGTTTAGATATTTCATATTGTTAAATTTAGTGTAAAACTGTCAAATAGTTTATTTTATGCTGAGTAAATTCATTGTCGAGTAAATTCATTGTCCAATTATGATGATGGGTGCATTTACAATTTAATAAACTGAACGATAAAATAATTAATGGTATCAATTCTTTACATAAAATATTACTTTCGATTTGTAGGTTCTTCTTTGTATTTTTATAACTAAAAAGAAAAGAAAGATTGTAGGTGTCGATATAATTCCTAACATGTACTAATGTGGCATGTACAAAATTTTATGAAAATGTATTTTGTGTTCTTAGTATAATTTTATTTACTTTTTTTGTGCATAAAATAGGAATAAGAATAAAATTTGTATCTTTCTTTGCATTATATTTGAGTGATGATTCTCTTAGAATATTAAATTAACAATAATTTATCAAAAAAATATTTTTGTTAATAATAATAAAATAAATTTTGAGCGGAGGGTTTTAGGAAACAGTCTCTTGACTTCAATGAGATGAGGTAGCGGTAAGGTCTGTGTACAATCTACCCTCCCCAAACCCCGCTTGTAGGATATCATTAGGTATGTTGTTGTTGTTGTTGTTATTGTAATAATAAAATAAATAAAATGTTATCCTCCATAAAGAATGTGGTTGCACATCTTTGTGGAGACGCTAATTTTTTCCTCAAGTATGCGGTGACGCACCATGACCCAAATGAGTTTAGTAATTTTTCTTCTTTTAATCCAAATTAAAGTTTGCTTACAGACAATTCTTAAGATGTTGAGAAGGCAATTACGCCTCTAACTTTTAGACGAAGAATGTGGTGACGCATCTAAGTTAAGACTCATAAAATTTATAATTTTATATATAAAAAAATGATGAACGGATTAAGGTTCATCGACACAATTTATTCCCAAAATAATTTAAGACAAGTATCGGTGGATAAAGTGACCGTGCTAAAATCATGGGACTCAAGGGTTGCCTAACACCTTCCCCTCGATCAACAAATTTCCTTACCCAGTCTTTGTTTTCGCAGACCAAAAAAATAAAGAGTAATTTCCTTTTGATTAGGGATTTAAATAAGGTGACTTGAAACACCAAAACTCACTTCTAAGTTGCGACTCTGAATAAATAAAATATAATCCCTTTTCAATAACGTTACTTTAATTGAAAAAACTCTATTTTTGCAAAAACCTCGTGCGGGGAAAACATATGGGTGTGACAGGAGTAACATTGGAGGGTAAAGAGGGGTGAACATAATCAGTTAGCCAGATAGGAGGTTTTGAAGTTCTGGTAGATTTTCCAGGAGGAACAGGAGGAATGGAAGGTGCAGTAGGGATCACTAGTGATAGATGAAGTACTAACAGATTGTAAGTCTGGGCCATGTGATGAAGGATCAACTGATGGTGTGGACTGAGAGGGAGGAGTAAAGACTGGAGAATGAGAAATCAAGGGTGTAGAGGATGGTAAGAACTTAGACTTGGGATGTTTGAATGGAAAGATATCTTCATGGAACACAACTCTGCTGACAAAGAATTTGTCTGCAGCAATGTCATAGATTCTATACCCTTTTTGTGTGTCTGAATACCCCATGAAGATACCAGGAAAAGCTTTGATGAGAATTTATCATGAAATACAGGATGAGTTGCATAACAAAGACAACCAAGAGTTCTAAGATGAGTAAGAGAAGGGGCTACACCATGAAAGAGTTCATAGGGTGAGAGACCATGTAGTGTGGGACTAGGCAATCTATTTATGATATAGGTTGCTGCAAGAATACAATCTCCCTAGAATTTGAGAGGAATATTGTCTTGGAATCTAAGAGCTCCTGCCACCTCTAGGAGATGTCTGTGTTTTCTTTCCACAACTCCATTGTGTTTTGGAGTGTGAACACAGCTGCTTTGATGGATGATACCTTTAGATTTAAAGAAAGTTGTGCATAGATTGTTGAACAATTCATATCCATTATCAGATCTCAAGACTATAAGAGTGGTTGAGAATTGATTTTCTATGAGGAGAATAAAGTCTTTTAGCACAACAAACACATCACTTTTAAGTCTAAGTAAGAATGTCCAAGTCATTCTGGAAAAATCATCAACAAGAGTCGAAAAATATTTGAATCCATTATAAGTGGTGACCCTACATGGGCCCCAGACATCAGCATGAACTAGATCAAGCATAGCAGTAGTTTGTGATATACTAGTAGGAAATGAAAGTCTTGTTTGTTGAGCTAATGGACAAACATGACAATTGTAATGAGTTGTATCTGACAACAAATTTTTTATCACTGGAATTTTCAGTAAAACAGGTGTGGGAGCATGTCCCAATCTTAGATGCCATAGTTGAGTTGAGGATGAGAATACAGAAGCTTCAGTGGACATGCACTTAGGAGAAAAACCAGCAGTAGGTGTTGAAGGATTGAGAATGTATAGGCCATCCTCATATTTGCCAATCCTCTTCACCTTGCCACGGGAGAGGTCCTCAAATATGCAAAGATATAGGAAAAACGTACACTGAACTATTAAGTTCCCTTGTGTATCTAGGTACTGACAGCAAGTTGAATTTGAATTGAGGGACATAAAGTACATTCTTAAGAGTATCAAGAGAGGATAGATGACATGATCCTGTGTGTGTGATTCTACAAGCATTTCCATTTGGAAGGTGGACATAGTTAGGTTTGGATGATGTGGTAGGATTTGTAAGAGAATTCAAAGATGAAGTCATGTGACTTGAGGCTCCAGTATCAACAATCTAACAATCTGAGTTAGAAGTAGATTTACCTGTCATGTTAGCTACATCAACTGGTGAATCACTTTGCTCTTTGCCCTTGGCACTTAGCCTAGCCTTGTCCATCATCTGCATGAGTTCCAGGTACTGTGTGTTGCTAAGGCCTTAAATGATAGGAACTGCACCACCAGCCCTCTTAATGAACTCCTCTCTGTCCATTGCATAATGAGCTGATGACTGATCACCAAATCCCTTCCTTCTGTTATTGCAGAACTTAAACCTTGGAGGATATCCAATTAGTTTATAGCATTTGTCCTTAGTATGACCTCTCATCTTGCAATAGTCACACCTTATGTCTGAATTTGTGCCTTTTCTGAACCTTGTATTTGATGCATTTGCAGTGATAGTTGGAGCAAGTGTTCCTTCCACAGGTGCAGGTGTTTCTCCTAATATTCCTCCTTGGTTTACTCCTCCATTACTACTTCTCTGACTTTCCTCCTGAATTAGCATAGAATATGCATGATCCAGGGTAGGTGTAGGCATCATCACGAGGATCTGGCTTCTTTGTGGGGTGTATGTCTCATTAAGGCCCATCAAAAAGGTCATGAACTTTTGCTGATGCATAAAAGCAGTAAAACTTCTAGATCTAGTACAATCACAACCAGGAAAAGGGACTGATGACTCAAATTCAGTCCACCGACCATTCAGCTTGGAAAAGTATACAGAAATGCTCTGAATTCCTTGATCAATCAAGCATATTTCCTTATGTAACTGAAAGATCTTAGTCGCATTCACTCTGTCAAATCTCTCTTTCAATGCTTCCCAAACTTTCTGAGCACTTTTAGAATACACAATTCCTTTACGTAATTCCTGAGTTACAGAACTCATAATCCACGATTGAACAATTATATTACACATTCCCACTGATGCAATCTGAAGTTATCTTGCAGATAGGCATCTCTCTTACATGAACCATTAATGAATCCAAATTTATTTTTCACTAACAGTGACATCAACATAGACCTACTCCATTCTGAATAATTTTCAGTTTCAGTCAACAATTGAGACACAAGAGCAGTACCTGGAGTATCTTAGTATTGTAGGAATAGAGGATCATTGCAATCCAGCTGAGGAATAGCTTGAGAAGATCCCGATCCTGGTGCTCTGAGTTGTGTTCTGAGTTGGTGCAGCAGCATTCGACATTGCAGTTGGTTATATCTGTAACCACACACAAAATTCGATCCAACTCTAGAAGGAAAAGAAGAAGAAGCTCATCAACCATGGACCGCACTGAACCAGTGCTCTGATACCACGTTAAAACCAAGCTTGACACACCATTGATGTGCTACTTGAAGAAGAAGAAAGGAGAGGAGAGGAAGAAACTGTGAGCTTGTTATTATCACAAAAAAATTACATCAAGTTATAATGCAGTCTCTCTTATACGGGCAGATTACCCTCATGTATATCATGTGAGCTCTCCACTTGTCACTGTTCCATTGGTTGATGAATAACTAACTCCCAACTAACTATGCTTAGCTGTCACTAACAGAATCAACTAACTACAACTAACTCCTTGACTTGTATTTCTACAGAAGCTATAGTGGTCAGGGTTGTTTGGTGTTTGGAGTCCCTGAGGAAGTGGTAGGTCGAGCCAGTACTGAACAGGCCATTATTGGTCAAACCCCACACAAGATTGTCTTTCCATTCCGCAGAATGAGAGATATGGAAGATACGGATCTGGTTAGTAATGCGCTTTTCATCCCCTGTTTCACTAATCATATAAAAATAGTGGCCTTGTTGGTGAACAACGAACGGGAATAAATATCATTAGTCTCCACAATTACAACCATTTGCAAATAACATTTTAAAAAAGTCATTTGAAATCTCATGTAAAATGACACCAATGTTACCATGATGGTCACTAACTGTTCAAAGAGAAAATTTTAGCCACAAAGGATTCTTCTTTAGGGTGGGGGGAAGGGGATACGTGTTTGCATTTGCACTTTTCTCATTTAACATACATTCTCACCTCATTTAATCACTTAACCATGGTAATTATATATAATTTGGTGTCGCGGTAGGCCTTTACGGTTGTGTAAACTTGGCACAATCTGATTTTTATCATCTTGCTAGCAAACATAAGCTATAACAATAACATATCTAGTGGAATCCCACAAGTGAAGTCTGAAAAAGTAAAATGTACGCAGACCTTACCACTACCTCATGGAGGTAGAGAGATTATTTCCTGATAGCTCTCGTAAACATAAGCTATAAGACAATGCAAGATCGTTAGAGTTCAGAAGCATGTGTACAACCAAAAGCTCCTTTATACGATACTTATTTACAGTGATTATAAATCTTATACATGTTACAACAGGCCTAGACCCATCGGAGTTCGAAATGGTTACATGAACTACAATACTTTCATTCATTTTGGCAATTTTGGTTACAACAGCACTAGTTTTGATACAATAATTATGCAAATATGGTACATATAAGACAAGTATCGGATTGAAGAAAGAATAAAAATATAAATGTATCCACAATAATGCAAGTTGAGTGGTGTTGCAAAGGCAGCAAATCATGTAGAAACGATTGAAAAAAATCACATTTGGTGAAAATCAACCTCTTGTAAGCGGCCCCTGACACCAGGTTCCAGCACGAAACAATCAGTTTTTCCAAGTAAGAAAATTGTTACTGAGGAAAAACTGGAGATGCGACCATACGGGTGTTGTATGATTCACAGTGTCGGCATTTCTGCCCAATAATGTGGAAGAATACTTCGGTTGTATCATTACAGTCATTACATAGAATCCAAACCTGCAGATTGATCAAGTTAGATGGGTTAGGCATAGTTGATGTAAGAAGCGAAAAATGCCAAGGATGATAAAGATTGAATGGACTTCCAACTTTTTTCTAATATAAATTTAGGAATCAGTCAATATTCTGCATTTTATCATATCTTCATTTAAGCTAAAAAGACTCTTTAAGGTACTGCAGAACATTTAAACAGTTCAGCACCAAAAAAAAATGGGTCAAGAAAAAAGCACAAGTACCTTCTTGTCTCTAAGATCTTCAGGCATGATTGTCTCTTCAATCTGAAACAGAAGATTTTGAAGTTGAAGTAGGATATGAGTGATGAGTTCAAGTGGGTGTAGAAGATTCTCGAGAACAAGTTAAAAATAAAATTTAGCAAAAGTAAGTCCAGTTAATTTCAAAGTTTCCTCTATTCCCAGTGTCCTCATTTTAAGTGAAACTGCAATGTAATGGAAACAGCATGCCAAGCTTGAGAAAAAAATGTTTTAAGCTCAGTTCACAGAGTAAACAAGGCCATTGACCTGAAAGAGTGATCATCAATAACAATAACGATAACAGGAAAAACTAACTCAAAAAGAACGTAAATAATTTCAGAAGTAGCAGAACAATTGATAATCAACACAGGATAATGTTAGAAATAGCACAATGATTGATAAAAAGATTTGCAGCAATATAATGTGAAACGGATGTCAACTTAGATGTTCGAAAAAGTTGTTCACTGCAGATTGAGAATAAAGAAAAAGACATGGCACATCAAGCAGCTATCGATGTCACTGTCATCAACCACAAACACTTTACAAGACACTCAAGTAGGCAAGACTAGTGATCTTTTGGGAACCAAATCTATTCACAATACTGAATTGCACTACAATATGTTCAAGTCGCATTAGTGCTTCCCAGCAAATGAGGTATCCTCTCCTGTTATTATATAACTATAGGGGAGCTCAAAGTCCACTTAAAAGCTGTTGTAGTACTCCGTCCCATTTTATGTGGCACGGTGTTTAAGAAAAAAGGAAAACTTTTGAAACTTGTGGTCCAAAATAATATTTGGATATTTGTGTGGGTGAATCATTTCATTAAGAGTAAGGAAAAATTTTAAAGTTAAATTGTTTCTAATTATACTAAGGTGGCATTCTTTTTGGGATAGACTAATAAAGAAAGGATGTCATATAAAATGGGATAGAGGGAGTAATATTTTCAAGACTTCGACTATCAACTATAAATGAAGATACCTCATGCAAGATACCTTTCTTCTTTTTCCAATAAAGTGAATGAGAACTCCATAAATAAGTCCTTTTGAGGATAACTGCTTCTCTCTTTTTCTATTTTTTTATATGCGGGGATACAGGGAAGAATTTAACAACAAGAAGAACACATTCATTCAACAAAGCCCAACCAAAGTAACTATAATGTTGCAGGACAAAATGACAAGCAAAAAGATTACATGGAAATGAATGTCATTCCCATAAGCAAAAGTTCTATGTTGCCCGGACTCTTCAAAAGTGTCAGCGGGTGCATACCGGATTCGCCAAAAATAGTTTATTTCGGAGAATCCGGCACAGGTGTGTGGCATTAAAAGTGAAGAGTCCGCGCAACTTAGCATAAGTTCATCTTGGGAGATACAAGTAGAATAACAACGTTAGGTTCCAGCCCAACTTTGTTAGCTGAAACTAGAGAACCGAAATGGTTTTGAAGCGCTTTCAAAAATTGTAAAAAAGTTAAACCAGTCCTGAGGTTTTAGCACTTTGAAGTAACCGAAAATTTGAAGAAAGCATAGGAAGAGTAATCAACCTTCCCTAAGCTTTTAGGTATGCAGAGAATTTCTACAATAAGCCTGTATCCTCAAAAAATTGGACCCAGATCAACCTTGTACAGTTAAAACTGCAAAACTAATGATCGACTAACTATGCAAGTTTGATCCCTTAAGAAATAACAGCAATTTTTTTTGCATGCTTAAAAGGTAATCAACCATGCGCAAGTTTGTTCAGCATAGAAATTTTTTATATTTACATGTTAATATGCATTCTTCGGAAATTGGACTCAACCAACCTCCTAGTTTTATTTGCATCAGTTCGAAGAACCTACCTCCTCATCCATTCTTCTCCAAATTCTCGACAGATCTATGATTGATCTGGAACATATGGGACAGCAGCATCTGAGTTCCAGATAGAATGATAGTCAGATAACATAATTTTTACCTTTTTTATGTAGTGAAAACCAAATAAACAGCATAAATAGATAAAATTAAGTGATTACTTGTCACGCTTAATCATCTCATGGTAGCACTCGGTGTGCATTGTGTGCCCACATTTCATTACTGTTGTGTCTTTAAGAGAATCAAAGAGATACTGCATTTAAAGAAATATTGCAGCATGAATGAAAAGGATTGGTGGCAGGATCCACAGTGAAGGTATAACACCTCGATAGACAATACCTCATAACAAATGGAACAATGATGCCGCATAGAGTTCTCCACACAAGAGTGGTTATTACGTAAATTAACTGAATAGCAAGAGCCTACATAATGAACAGCATAAGGTGAAGAAGCTACAACATCGTTGGCAATGAAATGATAGAGACAAAAGAAGCCATAACATAATATGAATGGTCTACTGTGGATAGAATTTATACCAAAAAGAGAAGGAAGAATGTAAAATACTGGAGTTTATTTGGAAATTTCCTAACTTAGCAAGAGTAGTCTGCCAACAGGGTCGGTTCGGTCCGGGATGAGCCAAGGGGAAGGGGGATTGCGGATTTGCGGTAGGGGCTGTCAGGTGCTGGGTATGGAGGACTGGGGGCGGATTCTGGGAACTTTAGTACCAGCCTATCCCACAACCCTTAAGAAAGTGAGCCTAACTTTTTCTTTTTTACTTGTAATTTAATTCTAAATGTTAGAACACAAAAGAGATTAGAATTATTTTTTAAAAGAACCCCAGCTTTTTAAGCTTTAAATTTTATCGAGTTTAACTTTGAACTTTTTTATCTTTTTAATAGAATGTGTAAATGGCTAGTTTTGAATAAAAATTTAAAAAATCTAGTTAGGTGTCGGAAGTGGTCCTGCCAGCCCCTCCCACACCCCTACCTGTAACCCTTCTCCTTAGGCCCAGTTGGTCTTAAGTGGGCCAGTCTGGTCCGGGTTTAAGTAGCTGGGAAGTGGACCAGCCCAACCCACTTGGCAGCTATAAGAAAGAGAAACAAACGTGACAGCTTTAAAGTTTTCTCCATCTTTAACTTCTCTGCTTGCATCGGCCAACCAACTAATTAGCCGTGACATGAGAAAGCAGGGAGCTTCAACCACTCAAAGCACACTTAAATGGAGTTTCACGATGAGAACTCTAGGAAATTCTGGGACAATAATCCATTATTCCAGACTTCAAAAGGGAGGAAAAGACATCAACAAAGAGTGCATGTATATAAGACTGATGAACCTGCATGTACAATCACGTTTAAACTAGTATAGAGTGTGTAAATAAAATCTTCATATTGATTGTGATAATTTACATGTACGTAATCAACAATGTAAAACATAAGTTCCATGCTTGTGCTATACAAACACATTCTGTAATCAAGAAACATGACTGAAGCATCCATATCTGGTATATATTTAAGACTACGATCTAAGCCAAAGGAGAATTTAATTGTATTCTACCCAATTGATGTTAGTCGATAGCAATTCTTTCTTCGGCCCCATAGAAGGAAAGTCAATAATAGGAATGGGTAGAAGAATATTTTAAAGGATGAGAGACCTAATAGAGTCCCACAGTACAGAATCACCTGTGGGTTCAAAGGTCAGCAAATAAAGAAAAATTAAAGTAACATATAACAAACTTGAGAAAAAGAGAGCAGTTTCCTTAGCCTCAAATAATAATAATAATAATAATAATAATAATAATAATAATAATAATAGGAAAATGTAATGCGCACCACACTTCTTGCAGTGAAAAAAGTTCTGACGACCACCAACTCTGCACAAAAGAAAATATTTTAATTAGCAGACTTCAGAAGCACCAACGTGTTCTAGATAAAGCTACCAAAGCAACATGTATACTAACCTGCAGATTCCACAATCATCACAATGAAACTGCCCTTTGTTTATCTGTAACAGTGGAGTCATAAAAATAAGTACGTTGATATGCGTGGAATAAAAGTGTCTAAATCCAAAACAACAAAGGACATTGAGCTTATATAAGGCAGGAATAATGAATGAATCTCATTCAGCAGAAGCATAGGATAATTACATCATCGTCATAGAATTTGCACACTTCACAAAAGTATTCTCCCATATTTACACCACAATTTGTACAAATACGAGCAACCTGAATTGAAATAGAGAAAGACATAAGAGAATCGATTCATATATCACCAAACAAGGGGAAAAAATCCAAATAAAAAGACACTTACTGGCTGTTCTGTATCACAAACTGAGCAAATGACCTGATATGCCAAAAGACACATACTTTGTGTAAGAATTTCTAAACCGCAACATAGAAGAAGAAAAAATAAGCCCCAAAACGGTACCTGCTTGACATCATGTCGATCCAGTTCATGCCGATCAAATGTATTGCGCAACAAGCTCTAATGAAACAAAAACATAAAATAATAACAACAACAACAAATTGTCATCGGATTGATAATACAGCAGTTAACAGTGAGTAACTTCAAGATCATAAAATGGAATTCTCTAATTAAGTTACCGTTGCTTCATTGTGACAATGTCGACAATCAAAGACCTCATTGCAGCAAGGCGCCCTAATCCTGCATCTCCTCCTATAGTGCCTACATCTATCACATATCCAAACAAATCAATTAATTAATCCGGACAAAGTTACACAACAAACTAGAGGAAAAGAACAATTAAAATCCCAATCAGATAACCCCCACAAAACATAATCCATAATTGAAGTTTACCCACCAGCTAAATAAGGGGATTTCGACATTTAGTTCACTAATCAAACAGTTAAAGAGGCACAATTACACACCATACATCCTAAATCTGAAGGGTAACATACTTATATAATATACATGAAATATACGTTCATTTTTTCGTACCCGTAACCCATTTTGCCAAAATCAAGGCGTTCATTGGAGGATCCTTCCATTTTTTTTGCAGCCCACCACCCTCGGCACCAAAGAGAATGGCAACTAGGGGAGGGAGGAGGGCAGAGGAGACAAAGGGGAATGGGCTGGAAAACCAAAATTCAATCAAAGTGAAAATGACATCTCGTTAAGAGGACAAGGGATCTTTTATAATGCAGCCATTTAATTATTAAGAGTACCCATTAAAATATTGCAATAATATAATAGTACATATTAAAAGTACCATATATGGAAATAAGGAAATATTCCGCTCAAACTAGCTTACCATATATGGATATAAGGAAATAGCTCAAATTATAGGATTTTCAAAAATAATTATTTCAAAGTATTTATTACTTTAAATTTTTGAAATAAATTTAATTATTTTTTTCTAATAATTATTCTTAAAAATCAGTAAAGAGAGATAATACACTTTGTCTAATTTTATTCATTCACTTTTAAATTTGCACTCTCTTTAAAAAATAATAGTTGATATGAGTATTTACTAGTGTCAATTAATATATAAATTTACATGGTGAAAAATAAGTAAATTAATATTGGAGATGAAATAAAAAAAATTTTAATTGATTATCAAGGACATGACACATCTTCGTATTATTAAAAATATGACCTTATAGGAGTATAAAGACCACACATTAGAATAGAAGGTTAGTAAATATTGAAGTATATAGGATTATCGGTGTCGATCACTAAAATGAATGATCTTTGCTGATTTTTTGCTCTTTTCTTCTTCTTTATTTATATTTGAAATAATTTATATTTAAATCGAGAATCATTCAAAAATAACATCTTAATCTTTATAAAGTAGTGATAAATAAGTGTGGGGTTGGGGAGAGGGAGAGGATAAGATAGATGGGTGTTGGGGCATGGGAGGGATATAGGGATAAGCACCGTTATTGGGGCTTAGTGAAGGTTATGGGCATCTACGCAAACAGTTTTCACACGCAAAGCTATTCGCCGTGGACCATCAAGGTAGTTGGTTGACAGTTGACAGTTTGCTGCTAAAAATACTCCGTGTTAATCTTTAAAAAAATGGTTTTATTTTTTAATATATAAAGAATATGTGTAATTTAATCAAGTTACAAAAAAAATATACAAGCCAAACGCATAATTCTATACAAGCTTTGGATGTGATTCAATATTTTTCTCAGATGTTACTATACATTTTTGCAATTAACATAAAAAGACTTCATAATATATTTTTTAAGAGATAAATTTATAGATCTTAAATTTTATGTTGTCAAATGTGGTAAACACGTTGTGCAACCATTAAGGGGCTAGACTGGAGTAGAAGCATGGCTAATTCAGAGTGAATTGAACATGATCTCAATTGAAACCTATAGGATGTCCGAGTTAGTTGAGTATGGACTTACCTAAATAGGGTTCGCAAGTTCGAATCACATGCATGCTTTTTCGATTGAACTCATTGCATGAAACTTGTCTATTATTTACCTTTCCTAGGTGATTTAGGTACTATTATGAAAGAGCAGAATTTACCATGGCGACTATATTTCCTAGTCCTAAAAAAAATCCAAATTTTGTTAATTGAACTGTATTCATAATACTCACTTGGTCACTTCTGTTTCAGAGTTGAACAGCCACACTATTCTCATTGAATATAGTTAACAATAGTCAAATTTTGTTTACATTTACATAGATGATATATACAATATAAAAAGATAAACTAAAATATATGATACTCCCCCGTGTATGTGACCAAACTGCACAATTGACTGGGATACAGCTCCAAATTTAAGCCTCAACAGGGACCTATATTAACCACCTCCCCAAAGCCATGATAATAATCCCAGGAAACCTCTATACCAATCGCCCACCCTCATTAGATTCGACATTCATCCTCAAAACAGAAGCAGGAATATCTCTGGATAGAATGACATTTCCATCAACGTCAACTTTTCCATAAGCAGCAAGATCACCATCCATCACAATTTTGCAGAATCCTGGATCCAGACCTCCTAATCTTACACCATAATACATCAGATGATCCATAATGCTTCTACCAGCTACTGACCTGGAGTATAGTTAGAAAATTAGCAAATAGGTCAACAGCTGTAGCAAAATTCAGCGATTTCTCTACAACACAAAGGACAATCAGAAAAGGGGCGGGGCCAGGAAGACCTCTCCTTTGGTAATCAAACATGTTTCACATAGGATTCTACTCTGGCTATGAGACGTTCAAAGTCAATAGTGATATCATAATTCCTTTGGTAAGAAGGAACTAAACTGACAATCAGTTCACTTTTCTCTAAGAATCCTTTTGATCTACCATCTCCTAACTAATTTCAGGATTTGTATGACCAAACTTCAGTTCAAATGGGTTGACTTGATTTATCTTCGGTTTTATCATTGGAGATTGGTGTAATATTTTTGATTTATAAAGGTAATAGATTTACAAACAAGACCAAACACCAATAAATGAATCAAAGAATGATAAAAGAGTAATTAAGAAGATCATGTTGAAAGCAGAATGTCATCTACCAGATATATAGCAATTAGGTCAAAACAAAGTAGGAATGAGGTAATTTCATTCTAAAAGTAGCCCTTAAACCAATACTACCTTTCCTTGTTGTGCTTTGCTAGGTGGAGGTAAGTAAGGTATATGAAGAAAAAGCCTCTTTGGCAATGAAAGTGACCAAAGATATTTATTTTTCGAAAAACACTAACTTGTACATAAATAAAGCAGGCCTTTCCTTAATCCTCTTCGCATTTTTTTCATTTCACCAGGCTCGTGAAGTGAGTTGACTTCCAAAATTCATTAAGATCGGGGATATCAAAAGAACGAGAGTCTCACTAATTCTTTTATTGTGGATATCAATATGTAATTCGCCTCCGAAGATTAATGACAAAAGGTTGGTTTGTTTATCTGCAATTGCCAAAATCAATATCCATTGGATCAATTCATCTGTGTCTTTTCTTTCATCTTCTTAAATGATTGTCGTGAATAATTTGACAGTGAGGTGTAAACAGTTGTACTTAGAAACACCAAGTAAGCTCTTACACATGAAATTGTTCAAAAGAGAAACTACAATCTTGTCTTTTTTTGTAATTTAGTCAGACAGTATCAACTCTTTTATTACTTTGTTTTCATTTTTATCCTTTATGACCCCTTTTCTTCATTCCGGTTCAACTTCTGTGCTTAGTGCTTCACAGAGATTTTATAGCTTTATTCTTCACAATTTTGTAGAACGAACCAAACTTCCTTTTGACTGAACAACAAGGAAGCCGCATAGTGGCAATGATGCAGTGCGCCCTTTACTAATACCAATTTACTATAATGATTTCTCCTCTGTTTTTAGCCTCACAAGCATGAACTACGTTTAATATACACCAGTTTGCAGATCTCTTGTAAATTGATAACAGATAAGACCTACCTGCTACAAGATGGATCTTCCCCAGAATCATCACAGACCTTTTCAACTGTATAAGAAAGAAGTCCAAAGCCTAGGTTGTGGAGCCACACCTGCAATATCGGAGATTTCAATTACAAGAATAAAACCAAGGATTAATTTATGACAACAGTCATTAAATTGATGAAACTTACATAATAAATGACAACATACTTCCAATTTATTCGAGCAGAAAACGGGATTGCGAGCAACATACAACAAAGTATAAAAGTATATAATAATGTTTCAACAGATAGTACTAGTTCAATTAAAAGTCAACATTCTTCCATTTGTTACACCGTTTTCTTAAATTAACACATTTGCATCTTACGGATAGCTAAATCATTGCACTCAATATAGTTACTACACAGAAGGTTGCTATTTCATTCCTTATAATTTTCCCAAGTACTGAATTGACAGCTAAATTTCAAACAGCTTAAATTAGGCACAAAGTATCTGAGTTATGCTTGTAGAATAGTTACCTCCCTAGGAAAATGATGATAAGTTTTCTGAGGGA
This sequence comes from Solanum ossicruentum, assembly GCA_025774065.1. Classification (NCBI taxonomy): domain Eukaryota; kingdom Viridiplantae; phylum Streptophyta; class Magnoliopsida; order Solanales; family Solanaceae; genus Solanum; species Solanum ossicruentum. The sequence continues at coordinate 13,144,983 of JAOTQR010000092.1, forward strand.
AATAGTAATAGTATGGGGGCAGATGAGGGACAATATCATGTTCATGTGTGACCCGAATTGTATTCGGCACGCATTTGCTATAGTAGGACGCAAAAGCAGCATTCCCGATTCGAGGTTGTCCAAATGTCATAACTGAAACATTCCGTGAGCCATAATTTACCTGGAATAGGCACCCATAAAATAAGTCGATAGAAACACTAGCTCATTTTTTCTTTTGGTGTGTGTGTGTACAGTTTCGCCTTAAGTATGAACATCTATTAATAAAATATTAGTAAAAGAGAGATAAAAAGCATCTTGTCAAATCATAAATTCATAATTCGTGAAGCAAAGTTGCGAAGTTGAAACAGGTGACTATTCATCAGCGAATGCAAATGCAATAGTGTTTACAGGGTTATTCTATAACCTGAACTATTTAATTGGAAAAACAAGTCAAAATATATAGATGATGCCATGATGGGAAGTCATAAAAACAGCAGCAAGTTTAAAACATACTGTGAGATCCAATCCACAAAAAGCAGCCATGGCCCCTCCCATTGAATGTCCTGTCACCATAATGGGAATGTTTCCATACAGCTCTTTTGCTCTTTCAACAGCATTTAGCACTCCAGGGCGTAATGTTGTGTTGTGGTAAGCAGAATAAAATCCATGATGCACCTGTAAAGAGGCAAAACTGACTTAAATTTTCCTGCAGAAAAGATGATAAATATACATATCAGAAGCAGAAAAGATTTAAATATTGTGCACCATTGCGTCTTCCATTCCAGGATATTCTATATCAAGCTGCTTCCAGAATAGATCTTCAATCCAATTCTGTATGCTGTATCAAATAAGCAAATGAACTTAGTAATCAATGTTGGAGATACGTACAACTTTAAATGAACAGATCAACAGTGCTTAGTGGATTTTAAGCACAATCACACGGCAAGATAAAAAAGAATCTCCTGAGCTACATTTCACAACTTATAGCCTGCCTAGCCAAGCTTCCAAAATCTGCTTATTCTGAAAGGTGCTTTTGTAATTAGTGTTTTCTCGAATAAGTACATTTGAAGAGCAGCAATTTGTGTTTGGCTAATTAATTTGAAAAGCACTTTTGCCTATGTTGGAGCACCAATTGTACTTGGCCAAGGTTCCGAAAATCCTTCTTGGGAAAGCTACTTTTTACATCTACTGAGAAACAACATTTACCACTACTCAAAAATACTTAGTTTTTACACAGAAGCTTGGCCAACATCTCAACTCTCTAAAATAAGCACTTCCATAGAAAAAGTACACTTTCAGTTTCCCAGAAGCTTGGCCAAATAGGCTACTAGACATAAAAGGTCTGGTCAACTTCCCAGTCTCTCCAACAACAACAACAACAACATACCCCATTGCCTCAAAAGGCTCCCGCTCATTGCAGGGTGAGGGGGGGTCGGATGTACGCAGCCTAACCCTTATGTTTAAAAACA
>JAOTQR010000092.1:13152414-13179316 GCA_025774065.1 Solanum ossicruentum
GAAGAGGAAGAAGAGGAAGAGGAAGAGGAAGAAGAAGAGGAAGAAGAAGAGGAAGAAGAAGAGGAAGAAGAAGAGGAGGAAGAGGAAGTAGAGGGAGGAGGAGGAGGAGGAGGAGGAGGAGCAGAAGAAGGAGGAGGAGGGAAAGGGGAGAGGGATTGGGGGCGCATGGCCCCCACACATTTTTTTTAATTTGAATTTACGAAAATAATTGTTTCAAAATCTTTAAAACAAAATAAGAGCTCGATGATTAATTTGTGTCGTTGAGGGTAAAAAAATGGGTATCAACAGTTGTCCCTTTCTTTGGACATGATCGATGAAAGAGATCGTGGACAAAGAAACTTGACTAACTCAATGTTTAGCCGACTACATTTCATCTTCTGAAAAGCTCTTGATACGAACTGTGAGAAATTATGGCCGGACCCTAATCTTGGTTTCCTATATATCTCAGGTTGCATGAGAATTCAGGCCACTTGTAGTTCAAAACGCTTGATTTTACGCACGAATTTGTAAGAATTCAAAAGCTATCCCAATATTGAATAATGGAGAAATTAGAATTCTTGCGATTGAGATTTTAGGAGTAAATGTTGGAATGCAGTCGAGTTTTCAAAATTGAGCCCGCCTACATATCCTTGGACCCAGGAATCAGGCTGCTTGTTGTTCGACTCTATCGGTTGAAGAGAAAATTCCTTATTCGAAGATGACCTCTGGTTCAGGAGGAGTGACAAACAAAACTGAATTGTGAAAAAGAGGCTTGCAACCTCTTAACCATAAATGTGGAGTTCGTAACATTCATAATTAAGAACTTACACTGACATAATTTCCAAAATTTTTGGTATATCGTCACTCGGATTGGAAGGTTGCCTTCTGTGAGAGTTGAGATTATCTAAAGGCGAAACTAAAAATGAACTAACTGACTCACAGAAATACCCACATACCTTCTGACAGGGGTGTGGTTAGATGGTGGTGGTAGTCGCTTCCCAGCTCATGTCCTAAAGGTTTGACACCCCTCTTCGGACTATGTCCCAATTCGCTGCTAAGAAAAGTTCTACGTTGTGCTGCCTCCTATTTGATGGTGTCCACACCTATGGTTTTCTTTAAGAGTTCATCCTTTCAGATGTTCTCGACATGACTAAAACAAAACGTTAGTGAAATCATAATTTGAACCAGAGATGATATTTTTTACCACGTTCGATATTTATCCTTCTCTTTGGCTTGACAAATGATGAATCGATATAAAGCAACTCATGTCCAAAAGGTTTGGTGCCTTCCTTCAGGCTATGTCTCAGTTCACTGTTGAGAAAAAGTTCCACGTTGTGCTGCGTCCTACTTGATGACGTCCACTCCTTTGGTTGTATGTCCGATATTCGTTCTTCTCTTCGCCACGATAGATATCAAATAGCCTTGATAATCATGCGGTGGCTATCTCGATAGTTGGAGATAAAATGTCCACGTTGGCATGATAGATAATGAATCAATATGAGAAAACCATTGTAAGGTCCTTTCGGTAAAATAAAATAGCCTTGGCGATCATGCGGTGGCTATCTCGACAGTTGGAGATAAAATGGCCACATCGGCGTGATGAATAATGAATCAATATGCAGCAACCATTGTAAGGTCCTTTCGGCAAAATAAAATAACCTTGACGATCATGCGATGGCTATCTCGACAGTTAGAGATAAAATAGCCATGTTTTCATGATAGATAATAAAAGAGCCTTGATGATCATACGGTGGCTATCTCAGTAGTTAGAGTTAAAATAGTCACGTTGGCATGATAGATAATCAAATAGCCTTGATGTTCATGCGATGGTTATCTCGGTAGTTGGAGATAAAATGGTCATGTTGGCATGATAGATAAAATAAACCTTTCAATGATTCTCCTACGAGGGGTATGTAATGGCCCTTGTTGGCAGTTGTAGATGATAAAATAAACCTCTCAATGATTCTCCTGCGAGGGGTATGTAATGACTCCTGTTGGCAGTTGTAGATGATAAAATAAACCTCTCAATGACTCTCCTGCTAGGGGTATGTAATGGCCCCTGTTGGCAGTTGTAGATAAGATACTCTCTGCTGGAAATGAATATGCACTGAACCTTTTGGCAATGAATATGCATTGGTCCTCTTGGCGATTGTCCTGGCATAACCTAGAAAACAAATTGATTCCTGACATAACCTAGAAAATAACTTGATTCCTGACATAACTTGGAAAGTAAACCTGGTTCCTGGCATAACCTGGAAAATAAATTGATTCCTGGCATAACCTGAAAAATAAACCTGGTTCCTGGCATAACCTGGACAATAAATTGATTCCTGACATAACTCGGAAAATAAACCTGGTTCTTGGCATAAACTGAAAAAATAAACCTGGTTCCCGGCATAAACTGAAAAATAAACCTGATTCCTGGCATAAACTGGAAAAATAAACCTGATTCAAGGCATAACCTGGAAAATAAATTGATTCCTGGCATAAACTGGAAAATAAACCTAGTTCCTGGCATAAACTGGAAAATAAACCTGGTTCCTGGCATAAACTGGAAAAATAAACCTGGTTTCTAGCATAAACTAGAAAATAAACCTGGTTCCTGGCATAAACTGAAAAAATAAACCTGATTCCTGGCATAAACTGGAAAAATAAACCTGGTTCCTGGCATAAACTGGAAAATAAATCTGGTTCCTTACTCTCTCCGTGATGCATTGTATAGTCTTTTCGGCAACTTGAAAAATGAAATAGCCTCATCGGCAATGAATGTGCAACGACCTTCTCGGCTGTTGGAAATAAGATAGCCTGGTCGACGATGAATATACAATGACCTTCTTGGCAGTTGAAAATAAAATAGCTTGATGAATCGGGGATTTAAGTGGGATGAAAACCTAAGCCTCGATTGTCCTTTTGTAGGCAAGATCTGCAAAATTTCTCTGCATTCACAGAAAGTTCTTAGTTTCAAAATAAATTGATCTTTGAGAGATTGTTGGAAACTTGAGTGCCTCAACTGTTCTTTTATAGATAAGACATGCCAAAATTTCCCTACATCTATAGAAAATTCTTAGTTTCAAAATAAATTGATTTTTGACAGATCGTTGAAAATTTGAGCGCCTCAACCATTCTCTTGTAAATAAGACATGCCAAAATTTTCCTGCACCCACATAAAATTTTTTAGTTTCAAAATGAATTAATCTGTGCTGATTCTTCGCTTGTCTGCTTCCTTGTTTTGTCCTCGATGAATCGCTTTGATCTCCCACCTCTTGGTAGACATAAGTCAGAAAAATACGAGTTTTAAATTTACAATGATCCTTAGCAAAATTTTGAGGGCAACCTCAAAATTTCTATCCCTGTTTAGATGTTGTCAGGGATTGCTAGCTGATCAGAAATGCGTTGAGAATTTTTGAGATCTTTCTCAAAAATTCTGTCTCAGTTGAACTTTTACCATGCTCTGAACTTCGATTTGTTGTAAGAAACCTCTTTGTTCATAATTTTTGAGTTCTTCTCAAAAATTCTGTCCTAGTTTCCTTTCTGGGAGTATGACCGAGCTGTTGTAGCGCCTACGTATCCCGTTGAGGTAGGAATCAGGTCAAATGTAGTTCCCCTTCAGGCTAGAGAAAAATACAGATTTTGAAAAAAAGGTGATCGAGGCCGACATAGGCCGCCTACGTATCTCATTCTTGAGAATTCAGGTCAAACGTAGTTTGTTACAATTGGATAATAAACATAGAAATGATTCTAAGCAAATGAAGAAAGTTTCAGATCTCTAAACATAGTGTCTTCTGGTAGCATATGAGATGATTGTTACATTATAGTAGGCGATACGTTCTCCTCATGATCAAGTAAAGTATTCTTGTCGGCGTTGGGAGCTACTGTCTGAAGAACAAACACGTCACGGTCAATCAAGTCCTAAATCTTATGCTTCAGAGTTATGCAATCTTCAGTGTCATGTCCAACACTGTTAAAGTGGTAAGCACAAGTCTGATCACCTTTGAAGAAATGGGAATTAACATCCATGGCTCTTGGAGGGGCACGACGCATATTAATTCTGCAGCTGACAATCTTTCAAATAGCTTGGTCCGACTTTCGGCAAGTGGATTGAACACCCTAAGGTTAGTTTTATCTGCATTTGGGCAATAATAGTTATAGTTATTTTGTGGGGCTAGAGACGCTTGATGATAAATGGGGGTGGTAAATTGGAGAAGTAGTTTGACAGTTTATGGGTAAAGGGTGATATCCTGGTTGAGCATTAAAGGCGGGGGATGGACTTTGGGTAGGTTGGAAATGGATTAGAAGGGATGTGAATTTTCTAAGGTGGCTGCTAGGGGTTCTCCTTTTGCCTTGCATACCGGAGACAACTAACACATCTTCTTCCATTTTCCTCACCATCTCGGACGTTCCTATTGAACTCGATATCCTGGTGATCTTTCCCGTTTTAAGCCCATCTGCGATATTCTCACCGATTTTAACTATGTTTGTGAATTTTGCTCCAACAAGAAGTATCATTCTTTCATAAAACTCTGGTTCCTAGGAGTGCACGAACACTTCAGTAATTTCCTTTTCTGACATGAGAGGACACACTCTGGCATATTTTTCCTCCATCTGTAGGCATATTCTCGATAACTTTCAGTCGACTTCTGCATAATCCTCTCCAATGAATATCGATCTAGCACAATTTCAACATTATAGGCGAAATTTTCGATAAAATCTTTGGTCATGGCATTCCAACTGGCCCACCGATTTGTTTCTTGGGAAGTAAACCATTCTAAGGCCTCCCCGCTTAGACTTCGGCTAAAAAGAAGCATCAATAATGCTTCATTTTTACCAACACCCACCAGCTGATCACAATAAGCCCTAAGATGGGCCAGGGGATTCCCATTCCCGTTGAAAGTATCGAACTTCAGCATTTTGAACCCTTCTGGAAAGTTCAAACCTGGATGAATGCACAAGTTCTCGTAATCCAGACCCATAGCGTCAGGCGCATAATGAAATTGCTTCATACCTTTGGCAATTTCTTCCTTTGTATCCAATTTGGTCATCTTTTCCTTGGCCTTCCATTCTCTTTCCTTCTCCTCACAATGGTCAATATCAGCGTGAGTGGTGTGAGGAATTTGTGGATTTGTAAGTATCAGGATATGAAAAGGGATTTTAGGAGGCAAATTTTGTGTGGCAGGCTAGTTGTACTGGTCCGGGGGTTGGCTATCATAATGGATCATCTAGGGATGGGTAGCGTGGGCCATTTGAGATAAGCTACCGGCTTGGGTAATATTTGGGTTTTGGAGAGGGGGTGGCGCTTGGGGGAAAAAGTTAGAAGGTCCTGCGTCGGGAGAAGCTTGGACGGGGGTAATTGGTGGATTCGTTGAGATGGGGATAGACTGATGAGGAGAAGGAAAATGAAGTGGGGGCCTCCCGTCGTCTGGAACGGGAGCATTAGCAGTGATGGCCATATTCGCTAACTCCTGAGTCTTTTTCATTTTCTTTTTCATGTCATTAATATTTTGCATTAACTGTGCAATTAATTCATTTTGTTGTGCGACAATAGGGTCTACCACGATAGTCTCGGTCAGTCTCGTTGCATCATTATGGTCTGTCATTTTCCTTTCTGCTGGTTTTGGTCAGGGAGAGCTCTGGATCTTATGAAATAAGGATGACCATCCAGCTTTTATCAACACAAACCAATTCTAAATTACCTTTAAGAAGAATTACTCAAAAGCAAACACGTTAGTTTCTCCAAATTAGCAGGGAATATAAGGTAGTACACATACATCACTAAGCACACAATTGTTGCTTTATTCGAGAGTAAACTAGCCCACATATACACGAGATATGATAAATAGACAGGACTTTACTTATCTGATTTTGGAAATAGTGGATCAAGAAGATTGATTTGTACCAAGTCAGGTATTCTTGTACTTGATAATGTAGACTGGGGAAGGATAAGATTCTAGAGAGATAGGAAAAATGAGCTTCTGGAAAGATGAGATAAAAACTTTTGGAAAGACAAGAAAAAAATACGCTTCTGGAAAGCTGGAAAAAATACGCTTTTGAAAAGCTGGGGTTGGGCCTAAGAGGCTACCTACGTATCTCATGAAGGAGAAGTCAGACCTTACGTAGTTCGAAACATGAATGTTTTTCGAATTGGAATGAAAAATTCACCTTTTGTCAAATGAAAGAGCAAACTTTAGAGAGGTGGGTTCAATTTTGTTGAGAAACTTGAGACTCGAAGAGTATTTGGACGCATATTTGATAGTGACTTGATTTATTTGCTTAAGAGGTTCTAGAAACTTTCGAAAAGAAGTGGAATAGAAGACCAAACTTGAGACTCAAAGAGTATTTGGACGCATATTTGATAGTGACTTGATTTATATGCTTCAAGGATTCTAGAAACTTTCAAAAGGAAATGGACTAGAAGACTTCAATCAAAGCAACGTAATCACACAAACAGTTATAAAACATACCACATAAACAGATATTGTGTGTCCTGAATAAATATGTGACCCTTTTGTGCCAAGGGTGGGGCTAACTTGAAGGATGTATATGTAATTTTAAACATTCCATTGGCCCAAAAATATTTATACAAGCCTTATAAATAACTTATTGGAGATATATAATATGGAAAAGGGATACAAAAATAATCAGTCCCACGCAAAGGTATAAATCTTCCTGGACTTCTCGGCGTCTTTGGATGTCTTTGGATGTAATATCCCCGTAAACAAACCCGTCATGTGTTATTAAAATGGCTCCCAATCTCAAGAACAAAGGTTCGTCAAATAACATATACATCCTTCAAATATAAACACATAAGTATGATCGTCCATTTGGACCGGGGGCTACTTTGGACTCAAGGTGGTCTTTCTAATAAGCCCAACACACCTTATGTGTTGGGTCGTCCTAGGTCAATACTTAGATAGTAGGGATTTGGCTTCGCTCTATCCTAGGTGTCTAAGAGTGGCTTTTGAATGGATCGGGTACCCAGGCGGATAACCTAAGCTGGAAATTCATGACAACTATTGCACGAATGTCGTAAATTATCACTTATTTCGAAAAGGGTTAAGTATTTGGAGATCCGACTGCGGGCTCGCAAAACCATCATTCCAAATACGCAAAAATAAAAAAGGAAATGCCATGAAATGCAAATTACAGTTTGATATCTAATTTAAACAAATAAGAAAATATAACAAAACAAATCAAATAATAGTCAAACAACCTAATCTAATGGTTAGAACCTAATTGAAAATCCTCAGCGGAGTCGCTGTTTCTATTATATCGAAAAATGGTTTTTTTGAAAAGAAAACTCAAAAATCAAAAATCGATTTAAACTTAATTAATTTAAGGAAACCAATTCTCGACATTCGAAAGAAAACAGAGTCGCCACCTACTTTTAAGGATAATTAGGAAACTAACAAATATTTTAAAAAGACCTAACAGAAAAATCTTTTTAAAATTCAGAGAAAGGGCTCGGGTTCACATTTCCACTTCAAGAAGGTTTTACGCACTTGAAATGACCGTTAAATGCGGTTATCCGGTGATTAAGAGGTTGACTAACTTTTAAAAAATATTTGATTGGCTTTGCAAAAATTGACTGGTTTGAAAATTGACTTTGGCTAAATTTGAAAGAATTTGATTGGACTTAACTAAATTGAAAGCAATTGACTAAACTTGAAGGAAGTTGACTGTGTTTGAAGATTGAACTAAAATGTAAAATCTCATTTTTTTTATTTTTTATTTTTTTATTATATTATTTTTATCTTTTATTTGTTAACGCAAACACTTTTTTTTAAAATAAAGGGAAATTAAATAAATAAAAAATAACATAAATGGTTTTTGACATGTTGGGGATTTAATTAGATTGCAACTAATAGTAAACAAAATGTTGGCATCCAAACAAATACAAATATATAAACAAAAATGAAATAGGCGAAGAGAGTTGAAGTGATTTTGGGCATTTTACTTGTGTTGTTGTATATACACATGTATATTTGTGTATATAATGCAATTTATGCTTCCTGGGTTCTGTATAACAACTTCTTTCTCTTGAGAATGGGGGCTGACTCGAGGAAGAGGAAGTTTTGGCCTCTGTGACCCAAAAAATGTAGAATGGGGAGTCTAGAATGGGCTCCGAGCATTGTTCATTCAAAGAAATAAAATTAAGGATTAATGAAATGTTCATGGATGCATTTGAGCAAATGTTAAGGAAGACACAAGCGCAAGCAAGGTTAAAACAAAAGGAAAACACTCAGCCAAGAATGCATTATACTTGTCTTAGGTATAATAAAACAGGAAGGGATTGATAGTGACTACATTGTACATTAGTTATTCTTATCCTTTGAAACACTCTAGAAAAGATGGAGTTTTAATAAGCTGAGGTGAAAACAGATATAACTTGTGTGTACCACCAATAAAGCGGCATACCGAAAAAAAAGCAAGAAATAGGAACGACGGAACTCAAAGCAATACAGTATGCTCCTTCTATAGCAAAACAAAAAAGAAGAATAATGGCCAAAATTGTGATTTGGTCACGCATAACAGACTGATTTCCAAAATAAAGTCTAAAATCACATATTTGGACAATAAACTCAAAAACAACTTAGATTTTGTACCAAAGGAGGAAACGTAGAATGCTGAAATTTCAGCAGCTGCCAGCATGTAAACAGAAATAGCCAAACTTGAAGAATGCAATCATTTACAACACTCATAGAATCACTCGCACAGATGGAGAACAGAACAGACTCAATAAAACATGTTCCAGGTTGCTTATGATCAAAGAACCTTAATTCCCCAACAAAATCTTGCAGAAACCAAAACTAACGATTTTGAAAGCATACTAGACAGATCTTGTTCCCAGGAAACAGATTGACATTATTTCAAGGAATCAGAAACATCAGCAAACTGCTCTCCAATAGCAGGGAGCTAACATCATATCATGTTAGCACCAACATCAACAACAATACAAAGGAACACTACTCTCCAAGGATAAGAAGCTAGCATCCGCAAACATCGTTTACATTATATCATGCCAACACTAATTTAACCCTTAAAAGCTAACAGTACACGAGATAGGCAAAGAACAGAAACAGAACACCCTGCAAACTGTATTAAACAGCAGGACAGAGAGAATAAAGGACTAAATGATATATCTTGCAGCACATATCTAAAGTTAAACAAGTGTTCTTTAGGATCTGCTCTTTTAATTGAGGTTACAAATACTAGCTTAACCTTAGCCAACATAAATATCATTCCATTAACAAAGTCATAGCTAGGAGAAAACAAAATGATAAGCAGCAACCTCAGACAATTACTGAAAATATTAGTTTTTAGGCTCAAACTTACATGTTTTGGAGATAAGAAAAATGTTTGCAAAACAAAGGTATTTCTCAATACCTCAAAACAAAGTAGGAGCTCAATTAGCATGGCAATAGGTTACATTCACATAGCAACATAACTTAAAACATGACCTAAGGCATTCACTGAAATAGCAAGTCATGTTGAAGCATGAACTAAGGCATTCGCTGAGGGATGCTACGACTTGTATTTTGTCTCAAACTTAACAAACTTAAACAAGTAATGGACAGAACATTCAAACAAAATGACAAACACGACCTATAACTCTGGAAACCATCTTAACAACAGAGAACAACATCACCACAATATCAACTTTTACAACAGGGATTTACAGTCAACAAACAAAGTGCAAACAGAAAACTTCGATATAGCTTCATGATTCACTTTCGAACATAGTATGTAAGGCTTGGAACGAGATGAAGATTGGGGATATTACCTTTGCCGGGGCAGTGAAACTGGGACGACGAACTTGATAAAGCTAACGACAAGTTTGACAAAGCTACGACGAGATCGAATCGATTTTCTGGAAATTGTTTTCTTAAACAGAAAATTTTGTATTAGTTCAAAAATCTTTCTCGTGGGTTTTATGGATCAACTCAAGAATCAGCTGAGTTTTCTAGGGTTCTTCGATTATTCCTAGCTCAAGATTTTTAAGGTGTTTTCAAAGATGACTGCCGCCCCCCTAAGCTTTTTTAAGGTTCGTAGGATTTGATGGCCGCAAGCTTTTCTAGGGGATTTTCTTAGACGACTCCAGCTACCCAATAACGAAGGCGAAGAGGGATTATATAGGGGACGATTAGGGTTTGAAATGGGGGAAAATGGGGTTTTAAATTCAAATCGCGAGTGGGTAGGTCGACGTTAGGTGCGCCAATTTTCTCCTAGATTTGCGGCCTTTTGGAAGAAAAATGAGGACGCGTGCAGGAGGATGTTAGGGGTTGTCGGGGTCTGGTCGGGTTGTCTGGTTTCCTGGGATTGGGGTTTAAGGGGAATGGAGAAAAGAAGAAAAAGAAGGGAAAGGGGAAAGGGTCAAGAGGGATTGGGGCGCATGACCCCATACATTTTTTTTTTTAATTTGAATTTTCGAAAATAATTGTTTCAATATCTTTAAAACAAAATAAGAGCTCGATTATTAATTATGTCATGGAGGGTAAAAATTAGATGTCAACACTATTAATTTTCTATCATAATATGCAATTTTTACTCTTTTTTTAATGTAAGATCACATTTTCGACGGAATAAAGAATAATGAAGTACATATCTTAAGCACATTTTAGAAAAACTTATTTTTCTTAATTTCAAAATTTATAGCCGAAGGAAATCTTCTTCCACAAAACTCATGAAAAAATCAGCATAATTTTTCCGTTTGTCTAACGCAAAATATAAAGATGAACCTCCAAATAATCTTGTTTGTGGAGATCTCCCGAAACCTACGAGACTCCATCCAATACCAAAAGGCGCCAATTTGCAGATTAGCCACCACTGGCGGGAACTCTCATTCGTCCTATATATATACACATCAAAATCGCCTAATTTGGTTATTCTAGCAAGCAAAGTATATATTCCAAACCTAACAACTCGCTTATTACTCGGCGAGTTCCATTTACTTCACAAACCCTAGCATCGGCGCCATGGGGAAACCGTCGAGAGAGAGATCATCGTCGGAGGAGCCTCTATCGGATAGTTCGGAGGAGGAACAAGTCCAAGATCAGGTCAATGAAGAGGAAGATGAGGAGGAGCTTGAGGCCGTCGCCAGGGCCGCTGAGGACTCCGATGAAGAGGAAGATGATGATGCTCCTGCCGATGTGGCGTACCAAGAAGATGACGATAATGAGGTTGGTTAATTGATGTATCCGTCGGTTTTGATTAGTAATTTGTTCTTCCACACTGTAACGGGGCTGATCTCACGTGTTGTTATGGTGATTCTAATATTAGGGTTACTTTTCACTGGTTTTAGTGGTTCTGCCGAATTAATGCCCAATAACATGTCTCATTTTGCTGATAAGTGGCCGAATTGGCCATTGTACAGTTTCTTTGTTATTTTTAGACCCAAAATTGTGTGTTTGAAGTGTGCGCCCACGTTCGGGGGAGCTTTTGAAATCAGGGGAACTGAAGTTAATATTGATTTCATCATTGAAATGGGAGCTCCTGTATGTTGTTTAAGTCATATTTTTCTGGCATATTATAGTGAAGCACTGAGAAGTTTCCGTGTTGAACTCCTCAACTAACCACAACTTTGCTTGTTTTTCTAGCATCATTCTTGTTTTGACAAGTTTAAAGACATTTATTTTGTAACTCATCACTTCTGGTATACTGCCTGTAGGAAGAGGTTGCAAACAATGAAATTGCAAAGCGCGAAAAGGCCAGGTTGAAAGAGATGCAGAGGATCAAGAAGCAGAAAATACAAGAAATGCTGGATTCACAGAATGCTGCCATTGAGGCTGACATGGTATCTCAGTGAGAATACTTGTTGGTGCCCCTTCTCTTTCGTTTTTTATTGTTCATAAAGGGTGTACTCAATGCTGATGTATCTGTGGCAGAATTGCAAGGGACAGGGGCGATTGAAGTATCTCTTGCAGCAAACTGAGTTATTTGCACATTTTGCCAAAGGTGAACAGTCCACTGCTCCAAAGAAAACAAAAGGAAGGTATGAGTAGCTTCATTTGAACATTTGTTTGCTATTTTTTTCTGAATTCCAGGCGTATATTGTGATCTCAGATACTAAAAGAGCTTAAATACTTTGAGCAATGCATTTTGGTTAATCAGCTGGAAGTTATTCTATAGTTTATGTTGAGGTGCAGGGAGTGAGTGATGGTTCAAGCAACTAGAAAAAAATATTAAGTGTTCTAGGTTTATCTATTTGATTCTTCCTTACAATAGAGCGACATCTTCTTTGCCTATTAATGGAAGTTTATGTGCAAGTGTTTGCAACATAACATCAACATACATTGCTATTTATGTAACATGTCAAGGACTTTCATGTTGTTTTCTTGTTTTTTAACTTGCTTCCGTTTCTCGATAAAATAATGCTGACGCATTGATGGGCTTTATTGACTCATCATCTAAAAGAGAGGCATGCTACTTTTTTTCTACACTTTCTACAGTTCCTGGCATTGTAATGTGAATATCGAATGAAAAGCTCTCCTTAATCATAAAAAGATAAAATTATATGCTGAAGTGACAGTCATATACAACTTGGTTTTAGAGTTGGAGGGTACCATGTTATCAGATGATTATTTGAGTGATGTGCTTCACACATTATTCTTTATGTTGTATCATATAAGGGAGAAGTATTTTACCACTTACTGGAGATACTTATGTATGTTGATTCGGTATGGGCCAATTTGATGACTGTTTCTTTCTTTAGGGGTCGTCATGCATCAAAGGTAACTGAAGAGGAAGAAGATGAAGAGTATCTCAAAGACGAAGAAGATGAACTCTCTGGGAATACACGACTAATGGCACAACCCTCCTGTAAGATATATTTTGATGCAAGAGTATAATATGATGTTACTAAACTGTGTATTATGAACTTGTTACTAAACTGGGAGGTCCATCCTGAAAAGGCTGAGATTAGATACACTGTCTTACTTAAAAAGAAGTTACTTGTGCAATAATCTTGTGAGATGAATAATTTGAGTAGCTATGTGCAAGGTTCTTCAGTCAAGTTGTCATTACAAGTGATACTGTTAGTTAAAACATGTGAGCAAGTGATTGATGACTGCAGAGAATCAGGTTATTTTTGTTATCATTTTATTTATATAAGGTGGCTAAAGAAATAACTGAGGTTAGAGGGGTGGAGATTTTTCAATACCTATTAATCACCTTTGGTTATTGAGCATCATTATTGGAAACTGTGAATTTAAAGAAAACCAAGTTAGGGAGGTTACACTTGTTGAATTCTCCTAGACTTCTTTTATATGAAGCATGTTAGCCTTGCTCAAAGCTTTGAAATTTCAGAAAATAACATTGTATTGGACAGTTGAAGTTTGGAACACAGGCTTCTAACCTTCTCTGTTACTGCTCTTCATTTTTCATTCTTCTTGAAGCATCCAAATATTACATTATAAATACTTTGTCAGGTATTCAAGGGAAGATGAGGGATTATCAACTTGCTGGTTTAAACTGGCTGATTCGACTGTATGAGAATGGAATTAATGGAATACTTGCTGATGAAATGGTTAGTATGGTCATGAGCAATTGTATTGAGCGATGCTCCATTCTCCCTGCATTTTGCAATTATGACTTTAAGGAGAAGCACCATCATTTCATCCTCTTAATATTGCATAGGGTCTTGGTAAGACGTTGCAAACAATCTCCTTGTTGGGCTACCTACATGAGTTTAGAGGAATAACTGGTCCTCACATGGTTGTTGCTCCAAAATCCACACTTGGCAATTGGATGAATGAAATCAAACGTTTCTGTCCTGTTTTACGCGCTGTTAAGTTCCTTGGAAATCCTGATGAAAGGGTAAGCAACAACTTATATAGGCTATTTTGCTTTCCTCTTTTGCACATTGTAATTCTTGTTCAAACCATTCTGTTGTTTTATATTTGCAGAGATATATACGTGAGGAACTACTTGTTGCCGGGAAGTTTGATGTGTGTGTCACAAGCTTTGAGATGGTTATCAAAGAGAAATCTGCTTTACGACGCTTTAATTGGCGTTACATCATAATTGATGAGGCACATAGGATCAAGAATGAAAATTCTCTTCTTTCAAAAACAATGAGGCTCTACAACACTAATTATAGATTACTCATCACGGGAACACCGCTTCAGGTAATGCTTATTTTGTTATTTTCTTGTATATAGGCTGTAATTCTGGATTTACTGGACTTGTTATTTTGTATTATTTGCTGCAATTTCCCTAAATAAAAATTACTCATCTAAAATTTTTGAACTTGTATGATATAATGCTAGTCCGAACCTTTCAGATTACAAATACTGCTCCTACCAAAGAATACTTGAACTATTCTCCAACTAAGGTTGATAAATAACCTGACTAATACTTATGTCTTTTAAGTTTGTGCTAGTCAAGCTTTAATCCTACTTTAAAAAATTACTTTCTGATCCATTTTTTGCATCTTTGCTGCAATGTCATTTTTATCTTGATAGTCCTTGTTTTGCATTTCTATATTTGCACTTTCAGTCTAATTGATGTTTGAATTCTATGATATCACACAGAATAATCTTCATGAACTCTGGGCACTACTGAACTTTCTGCTGCCTGAGATATTTAGCTCAGCTGAGACCTTTGATGAGTGGTTCCAGATTTCTGGTGAGAATGACCAGCAGGAGGTGGTCCAACAGCTTCATAAGGTCGTTTCTTTAATAGTAGTTTAAAGGTTATGGTTGAAAGGATGAAAATAGAACAATAGTTACTCTATGATCTCTCTTCTTTCTTTTTTATTTCAGCGTTCACTGGCGTTAAACTTTGAGAGAGAAGCCTTGTAAACATAAACTGATTTTTCAACTTTGGTTGCTTGATTCAGGTCCTACGTCCATTTCTTCTTAGGAGGCTGAAGTCTGATGTGGAGAAAGGTCTTCCTCCCAAAAAAGAAACAATTCTCAAGGTCGGTATGTCCCAGATGCAGAAGCAGTACTACAAGGCTCTGCTGCAGAAAGATCTTGAGGTTGTCAATTCTGGTGGGGAGCGCAAGCGTCTTCTCAATATAGCAATGCAGCTACGAAAATGCTGCAACCATCCGTATCTGTTCCAAGGTGCTGAGCCAGGACCTCCATATACAACAGGAGAGCATCTTGTAGAAAATGCTGGTAATATTTTCGTAGCTGTGAATGCATCTGGGTTGTTGGTATGTTTAATTTCCATTTGCTGCAGCAGCTTTTACATGCCTTATAATTCATGTAACTTGATTCAGGGAAAATGGTTCTTCTAGACAAGTTGCTTCCCAAATTGAAGGAACGTGGCTCAAGGGTTTTAATATTTTCACAGGTTTCACCCTCTAATTGTCTTCATTTTCTTGTGCCTATCTGAAGTTTCAACAGGTTTCTGGATCTTCAGCTTTCAGACTTGACCCTTTCTTTTGATTTCCTTATTCAGATGACAAGGCTATTGGACATCCTTGAAGACTACTTGTTGTTCCGAGGTCACCAGTATTGCCGCATTGATGGAAATACTGGTGGTGAGGATCGTGATGCTTCTATTGAGGCTTTTAACAAACCAGGGAGTGAAAAATTTGCCTTCTTATTGTCTACCAGAGCTGGTGGTCTTGGTATCAATCTCGCTACAGCAGATATTGTTATTCTTTATGATAGTGACTGGTGAGGATCTTTAACGTTGTAGATTTGTAAAACCCAGGAAACAGGATGCTATGTTAATCTCATGTCTTTGCATTAATGAAATTGCAGGAATCCGCAGGTTGATTTGCAGGCTCAGGACCGGGCCCATAGGATTGGTCAGAAGAAGGAAGTTCAAGTGTTCCGCTTCTGCACTGAGGTTTGATTTCTTTCCCTAATGTGTTCATTCACTGAAAAGATGCTGCTGCTTTGGGATCATCTGGTGGTGCGTTGAAACATGCTTTTCAATTATTCATGCAGTATACCATTGAGGAAAAGGTGATTGAAAGGGCTTACAAAAAACTTGCACTTGATGCATTGGTTATCCAGCAGGGGCGGCTAGCTGAGCAAAAATGTGAGGTTTTTTTTTGCATACAATTTCCTTCTCTTGATAACTTTTGAGATGCGTATGAGATGACTGACTATCATGTGATGCATAAAACAGCTGTTAACAAGGATGAGCTGCTGCAAATGGTGCGGTTTGGTGCTGAAATGGTTTTCAGTGCTAAAGATAGCACCATTACAGATGAGGATATAGATAGAATAATAGCTAAAGGAGAAGAGGCAACAGCTGAACTTGATGCCAAGATGAAGAAGTTCACAGAAGATGCTATCAAGTTTAAGATGGACGAGAGTATGCACTTTATTTCTGGTTATTCCTGTTTGTCTCTTGTAACTTATGTAGTGCTTTAACTATACATTCTCAACTGTATGCAGCTGCTGAATTGTACGACTTCGATGATGAGAAGGTAACGTTGCTTGCTTGTTCAATTTTCTGGTGACTCCTTACTCGGTAGCTACTTTTCCTGTGTGTTTAACTTGCCTTTCGGTCTTTGCATTGTGTCAATAAAGGATGAAAACAAGGTGGATTTCAAGAAGATTGTCAGCGACAATTGGGTTGAACCTCCAAAAAGAGAAAGGAAGCGCAAGTATGTCTTTTATGTTACTGAATTTTACTTTTTGTGTACTGAAGCTTAGTTTATCATCAGTGAGACCTGACTCTTTTTTGCGGTTAGTTATTCGGAGTCTGAATACTTCAAGCAAACCATGCGTCAAAGTGGCCCTGCAAGACCTAAAGAACCTCGAATTCCTCGGATGCCACAGTTGTAAGTTTGTTTTGCACATTTTTCTATTTTGAGTACTAATTTTGTTCTCTCCTGATTCTGTTGGGCCCATATATATTAGCATTTCAAAATGAAGGTTCTGTGACCATATGTCTCTTGCAACCTTATTACTTTTTTCCTAACAACTGTTCTGGTTATCCTTGCCATTTGTAGGCACGACTTTCAGTTCTTCAATACACAGAGACTGAGTGAGTTGTATGAGAAGGAAGTGCGCTATCTTATGGTTGGTTAAGTGTTGGATTTCTATATTTTTCATACTGCTACTTTTTTGTGTTTTTCTGGTTGGCTTATGAGGGTTTTGTGCTGAGGGTTTTAGGAAACAACATCTCTACTTCTATGAGGTAGCGGTAAGGTCTACGTACGATCTACCCTCCCCAGACCCCACTTGTGGGATACTACTGGGTATGTTGTTGTTGTTGTTGTTGTTTCTGGTTGGCTTATGAAGGTGTTATTTGTTCCAGCAGACACACCAGAAGAATCAAGTTAAAGACACTATAGAGGTGGAAGAATCTGAAGGTATTTTTACCATTTTAAACAGTTTAAATTTTTTAATTTTCATTTCAATATGGGAAATAATTGGGTTCTGCTTCTTATGAATGTCCTCAATATTGTTTCATGTATATAGATGCAGGAGAGCCTTTAACAGCTGAAGAGCAGGAAGAAAAGGAGCAGCTGCTGGAAGAGGTAAGTGTATCTGCTAACTCAATCTTGGGGCTGTAATTACCTTTATTTAATAGGAGATTGACAAGTTTGATATCTAGGGATTTTCAATGTGGAGTAGAAGAGACTTCAATACTTTTATCAGGGCTTGTGAGAAGTATGGTCGCAATGACTTAAAAAGTATTGCTGCTGAAATGGAAGGGAAAACAGAGGAGGAGGTTGAAAGATATGCACAGGTTTTCAAAGAAAGATACAAAGAACTAAATGGTAAGTGTCAGTGAGTTAATTTGTGATTCAAGGAACAACTATTGGCTATACCATTCTTTAATTGAATGTCCACGTATTACAGGACATATTTGTTAAAGATTGGATAGTGAATAGTGTTGCAAGTATTTGGAACATGTTTTTTTTGGGTGGTGGGTTCCTAATGGCATTTGAACATTTTCTGATTTAATATTTCAGAAGAGTTTCCTGATGGAGTTTTAAGAATCTTTTGTGAAAGATTGATGTGTGATTGCAAGTTTCCCTTAGAATCAGAATGAAGTTTGGAAACTTTTGCCAAATAGAAAGCTAACAATGCATCATATTATATTATAAAACTAGCACTGGTTGCCACATAATTAATCTGATCTCCACTGTGAATATTGTATCAATTCATTAGAATTGTGTGCAGTTAGATTAACAATGCATTGTACCATAGCAACATAAAAACCGTTTTTTTTTCGTGTGTGAAATTGATGTACGGACCTACTTGCTACTTCCCACCAATACAACTACGGGGTAACTTTGCTCGAGGCTTTAGCAGATGTAAAGAAATGACTTAGTGTTATTTTGCTGCTGATGAGTCTTGCTTGAACTGTGATTTCTTGGTTCTCCTTCTATATATTTCATTCTATGTTGCTCGGAATCGGGTGCAGGTGTCCGAGACGGGTGCGACTCTGAGAGTCGGATTCGGAAAAATCTAAATTTTAAGATTCGGGGGTGGGAATCCGAATATGGATACAGCTGCGGGATTCGACTAAAATATTCAATATTATAAAAATATAGTTATAAAAATATTCTACGTTTGAGAGATACGTTGTGATAAACTTACCTGTATATTGCAGAATTCAAATTAGAATAGAGAGTAAAAAGGCAGTATATCAAAATTTATGTCCATAAATTAAAATTTACATTGGAAGTAGAACATACAATTAATAAATTTAAAGTTAGTTTTTTTCAGTAATTTAAAATTAATTCTATTCATAATATATAATAGAATAAAATAAACAACAACAACATACCCGGTGGAATCCCACAAGTGGGGTCTGGGGAGGTGTAATTTACGCAGACCTTACTACTACCTCATAGAAGTAGAGAGGTTGTTTCGTGGGAACCACCGTCTCATAAAATCATAATTAGAATAAACTAGATATGGAAAGAAAAAAATAATTTCATTAATCATGTTGGGCCTGAGAAAGCCCAACCTATATCAGTTTACCACTAATTAAAAAAAAATTAAAATATTTTTAAGTTCCAACAACCGATAGCCTCAAGAGTCACACCTAGACTTTTCCCATTCTTCTCTTTTCCGAGACAATATTTCTCAAAAGTGAAGTCCTAGCGTCGCTGAGGCTTCTCTTTTCCAAGACGACAAAATGGATCTAGTGATATGTAAGTTCTGATCCATAGATGTCGCCAGCGAAGTCTCTATAGATGGCGAAGTCCCTATTGCCGGCGAAGTTTCTGTTGTTTATCAGGTTCGTCGGAGAAATATCAACTTTATGAAATAAAATTGCTCTCTTCTTCCCCAAATTTGTTGTTGAGTCTGGTCAAAGTATCCGGCCAGAGTTGACCGAATTGGAGACGCACCCCGCACCCGCATCCACACCCATACCTCGTTGAGATGGGTTCGCCGGCAAAAATGGAGAGTCCGCACGACATATATTTCATTGACCACTAGGCCACACCCTTGGTGCTAATATAAAAACTAGATCTAATTAAAAGGTAAATGCTATTATACGCCTTGAAACAATAGCAGAAGATGAATGAATGGAAGAGAACTATTTTGGTCATAATAGAAGGGTGGGAAAACTAGATGAAACTTTTTAGGAGGGGTTGAAGTGATTATGTTGATCAGTTTGTAGCAATTGGGGAAGAAAAGGGTTCCTTCAAAACATTTCTCTTTCGTTATTGGTTTCCAAAATCCAAAATTTGATTTTGATTTCTAAAGAAGTTAACCAATCCAAACACTATTTAAAAGGAGAGCTTGATTTGCATAAAGTTGGTCCCCCGCAACTGTTTTGTTCTACTATCATTTTATTTAGTATTTACTTTTCATTTTAAGAAAGTTAACACCATTTAGGACAATTAAGAGTACAGAGCTGTAATTTGAGATCCGAGTATATTAAACGGCTTGTTTGTAATATCTTAGTTTTGAGAGAGAAGGCTTTTATAAATATGCCCTGCTAATTGATGATGCAGAACTAGGATTGGAAAATTTACTAAAGAGTTCTTGATAATTGGGATACATGCTACATTAGGGTTTTACAAATAATTATAATTATAATTGTTTGCGGTTTAATATTTGCATACATGTTGAGCATGTAGCATTTGGAGAACTGTTATTTAGTTTAATGGATATAAAACTTGCAGATTATGATAGGATTATTAAGAACATTGAAAGAGGAGAGGCTAGAATTTCGCGGAGAGATGAGATTATGAAAGCAATTGGTAAGAAGCTGGATCGATACAAGAATCCATGGTTGGAATTGAAGATCCAGTATGGTCAGAACAAAGGAAAGCTATATAACGAGGAGTGTGATCGTTTCATGGTGAGTAGACTAAAATTCAAGGTTGAACTTTTAGGATTTAATCCACTATCAGGTAAAATGATTATCGTGGTTATTTTATTAGGTATGTATGGTTCACAAGCTTGGCTATGGAAATTGGGATGAGCTGAAGGCTGCATTTCGCACATCAACCTTGTTCCGGTTTGATTGGTTTGTGAAGTCTCGTACCACTCAAGAACTTGCCAGAAGATGTGATGCCCTTATTCGGTTGATTGAGAGGGAAAATCAAGAATATGACGAGAGGGAGAGGCAGGCACGCAAAGAAAAGAAGCTTGCAAAGGTTAAATAGCAACCACTTGATTGAGTTTTTGCAGGGAAATAAGATTGGTTCTAATTTTTTTTTTATTTTGACAGAACACGGCCCCATCAAAACGCATTTTGGCAAGACAGGCAGCTGAAAGCCCTTCTAAGAAGCGGAAGCAATTCTCAATGGATGACTATGTCAGCTCAGTAAGTATTTCTTTTAATTTATTCTTCTTCTAGTTATAGCACTGTATAACCATCATTTGTTCCTTTTTGCCAGGGAAAGAGGAGAAAATGAGTCTAAATGAGTACAAAGTAGAGGAGGTTGGCTGGCTTGCTGGGACCCTCAAAATGGAAGGAAATTTTATTCATTTTCTGATCTAATCATCTGGTATTTTATCCAGAATGTCATTTGATGATATATATCTTTTTGCCCTGGCAATCATTGATTCAAGGGCATTGATATTATCTGTTGAGGATGCTATCTGACTGGCGGAAAAAGGAGAGATTTAGTTTATAAGTTAATCTGGCGTAAATGCAGGTCATTATTTTTCCAAACTTCTGAAGCTGTACTGCTACATTTCTAAGGGAGACATTCTTAGCAATTTGTTGTTTATAATCCCTGCTGGAGTGATGGAAGTGCTACATAGATAGTCATAGCCTCAGGGGTACACTTGTTCTTTTGGTTTACCTTTTGGAATGTAACTTTTGCACAATCTGTGCTTACTGGCTGGTGCTGTCTGGTTTGATCCACATATGAAGTGATGAATTTACTAGGACGGGAATGACAACCAGGTGAGACTATCCCCACCCGTCTCTGCCCAAAAACAACATTGTCTGTGACCATTGATGATGCTTTGATAGAAGGGTCTAGTCATCCTCAGATAGTGAAAGACTTCAGACACATTGCATGACTAAGATCATTTCTCAAGTGATCTCTGGTAGAATAAGAGTGTATTAGATGGGCTAGTAGACCAAGACGAATCTGCCTTCTTACCATTCACCAACAAGACTAATTTTAGACAATATAATTCCAAGTCATGAGCTTGTTTAAGGATACACTAGAAAGTATTTGCTCAAATTGGTCTACTCATTTTAGAGGGAGGCGTCTGTAAGGTACTAGATAGTGATTGTGTTGCTTTGTTATTTTGTTTAAAGTCTGAGAGGGGCTAACCAGTGTGGTTTGTATTTCATTATGGATGATTAAGAAAGCTTCTAAATTCCCAAAAAATAAAAATAAGATTACACACGCACACATGCACATATATTGAATGCATTTTTTAAAATTTTACGCTACATATTAGTAATACTTCGCACTCTTGGTTTGCAATCCAGGTGTTTTGTCTTTATAATCAAATTATTTGCCTTTACCTTTTAGTTTGAATTATCATATATTTTTAAAAATGCAACAAAAACCAAATGAAATTGAAAAATCCAACAAAAATCAAGCGATGAAAATAGACTTAATTAATATGGTTTAATGTCAACATTTAAAAATCAACTTAGTTGTTTTTTTTTCGAAAAACGGATCCAAATCATAGATGCATATCTTAATCTTTTTTTTCTTGGTGGAGGTATATATCTAATTAATGTCCGATCAATTTCTCTTATTCGAGCATCGACAGCACTTCGATATGTGTATGTGGCATCTTTTAATCTATCCCACATATTTTCTCTACCATATAAAATAAAATAATGACAAATCATATATGTACAGTATTACTATCTTTTAACTAGAGTAGACTAGATAAATACTAGTATATCTCAAGTGTAAATGTCATCTGCCTTCTAAAATAAATTGAGGGAATATTATTTTTAAAGATAGATATGAAACTTTATTGTGAGTAGTAAAATCTGACCTTTGGAGATGTACTAGGGCCATTTATGGCTAGAAAGTAAGCTGCTAAAAGTTTTAGTTTTTTCACCCTTAATTACCTAATCTATTTGGCCAGACTTTCAAGATTAACTTATTTTAAAAAATATTTCTTAAAGCACATATGATGAGAAATAGTTTTTGTTCGTTTCAATTAATTTACAAAATACTTTTAATTATCAATCTGTGTTTGACTAAGTTCTTTTAAAAGTATTTCTAAATGTATTTTTTTCAAAAATTATTTTAGATTTTTTTCTAAAAAATAATTTCTAAATAGCAATTTCTACTACTATATTGAACACTTTTTTCCCAAACACCTCACTTTATGAATCAAGTTAAACCCATAATAAGTGATTATTATTTCATACCATTAGATTTTATATATATATATATATTATAATTTTACTTTTATTATTTTAAATTCCTAAATTTAAGGAGTTTTATATATTGATATAACATAATGATGTAAAATTTATTTACCATATATATATTTACTGACTAATTAGTTATTTATCGGATGTCCCCAAGAGACATGCACGTGTTTATTAATAAAAGTGATTGTAAAATTCTATATCCTCATTCTCCTAATTGCCTATCTCCTTACTTGAGTGAAATGTCGAATATTTGTATATTGGACCACAGATTTTTTTTCCATTGGATAAGCCTGAACTTATAATTTTTAATTTTTAATTTAATAACTAAAATTTATAATTTATAATTTGTTTCCTATTTTTGCCTTTTAAATTTTGAAATAAAACTTAAAAAAAATTCTACCTAATTATTAAATATTTTAAAAATTAATTTAACTTAAAAACACAAATCTGACCCAACACATGAGATGCTTAATTCTTAGTAAATCGATATTACTAGTCACTTTCTCTATTTGGGAATTTTAACCAAGATTTTCCTTATCCAACTTGATTCTCTACATATCTTCTTCCATATTATATTTCCTTTATTTCAGAGATAAAAGAAATAAAAGAGATGGAACTAGCATAAACGAGAAATTAAAACCGTACTATGGCACGTCCTTTTTCCGTATGGATAAGAATCCTATTTAAAAATAAATAAATAAATTAGTTGTTCATTTCCTATGTTATGCTTACTTTGAAGCTTAGGGGTAGCTACATTCACCCAAAGATGTCAAATGAACATTTTTCATTGAAAAACTCTTTTTGAATATATAGGTTAAATATGGATATTTTGATTGTTGAACACCCTTGATACAAAAATCACCGATCCATGTTCTAAAAGTATAAATACTCTTAACGAAAATGCTTGCTCCACCACTGTAGTGAAGCTTAATTAATTTTATTCACATTGGAAATTCTCATTTTAAGAGTAATGCGTTCCACACTAAAGGTAATTAATTTCATTGTCAAAGTTCAAATTTGAATTTTTAATTAATTAATGGTAGAGTAATATACATAGAATTATCTACAGAATTTATTGGTAGTTCCTTGCTAATTCATAGCTAAATGATATTAACATGAAAATTTTATTATTTAGCTACTAAATTTTGTTCACCGCATCGCTAATTTCTTTATCTTTTAGAAGCTACTCTCAGCCATGGGTTTTGATAATTAAGAGACGATAGTGTATTTATTTATTTCATATGTAGTATTGTTAATATCTATATCTATATATATATATGCATTAGCTGAACTAATTATTCTCTCGTGAAATTCTGCAACCATAATCCAAATATATCCTCTAATTACGGTGTTGATTCATTTGTTTAAAAATAGAAAATAAAAAAAGGTTACGGCGTTAAAGAAATATTCATAATTAAGCACCTATATTAGAGTCTAATACATGTGTTTATATATTATAATGAAAAACCATACATATTTTGCAGGAATATGGATAAAGAGATCAAAATTTACTAAATTTTTCTTGAGAATCAAATACTTCAAAAAGATCACATAAATTTTTTCATGGATATCAAGTCCAAATTATCTTAATTCGAAAAATACACCACTAACAATCCTCGAATCTTAAAAGGAAACATATTTGTATTCATATTGTTTATCAATTAAATTATGTTTTTTTTTTAGAAAAAAAACATGTATGTTTAATTAACTAGCCAATTTGATTTTTTTGAATATTGGATCTGACCCATGCATAAGGGGCAAGAATATATATTTCATGTTGCTTGAGTCTCTATATACAGTAATTAATGAAAATGGATTTGATAAATTTTAATTACTCCCACTTGAATTATATTCTTGTCCTCATGGTTGTATAACGACTCTTAAATGATTTATAAAGGTTTTTAGTTAATTGGCCAGATTCTTATGCATGATGGGACATAGTCAATTGATTTTGCATCTTTTTATAATATTTATTTTGAAGTTTTTATCCTAAGAGGAAGGAAAAATAGTGAGAAAATTATAGGTGGAGAATCAAATCTTAATTAATAATATAAAAATTGAGGTAGTGAATTAATATAATTGAGCTACTAAACTTTTACTGGTATGAAATAACATACTACTCACTTTATTTCAATTTATGTGACAGTTTTTAAATTTTGATATTCAAATGAGTGTATCTTTGATCATAAATTTATTATATGTTTTTTTTATTATATCTTGAATTTTCAATTTTGTGTTGTTTTAAAATATATAAATTTTATTTTAAATTAAAAAGTTTAAAGAAATCATGTCCAAAATATAATTATTTAACTCTCAAAATTCAAATTGTGGCATGTAAATTTTTTTTTAAAAGAATATAAATTATTCTTTTTCAAATTATAGGATTATACTCAACGGATTTCGCTCTCTTTATTTTCTCCAAATTCTTACTTGGATCGAGGACACATGTCATAATTTAAAATTAATGGATGGAATTTGATTAACTAAAACAAAGTCCTAACAATGACTAAAATAATTAGTTACTTCCATATAAAGAAAGAATAAATTAGTTACTTCAATATATTTTCTCTAAAAATAATTTTAGAATCCCTTAATTTTAGTTATACATTATATCATTCCTCAATGTATTAAAATTTGTCGTCTTCTTCTTCTTCTTCTTTATTTATTTATTTATTTTTTGTTTATTTTACTAATTAACCAGTATTCTTTTTTTTTAAAAAAAACTTTTGGTCCAGCCTTTCAGGGGGTGACATAATTTGAAGTTAAGTGTCTAAATTATTTTGTCCTAAATCAAAAAATATGTCGGACCACACTTTTTAATATATATGCTTTTTATTTGGCAAATAATATTTTGCTAAATTTTTTTAATTTGTATTATCATAAGTTGGAGTTTTATCTCTATATATTTTATTGTTGAATTTACACGAGAGCATATCCCCGTATGATATATTTAAGTTAAATATTGTGAAGAATGACAAAAAGTTGCAAAAAGAAAAAAAAATGATGCAACTTGCGAGAAAGTTTACTCCAGGTTAAGAAAGAAAAGTCCGGAAGAGATAATGTATAACTCAAATTATGGGATTGTAAAAATACGTTGGGAATAAATATATGGGAGTAATTAAATATTTTAGTCATGATTGGGACTTTAATTTATCTCATGAAATCTTATTCACTAATTTGAAATTAGGACAGGTGTCTTCAATTCAATTATTAATTGAGAAATGGAAAGAATTATGATAGAGTGATAAATATTCTTTTATTTTTAGTTAAAGATTTTGAGTTTGAATCTTTTTCGATATGTAATCACTTTGATAAAAAATAATTATCTCCCTCGATATAAAATTTTCTAACATAAACAAATTCAAATTTAATCAAAACCTGATAACAAATATCAAATAGCAAGTCAAAAACTAAAAATAACTAAATTTTACTTTTGCATTGACAACACTGGTAGTAGAATAAGAAGATTACTCCCGTTAGTTACTAGTTCCGTTTCAAATAGAATAATAGTAGTTTGTTTCAAAAAATTTTTTTGAATAATATTTAAATTTCAGCTTTTCATATAAAGATAATAAAATTAAATAATATTTTTATATATTTAATATAATTTTAATTTAAGATTATATAATTAAAAAATATATTTTTTAAACTTTTCTACCAAATTAAATTAGGTACTTATTTTAAAAGCAGAGGAGTACTCCTATGTTATTTTTGGGATAATACCCAAACAGGACCCTAAAGTTGACACTTTTTTTAAGTTGGAACTCAAACTTTGCTAGTGCATAAATAAGACCATGAACTTGGCAAATTCTGAACAAATAAGCACTGACTGCTGACGTGGCACTGCACGTGCAGTACACAACCGGGGGGCGCATGAAGGACAGTTTTTTGACGTTCCAACGGACAAAAATGGGTAATTTGACCAGTTTACCCCTGCCACATTTCTATATATATACACTATTTTTTTTCAAATTAACATACAATTTCTTCTTCTTCATTTTATTAAAAATTCACAAGTATTTGGCTTTTTATTTTTTAAAAAATATTTTGACCTGTTCATGGTAAATAATGAATTTAAGTATTTTTTTAAAAAATTAAAATTTTTAAAATTTGAATATTTTTGTAAAATTAGAGTTTTGAATATTCAAAGTTTTTATAAAATTAAAATTTTTAATATTTT
>JAOTQR010000092.1:13179416-13204513 GCA_025774065.1 Solanum ossicruentum
AAATTTTCCTTTCTCCTATGTGTGATACGTGAAATATTTTAATATTATACGAAATGAGATGATTAAAAATGTAAATGTGAGTTGACGAGTTATTATGACAATTGAATTGATAAATATGGTCAAGTGATGAGAATTCTATATTTATGATATATATTGTTGTCATTGGAAATAATGTGTAGATGTGTTTGTGAAATTCATATCATGTTCATTCAATTCATGACATATATATTATATGAGTAAGATGGAAATATTGAGACCGAGGTCTTTACCGATCGAGATGACGAGGTCTTTGCTGGCGAAGTATACTGATATTGGGACCGAGGTCCTTATCGCTTGAGATGTGATGCCGAGGTTTCTGCCGGTAAATTTATGATGATATTGTGATGCCGAGGTCTTTGTCAGTATGTTTATGATGATATTGTGACGCCGAGGTTTCTGCCGGTGATGATGTGATGTCATAATTACATAATGCATTGCATATCACCCTTGCATAGCATTGCATAACATGGTGTTGTCATTATGATTGATTGTGCCTTTAACTTGTGCTTTGAAAAGTGCGATATGGTGAAATACTATCTTTGTTATGTATTATGTATTATGTATTGCTGGGTCGGAATAACTTTTTCGTGTAGGTTGTAGTCGTGGATATCAATTGGGACGGAAGGAGTTTGTGTATTCTATTAGACTTCTTGGTTTTGTTAGTTGATTTGCTGGGTACCACGTGGTATTTGGTACTCACCTCTTGTTTCTACACTCGTGTAGATGGTGAACCCGGGCTATGATTAGAAATTCCTTAAAGCATCGAGGATTCTCGGGAGACACAGAGAGGTAGCTGTTGTCATCTGGCTGACTCTCTTGTTCCTATTTCTTCTGTACTTATTCTATTTGAGAAGAAGGACAGTTTAGACTTGTATTTCTTTGATTTTCTGTATTTCTAGTGGCTTGTACACGTGACAACCAATCCTTGGATGGGATTTAAGTTTATGAAAATTCTCAATTTTAGCTATTTATTTTAATAAAAATGCTTCCGCGTGTTATATTTATTACTCCTTTTGAATTAAGGTTGACTTGTTCTGGTGGGATTGAACAAGTGCCATCACGCCTAATTTTCGGATCGTGACAATCTACACTTTAGATGGAACAACAGTGAGCTGGATATCTAAGCTTCAAAAGTGTGTTACCCTTTCATCAACTGAAGCTGAGTATATAACAATAGCTGAAGCTGGGAAAGAAATGATATGGTTGGTAGATTATTTGGAAGAATTAGGCAAGAAGCAGCACGATGAAATTCTTTATACAGATAGTCAAAGTGCCATATAGCTGGTGAAAAATCCAGTATATCATTCGAAGACAAAGCACATTCGAAGACGGTACAATTTCACTCGGAAGTCAGTGGAAGATGGTCACATGTGTTTGGAGAAGATAAAGTGTGCAAAGAATCCAACAGACATATTGACCAAGTGTGTTGGTTTGAAAAACTGAGGTTGTGCAAAGCCTCGGTTAGTATTCTGTAGATTATACAGAAGAAAGCGTTGCGATGGGGGTGAAAATATTAATGATAGAGGAAACATATATTTTTTTGAATACATGTATTGTGTATTTGGAGGCCGAGTGTATCAGTCTCTAAGTGGGAGTATTGTTAGGTAATGGAGCCTGATAATATATTTAACAGTTGTCGCGGTTCAACCCCGTGGTGAGGTTGCCGGAGGGTGTGGGGGGCGGGAGCCCCCCACCGGAAGGTCGGGATTCGGGGTGGAGCCCCGACCCAAATTTTAGGTGCTACTGTTTATTCTCTGTGTATATTATATTATGTGCAAGTGTAAAAATTTGGATATCATTAATATATATAGCTCTATCGCCGTGAAGGTTACCCAATTAATTGGGTGTTACCATGAAAAAGTTCTCTTTCTTAAAATTCTCTCTGCCTTCCCTCTAACTTCTCTCTGAAGAAGAACAAAAGTTCTTCCTTCTTCATCATCTTCTTCTTTTTTAACAGATTAGCAGATTAAGATTTCCAACATTAAGGCTTACTAAATTTTTATCCCGAGATTATTTCTCTTTATCCTTCACATCAAACGACGCCTCAGTGTTTTAGACAATTAACCAAATAAAAAACAATCACATCTCTCACAAAAAGAAAAGAAATAATAACATATGAAAAAAATATATATTATCTAATTATTGATCGATTGGAATATTATTTAAAGTTATTTTACAAAAAAATAAACTTTACATTTACGAAATAACGTTATGGCTATTACTTCTATGATTGAAAGTTATTTATAATGATTACTTATATTGTTGGGATCTATGTTTGCATAAGTGGCTTGAAAGACTAAACATACAACTTCTATGTCAAATGTCATGGACGGTTTGAGGTTTTTGGGGCTAAAATTGGTGTTGTTCGGTGGTTGTCTTCTGGTGGGTTGTGAGATAAGGGATGACGTTTTGGAGGTGGTGTAGGACTGCATTTTCATGGTGTATTCAGGTGTGATTTGATCAGAAAATGGGATTGTTTTGGATCATTTGGTGGGGTGTTTGGGTTGGTTGTTACGTGAAAATAGAGGGGGATTTGGGTGGTTTTTGGAGCTGCCATAGGTGGCTAGAAATGGAGGGTTTGGGGGCTGATTCATGGGGAAGAAAGCTGTTTGTGGACTGATTTTGGACGTCTCCAGCATTATCAGTTCACCGGAGAAGATGAACAGTAACAAGAGTGAGAGGGAAAATGGGATATTCCGGCGAAGTGGCTAGATTCCGGTTGGTGGCGGCTGCCGGAAAGAAGAAGAGATGACATATTTTTAGGATTTCTAATATTAAAGTGCCCTTCATTCAATTATGGCGATAAAGATTATATACATCTCAAAAACTAAACCTAATGGACTAAAAGATATGGGCCCAAATCGTGGGCAATTAAAAAAACGCATATAATTATATTCCGATAAAAATAAAAATTAAAACAAATATAATCAACCATAAATAATAAATAAAATAAACCAACTTGTAATTTAACACAGAATAATGATTTAGCAAGAAACTAAAAATAATGATATAAAAGGATGAATTTTTAAAACATTAGGCTAAAACTGGGTGTCAACAAACACTAATAATACATTTATAATACAATTTTAATTCATATTGCAGAGCTATTTATAAAATATATATAGTACAGATTTCATTGATGGATAAGATATTTATCACATATTTTAATATATTTATAATATATTGTGTCAATTTCTTACCAAACAAACACAATATATTTCAAAACACTTGCGATACATTTATAATACAATTTTAATTTAATCATATTGCGGAGAATTATTTATAATCCATATATAATACAAGTTTCATTGATCGATAAGACGTTTGTCACACAGTTTAATACAACTATAATACATTGCGTCATTTCTTACCAAACAAGCACAATATATTTCAAAATATTTATATTGAATGCATCATTAACTTTTACTATAAATGAAAATTTACCATCATCATATTATTATATATTGCTATAAATGGTAATAAATAAAAAAATATTATTAAAATTAATAATTATTTATTAAAAAATACCCATTTAAGTAACTTTTTCTAGAAAGAATTCCTCTATTTGCAACTAAAGTCTGTTTGAAAAGTTACCCTTGTAATTGAATTGATATCAGTGGGTGTAATTATATTATTTGACCTATTTGGTTGGCTAAGTAATAGTGGTGGACATAATATAAAAAAAATAGAATTGAATTGAACTAATTCAATTTTTTATTTTAGTTTTTCGGTTTAATGTTGGTGTTTTTTTTAGAGTTCGAGGTTCGATGTAGGGGATCTCGAAATTTCGGTGCACTAAAGAATCAAACTTTTATTTAAAACAAATTGAAAATTTTTATATATATTATACCCATAAAAAATAAAATTACACATATATTTTCTTAACTTAAAACAAAAATCAATTAACAATTAAACCATTCATGAAACAAATTAAAGTAGTAGCTAATTTCAATTCATATAGTTAACTTGAAATATTACTTTACGAGAGGAACCCCAATAAAATTTTGTCAATATATGCCATGTAAAGGACTCGTCTTCTTTCTTATTCTTTTTTTTTACTGAGCAATAGTTAGAGACACAAGTTCTTAACAAAAATAAATATAATCTTTTTCGGCATAATAAATGTTCCATAGGGGCGCATTGACCTTATATGATTTTAAATTTTTAAGTGTCATACTTATATACTTTGATTTTGTCCTCATTTTTATTTTTCATTTAGTTCGCTCTGAAAAATCATTTTAAAAACACTGAACTAATTCGAATTGAAGTTATTGATAGAATCAAATTAGTTCGATACAG
This sequence comes from Solanum ossicruentum, assembly GCA_025774065.1. Taxonomy (NCBI): domain Eukaryota; kingdom Viridiplantae; phylum Streptophyta; class Magnoliopsida; order Solanales; family Solanaceae; genus Solanum; species Solanum ossicruentum. The sequence goes on from JAOTQR010000092.1 coordinate 13,183,755, forward strand.
TATTTGATGCACACTTTTTCAAAATTAAAAATCAAAAAATTGAACCGAAGTTTGCTAAAACCAAAATATAAAATTTTTAAATCTATAATTATCAAAATGCATTTTTTTTCTTTTAATTTTGCTTGAGGGCTATTTTTATAACACCGTTCAAATATCGAGTTAAGTTGTCCCAAAATCCTCTCCGTAAAATAAATTTAGATTACATTTTACCCGACTTGATATTGCCTCTCCTATGAACTCTAGATTTAAGGTAATCGTCACTGCCGTCGCCGGAAAATTATGTTCGATATGCCTATGCCGGTTACACCATCGGAGTGCGGCGGTTATTATCCCATGTATGCACGCCTATTGCATCGTTTGCATCTGCAGATGGAGCGATGTAAAGAGAAAATGCCCTCTCTGCAACGCTGACTTTGATTCATGGTTCTCCAACATCAGCTTCTCGTCCCGGACCTTCCATAAGGAGCAGTTATCAGCTCGTAAAGAGATTAAGAAGTTACGCTCAAGTTTTGTCCCCTCCACGCCGAGAGACCGGTTGGCGGACCGAAGGTTAGTTTTTCTCTCCTTAATTTATCTAGCAATTTTAGCCGTAACCAAAATTGTAGTACTAACTTTTGTTGTTGAAGTACAACTGATTTGGAATGTCCCTTAGTTGCTCCGGATTATGCCCAGTGAATTACTGATTTTGTGTTGAACAGAATGATTAGGAGGAGGAGAGAAGAGTTGAATACTTTTGGTTCCAGAACGAGGCCGTTCCCAAGGCTCCGATCCTTTGGAGGTTTAAATCCAGATGATATTACCAGGAGAATCATTCTCTGGCGTTCTAGGTACTGTGCTACTAATTATTTGTAACTTCCCCTTAATCGCTTTGTGCTATTCCATTTACGTATCTATTGGCGTCTGAATTTGGTCTAGAAAATCCTAATGCATGATATTCGTTTGACCTGGAATGGTGTTCTTGGTTGCAGCATATATGAAGAGAGATTGCAAGCTGTTCCTTTTTCATCTAAAAATTGTCTTATGCAGGTAATGCTTACCCTAATAGGTTTATCCAATTCACTTAATAAATTAGGGAAGTTATGGTAGCTATTATTATATGATATATCTACAATCTTGATAATAAGAACCAGATGGCTTGAAGTTGTCTGTCTTAATTGATTTGGTTTGAGACGACTAAATTTTGTTCTAATCTTTGCTGTATTGTAATTTATAGCACATGGATAATAGGAGTACCAAAGAAAAGATGTTACAGAGAATAGAATCTTGGATAAGAAGGGAGCTGCAGGCTATACTGGGAGATCCAGATCCATCCATTATTGTCCATGTTGTTACCTCACTTTTTATCTCTGAAAATACACATTCTACACAGCGATGTGCGGGAGATGATTTTCTTGCTCCATTGCGGCCCTTCTTGCATGAACATGCAGAAATGTTTTGGCATGAACTAAGGTATCTCTCGTTATAGTTCTATGATTCTTTACTTTAACACACAACAGTATACTTCAATTATAACTTTATGACATTGTGCAAAAGTGGATTTTGTATTTAAACTCTATGGTTTCTTCCTTTAAGATTCGATAACATTAAACCCATTTTGATTTTAGAACTATGAGTTCAGACCTACTATTTGTTGCAATTATAATAAATTTTCACACACAAATTTATGTTCCACGTCAAAAGTACTTGGTTCTATTGAACCCAGAGCTAAATAGTTGTACCCCACGCCCCTGACATTGAGTAACCACCCCTGACATCGAGTATCCACTGACCAACTAATTACATGAGTATAATAGGAATCAGATTTCCATCGAAGTATTCTCTTTTCCTTGCAAGACCAAGTATTAGAATTGAACATCATGCAGTCAATATTTCTAGAACATTTATCTAAACTAACAAACTAATTGCTATGTTCTAATAGTGGAATCAATATTTTGTTGAAAAATACTTCTCCATTAAAGACTCATCGGAATTGAACAGGAAATTGATCGGCATATAGGAAAAGAGTATCACCTTTGTGTGCTCAAAAAGCAGCCAAGGGATCTCTTTGATAACTTTAATTGAGAAAAGTTCACATTGAGAGTAATGAGAACCATATTTTGTCTGCTTAATCTCATGTTTACTGATCAGCATCCATGAGATGCCTCACTTTCGCAACTAAAGCTGCGAATAGGGATGACCGGTGCAGTGGTGGAGTTAGAAATTCTTCTAAGGGTGTTGAAGAATAATTTCTTTTTATAAGTGAGTTGAACGTTATTGATTTAACCTAGCAATTATACCATGAACCATCCCAACTTCTGTTAAATACAAACAATCAACTTTTTGTCTTTTTTTTTTTCATGATGTATTTATTTTATATAAGAAAAAATATAAGAATTATTGTTTATAGAGTGAAATACTGGTTGAACAAATGTGTCTAACTTTTTACGAAACCTAAATTATCACACCATCAAAAAAATATTTGTCTTAAAAAAAAGAAGATAAATCGTATGTATCGATTTTAGCTTTGAGTTTAAAGTTGTTAATATATATAAACAAAAATTTCTAATTTAAAATGTTGATTTTCACCCTCTGAAAGTGCATTATATATTAGATACAATTAGAAATATATAATATTTGTATAATAAAAATTTTTAAAATTAAAATGATTTATTCATACATGTTACTCTATATTATTAAAAATTAACAAACTTGAGGAAGAGTACCAAGTAATAAGGCTGTAAAGCTTACATTACAGCCATACATGTTACTCTATATTATTAAAAATTAACAAACTTGAGGAAGTGTACCAAGTAATAAGGCTGTAAAGCTCTCAAAATAAAACCAAAACTGGTATGCAGTCAAGAAGTTTCGAACACGGGATGTAGGGGGTCAGAAATGAACATGCTTAACCACTGCACTAAAGGAAGAACTTGTGTCAAGAATGTTCAACATTATATATATATTCATTTAAATCCAGAATTTGAGCTATATACACAGTGTAATTTTCCGACGAAGGATGTTCAACTGACCACCATTCAATGGTTGTGGCTCCGCCCCTGGACCAGTGATTAAAGTAACAATTCTGAGTTTATGTTGTTTGCAACAAACCTTCTAAATAATATCAGACTTTTTCTGAAAATGGATTAATTTCCGTTTTTTTTTAAAATAATGGTGGTGCGGGGCCTTGCTTGCGCACAACCAAACTATTTCACCAAATACTTTCTACTCCCCACTGAAAAGGTACAGGTGCCTTCTGCTCACAAATGTTTTGGCAGATGCGAAGTGATTGATGCTTTTTGTATTTGCTGGAATTTGAATCCTGGTCTCCAGGGTTTGCACCCACCTCATTGATCACTGCCACACCCTTTTTATGCTAAACCAACATTGGTTTGAATCGTTCTTTTCTTTGTCCGCTGCATATATAGCTGTGAGGACCAATTCTGTCTACCATCTTAGCAAAAGTTTGTGAACATTGAAGACAGTGGATCATGTATGTGTAATTCCACCTTTAAATACTGAGATGACATCCATGAAGCCACCAAAGGCAGGAGGCTTAGGATACAATCTAATTGGCTATTAGAAAGTTTTGTCTGATGTTCTGGTGTTTAAGCTCGTTGCATAAGCCGATCATTAACCTGGAAGGACTGTTTGTTTAGAGCGCTTACTTGCCCATACAAGTTCTAGTGAAAAATAGTTTTGACAGATAAACGTTGACGGACTATCTCCCTTTCTGTCTAGGAGATGAATAGTGTCATATTTACTGTCTATCTATTTAGAATTAGCAAACTGCAATGCTGGTTTGGAAATAACTGCCTGAGCTGCAGTTGTAACAATAGTAAAATGGTGAATAGATGTACTCTTGAGATGATATCAGCTATTTTATATGGTTGCTCTTTCTATAGCTATTTTCAACTAATGTTCTTTTTCCTTTTTTTTTTCCCTCTGATTCTTTTTTTCTTGAGTAACAATTTTGTCAAGTATTGTTATTCGTGCTGCGTTCTGTGACCTAATAATGATGTTCATTGCAGGTGCTTTGCTGAGAGCCCTTTTTCTATGGAAACATATGATACTGTGGTGGAGTACAACTCCTTGTACTAATTCATTTGTACCAATCATCAATATGTTGGCTACAATCCTGGGGTAATAATGGATTGACAGGGCGAAGATAGGATTGTGATCCAGCATAGTTATCTGACATGGCTATAAGGATGTTGGAATCTGAAATCTTACGGCGAATGGAATAGCAAACCACCAGTTTTCTTCTTCAATAGCCAGTTAGATTGGTTAAAGAGCCCACTATACAGTGCTTCTTATGGATACGGATGGGGTTTTGCTGCATTGGGCTTTGTCTAGGCAGGAATGGCATTTTTGTTGTGCATATTCATGGACATTTTTTGTGAAATCCAAGACACAGGAAAACATGAGTTTTTGTGATTAGCAATCCATTTATAGGAGTGGCTGGATAGATCAAGAATGCTTAAATTATATTTCTGCCATGGTAAATCAAAGTGTGGGAGGAGTTCCTCGGGAGGAGTTTGTATTTAGCAGACAATGCGCTAGCAACCTGTTGGACCTTAGCAAGACTTTGTTTGATTACTTGGAAATCATTCTGTAGAGATTTTGGTGATATTTTGATCCTGGCCCCTAGTGAGTGGTCCTTAGTGTCCTCTTCGATAAACTATTGCACATTCGGTCGACTCAGTTTGAAAAGTATGGTTCTGACATAGTGTTCCCAGATATATTCACCGTCATTGAGTCCTTATTTTAAGAAGAACCTTCTGTTGATAGTTTGTGAATTGGATGTCAAAAGGCCCATTATGTATGTTTGTCAATCACCAAACGTGACTTTTTCTATTAATGTTATTAAATAAATAAGTATTTTTGGCTTTTATGGGGCATCTTTTCTTTCCTTTCTTTATCCGCGTTTAGTAACTTCTGAATTTCGTACGCGATGTTAATCTTATGTATATGTTACTGCAAAGTTGATATGATTTTTATATAATAATACTATCAGTTTGGTTTTCAATATTAAATTTCTCACAAGTTATGTAGATTACAATATCGTCAATTAAAGTTGGTATCATTAACGACTACACCACCGAATAGTCATGTATGGTTATCCTCCATCCTGTAATTCTCCAAAGATTTCGCGCTTGAACTTTGAAAATGAAAGAAATTACTTTTTATGTGATACCGCTTAAATTAACTAGGGCCTCAAAGCAATTTGAAGTTTCAAAATGGATATCAAATTCTGAATATACAAATTATATTGGAGATATTAATTTTACTATATTAATTTTACCGTATTTAAATATTATCATGTGTTTTTCGTTATTTAATTTATTCTGCTTATAGGATTTTGAGACGAGGGTTTTTAGAAAATAGCCTCTGCGTACATTTTACCCTCTTCAGATCCTACTCATACGATTCCACTGAAATTGTTATTGTTACAAGTTAGCCAATATAAGTTTAATTGAGAAAGAAAGTAATGAAGTTAATCCAACATAATGTAAAACTCAATTTGGATAATTAAAGATTTTAATCTCAGTAACTCTTAGTACAATACATAGAGGAGAAGAACTTTGGCACATGCATTTGTTTTAAAATTAAAGGCAAGTCTAAAATATACTCTAAGAAAATTGTTGTTTATAACTTACAAATACTTTTATATGATTGAAATTTTAGAAATATTGAAACATTGTCGAACTGTCACTACAACTAACATAATGTCACAAAAAAACAGAAGTAGAAATTAACCAAAAGAAAATTTGCAAATATAAATTTTAATGTAGTTTGAGCCCGGAACTAGCACAGAGCCAATGCCACTATTCTAAACACAATAAAAATGTCAGGAGAGACCGACAAAGAGAACTCCTGCATCAACCGCCAAAACTTGCATGCAATAAATATTTCAATAACAAGAAGGAAAGGGAGGAAGAAAATGAATCCCCAACTGCCTACACGAGATGAGAAAGGAGGAGCACATTTTAGTAATCTTTCATTGTCAATATTTTGCCAATAGAACAGGAAATTAGAAGTTTGCACTTAGACACACTAAAGGCATGTTGGTCGATGACCGGTTATAATATAAACTTACAAGCAAGACTAAAATATAAAGCATTATAAGGTAACAAGGCTGTTTAATAGAGATAAGGTTCCCAAGAAACAGTCTCTTTACCTCTATGAGGTAGTAGTAAGGTCTGCGTACATTATACCTTCCCCAGACCCCACTTGTGGGATTCCACTGAATATGTTGTTGTTGTTGTTATTTGATTAGATGGCAAGTTGCTTACAGGTCAGAAGAAAGATCAATAGCACTAAGCTCAAGATCTGCGTTTGTTCCACTCCACTCAGCTGGATGATGATACTTACATGAAGATCCAAATTTGCAATTCCATTCTTCATGTAATAATGATAATCAGGCTGATCCATAGCACTAAGCTCAAGATTCTGCATTTGTCCCACTCCACTCAGCTGGATGATGATACTTACATGAAGATCCAAATTGCAATTCCATACTTCATGTAATAATGACATTCAGGCTGTCCAGGACTTTGTGGAAATGTAGATTCATTCTGGGTGCAGCTTGAAGCACCATTAGAAGCAATAACAGACATATGTGGTCCTGAGTAGGCAGGTGCAGAAGCAGATAATTTTGTACGACGATAAACTGGATTTGGTCCAGCTGCAGACTGAGTAGTTTGGGAGGGCACTGGACTAGCAGAATCCTACATCAGATAATTTAATACTTGACTGATTAATAGTGCATTTTAGAGAAGATCGACATCAATAGTTGCAACAAACACTTATAATATACATACTGGATAAGGAGTCCAATCCGGCATGGGAACCATTCCAGGAGGAAAAAGCATAGGCCTATATGTGCCAGGAAAATAGGAACCTCGAAGCAAAGTAGGCCTTACAACTGGCCAGTTGCCACCAATCATTCCATGTAGTTCAGCTGAATCCACAGATGGAGATTGCAGTGCTGGATAAGTGGTTGGTGGCAGAACAGCCTCCGGCGAAGGAGGAGGTGCAACCGCTGATGCTGGAACTTGCGCATCAGCTAGCTGAGGATGGTGAAATTTACAGGTCATGCCAAATTTACACTGCCCTGTTTCCATATAGTGCGAACATTCCTTTTCATTCTGTGAAACAAACTCAATGAGCCAAATCAAAAAGATAATTTAATGGTCAACCTTTTCAAAGGAGACAAGAAATAGGATTGAAAAAACAAATGAATGGAGATAGAAATACAAGGAAACAGAAGGAACATAATCAACATGAAAAGGAGACAGACCGGTCGCAGCGGGTAACCATGAATGTTAGGCATCACCAGACTTGAAGATTCACCTCTCTGTCTTGGATGGTGGTATTTGCAGGAAGCGCCAGATTTACACATCCCTGTCCTCATATAGTACAGTAAATCATAATTAGAAACAATAACAGTGAACATCACAGTCTTATTCATGAAAGTTTTGCAATTCCAAAAGCATGAAAAATAGCCATCTAACTTATCAGTAGTTCTCATATTCAACAATCGCTTAAGTTAATTAGCAGCAAATCATATGTTAAATCATAGCTTGGACTAGAATAGGTTCAGTTACTAGATCACACTATACAAAATAATAAATTGAATATCATAGCGGACGAAAGAATTTCCATTTTCTCCTTTGATTAGTGAACACAAGAAATTTTTTCAACAGGTAACATACCTGGCAAATCCAAAACATATCTAAATCTGTCAAAATCATGACAACTACCAGATCAAAAATTATATAGTAGATTTCAACTGCATACTTATCAAAACCATAATTCAGGTGGCAATAGCATTCACTAAAACTAAATCACAATGTAGAAGAAAAAATTTCTAAAGAACATCTTCCGTGTGAGACATGGAAAAATGGTAACAACAACAATTGTAATGCCACAAGTCGAGTCTGAAAAGGAGCGTGTATGCAGATAAACCTAGTGTAAATTCTAGAAGACATATCTGGAGACTTTATGCTTTTTAAAATGAACTGTACATAAATGAACAAAATAAAGCATTTGATATTTGTCGGAACTCTATACATAATAGAGAGACAAAGGCACTAAAAACTTCCACAAAGAATTGAATAAACAAAATGAAAAAGTGATTGATTCACTAAAAGGAAACCATAACATCACTCTAGACAGCCAAGTGAACAAATGAATCACGGTAAGGTAAAAAAAGTCTTAGAAGCTCGAAACTAGCACCCCAATATAGAAAGTAGAAATTATATTTAAACTAAAGCACTTATGAGTAGCGCAATTCAATAGTATATTCCAAAAGACCAAAAGAAATAAACAAAACAGAAGTATGCACTTAGTAATACATATATTGAACACAAAACAGAATGTCAAAAATTAACAATAACATTCTAGCAGTGGTTTTAAATAAATGCAAAATTAAAACAGAGAAAGAGGTCCTTCTCCTTCGGCAGGAAGCAAACAGACGACTCATGAGAGAGCTGAGTCAGCCATGTATGCATTTTGAGTATCAACAAATTCTTGGACATATATATGACAAATAACTGTAAGCTTCCGTATGTCATATAATGGGGTGCCAATGGAAGAGAGAAATTTCATACAGTAATCAATCATAGCTTATACAAACAAAGACCAATCATATAACAACTACCACACCTCAGAGTTCACGTTGGGGTCAACTATGAATTCGTATTGACCATATTTCTTTATTTAAATTCCTCTGATGCACCAACATTATACAAACATGATCAATCATAATTGGAAGGAAATGATACAAATATAAGCAAAGAAATTGAAAAATGGACGATTGAAAGATAATTCACTGCTAAATACTTCCAGGGTAAAACATTCACTAAATACAGTAAAATGATGAATATTATGACAGAGCATATCTAGCAAATTAGATTCCTCCATAGAGCATTTGAAAGATAAGATGAGAAATCTCATCTTGATCAACATCATAAATAGCATACTAGATATTAGAACATATTTTTTTATAAGCCACTTATATGCTAGGACAACATAAGATGTCATTCGGCATATTAGATTTATGATAACATGGAAAAGCACATGTATTGATTTGTTAACAAAAAGGGTAGATCAATTAGTACAGGCTCAGTAAAAAAAAAATTATTGTACAAAGGAGAGCCAAATCAAGAAACACATTTTCTCTCTTGAATTTGATCATTAATCTGACACCATATCCCAAATCGATTTCTATCATATGTAGTGGAATTACCTGGCAAACATATTGACCCTCTCTCTTGGGGTATTTTCCTGCAACAGCTCTTCTTGCTTCCATAGCTTTTTACCAGGTAATTGAGAAGTGGGTCTTTCGGAAACAGCCTCTCTATCTCTATGAGGTAGTGGTAAGGTCTACGTACATTTACCTTCCCCACATCCCATTTGCGGGATTTCACCGGGTAAGTCGTTGTTGTTGTTGTTGAAACAGAAGCGGTAAACTGATAACTAATGGAACAGACCTGGGCTAAAAGAATGACACTTATTGAATACTTTCTCGCCCTTTCTGAGTGAGGATTGCTGGGACATAGAAGAAAGAGAATGGATAAATGCAAGGACCTAGAAAAATGTAAGCAAAACAGATTAGTCAAGGATTGGTGATTTGCTGAATAAAAGAAATAGTGTAGATATGTTGATACAGAAAGAACATAAATGGAAGTCCAAGTAAAGAAGCCCGAGTTTATAGTACACTTTACATAGCATACTATCTGAGTTCACCCAACCTTGTTGGCTTATATATATTAGAAAAGAAATATACCCTCATATTTTCTTGCCTAATCTAAACATTAATCATTGACTAGGCATTCCCGGGAAAGTTATACCCACCAAAGAGCATCAAAATGTCAGTGATGAGACTGAATTTGATACAAACATAATGAATTCTAACAAAGTCAAATGTTGCTGTATTTGGTGACAAACAGGAGTATTAGAAAAAATTGAGCAATTTTCACAACAAAAGTATATCAACCAGATCCAGTAAAGGAAGCAATACATTGCCTTACTCAGATCTGGCAATCAACTGTTTTTCTTTACAAGAAGGTCCCAAATCGAAAGGTATAAACCAAGTTGGAGTTTGTCCCCAGTTTTAAAAGGAAACAAACAGGATCGGCGTAAAGATAGTTCAATTGATAGGAGAATGACATAAGAGGACGATGAGCCAAAGTACCAACAGGGTAATTGGCAACAGGCATATCAGCAATAGAAGTTGCTGAGAGACTATAGCTTATTCTCAGTGGATGGTCAAACTTACAACAAGGTCCAAATTTGCACACTCCATTTTGTGAGTAGTGAGCAAATTGGGGAATCCTAACAACTATGAGAGAACCCCAAAAAACGATCTTTCAATCTGAGCGCAGATATTATCAAAGCACAAAATTCACTTTGTTAAAATATTAATATGCTGATTATTGGATATTGGATACTAGATAGATCTTACAAAAAGATCAATGGACAACAAGTGATCTGTTCTCACAATTAGAACAACAATGCAACATCAACATGGCAATGCAGATATCGATGAATACATAGATAACGAAACAAGGATGACGATATGTTATTTAATCATCAGAGGGTCCAAATGTAGTCCATAATCCAGGTTGATACATTGAACAAACTAGACAAATTTTGACTCCATTAACACAATAAACAAAAAAGAAGCAACTAATACTGGAACTTCAGATAACTTCAGACATTTACATCACCCAAGTAAGTGTAACATATCAGAACAATGCCTGAGAGTAGGCACCAAATCTAGCAGATCATCTTGCATTTATTCAAGCTTTATGAGAAATGTGGAGTTTCATCATTTTTTTCTGAACTTCAAAAAGTAATTGGAAAGAAGAATCCTGAGTCCACCACAATGCAGAGGCCATTTAAAGCTCTTCATAGGTTTTCTGGTATTCTTTAGGCATTCAAGAGGCTCACAAATTCTCACAGGAAAATGATTGCTCCCTCTATCCCATTTATGTGTATGCATTTGGTTGAATACAAAGTTTAAGAAAGAAAAACTGACTTTTGAAACTTGTGCAATAAAATATATCAGACATTTTTGTGGTTATTAAATCATGTCATTAAATAGTTTCTATATTTAGAAAGATATCATTATTTTATGGATAAAACTGAAAAGGGAAGTGTCTCCCAAGTACTACATCAAAAAAGAAAAGGGGCAAAGTGTCTCCCAAGTACAAGAATCGGCTAAAAATGTAATATCCAAAGTATATCATCAGTATCGAAAGAATGGGAACATTTTATTACATTCATTGACAAGGTGGCCATTCAAGGATGAGGAAGATGTACAAGTACTTATTGCTTATAAAAAAAACTCTGTAAGGCATTGATTGTTATGGGTACATAAATGTTAAAATAAGAATGTTGAGATGGATGTGCGCTCATACCAAATTAGACAAAAATCATAATGATCACCTCCTATAAAAGGTGCAAACAGTGCACAAAGTGAATAAAACAATAGGTGAGATAATTTGGTTAGATCCTATGCAGACCTACAAATGGATGTACATATTAGAATGATCACATCCGAGGAAGGTGTTAGCCACACATGTAGAGACTCAAATGAAATGTAGCTCAATATGACTTGATTACATCCTATGTATGCCTACAAATGCATCCACCTATAGTGTGAAATTATGACGAATTGGTGATTGAAAGTGTTTTAAGTGTAGACGAGTTAAGACCTTTTCGATAAGGTAATGTCTAAAGAAGAGGATGATCTAGACCTAGAATCTGAATTTAACTAGTTTTTGATTGACATGTGGTCTTTCTTTTTGTCGTTTTTAAAGATATAATTCCTCATAAGTAAAGTGATGATAGATTTAGGCTTTCATTAAATTTAGAATTGCCCTTAGTTTGGGTGGCAGACCACAATATTTTTCAAAAAAATTACAATGGAACAAATTCACATTACTTTAGAAACATGAACCAAGAAAGGTGTTATATAACTTATATTACTTCTATATAAGAGAGAAGATCCTACTTTTGTAGTCTTCACAGGAAATTTTCTTGACCATTTTACCCCTAATTGAAGCTCTAATAACCTTGCAAGTCCTCACCCATTTTGATCAATTTCAATAACTTCATGGATTATAGGCTTCTTAAATGCTACAAGGAGCTAAGTTGCTAGGACTCGAGTGAGGGTGTCCGATATGGTTGTGTATCTAAAGGTCAAATTCTTCATTATCTAACTTGTAATATTCAAGAGTATGAATCTAGGAATGGATACATGTGCACACATTTAGTTAAAAATAATTTAGATATCTAAAAAAAGACTAAATTTGAGATATTATTTGAAAAACTAGAGGAGAAAATGTTGATCAAGAAGAGAATCCTAGAAAGCGATAAAAGGAAAAGAAGTAACTAGAAAATTTCTACATAGAAGATATTTCATTTTATTCAACTTCACCTTAGCTTTTGTTTTTATTACGAAATTCATTGAATCTACCTAGGAATTTCTCCATTGACTTTGGTCAAAGTACCCAAAAGTGGTTGATCAAATCGGGTACGGACCCCACACCCACACTCATGTCATTTTGACTCAAGTGTGATATCGAAAGTAGAGAGTACAAGCAACTTAGAGAAGGAGTGATGATATAATGGAAGAGATGTTTTTTCTTTACAAGGGGAATCCACGGCCAATACACCTTGGGTGCGTACAGGGTAAACTCCTGCTCCTATGCAATAGCTCCCAAACTACATAGGAGAGGTAACCCGCACTAGGCGAGCTCGACCAGAAGGCAAACCCCTTGCTTTAGCTAGATGAGATTTCGAATTTGAGTCCTCCAATATGGAAGCCCTAAGCCCAAACCGCTAGGCCACCCCGAAGGGTTGTAATGGAAGAGATGTTAGTGAAACCATAAAAGATCTATTTATTCAACCAAATTAAAAGTTGATCCAAAAGTTTGTTGTCCTTTTATATGGAAATGGGTTAAACTTATGTCAACTTATCTTTCTTTCTAAAGAAATTTACTATGGACAAGTAAAAAAATTATGGTGACATTCGATTCTACCTTAGTGCATACATAATTATTAAATTATTTTTTTAACATATTGCTAAAAAAATTATGGTGACATTCGATTCTACCTTAGTGCATACTTAATTATTAAATTATTTTTTTAACATATTGCTAAAATTGTTTTTAAAAAGTAAATATAAACTACAGTGTAACTCTCCAAAGAGTATAACATTAAATAATGGCAAACGAGAGTAATTTTTCACATTTTTTGATATTGAAATGTTTTTTAAAAAGATGGGAACCAACATTTTATATAATTTATTTAGGACAAAATGGCAAAGTTAAATATGACATACCAAAGCTTCATACATGTTTAAGAAATTACAATACAAATTTCCTTTTCAAAAAAGAGGCCTCGCATAGTGTAGGTTACCTCTCCTGTGTGGTTTGCGAACTATTGCATAGGAGATGGGGTTTACCCTGTTGCACACCCAAAGGGTAGCGGCTGCGGGTTCTCCTTGTCAATAGAAAAATAATCATATCTTAACATGCATTTTAAAAGAGAAGGAAAGATTAAAGCAACAAAAACAAATAACTTCATTAATCTTCCAATTCCTTTTGTATGATTTAATTTGAACAAACATCTATAGGAGTTACTGTATAAAGACTTCTACAACAATTACAACATACCCATTGAAATCCCATTGTATCAAGACTTTTAATTATTCAATTTTAGATGCTATTTTAATTTACATGTTAACTTTATCGACCATCATCAGATAACAAACTTGTAGCATTAAGTATTTTTATATTACTTGAATACAATATTTAATTTTGTAAACAGCGGGTTAGCCAATATAAGTTTAATTGAGAAAAGAAGTAATGAAGTTAATCCAACATAAGGTAAAATTCAATTTGGATCATTAAAGATTTTATTCTCAATTACTTTCAGTAAAATATAAAAAGGAGAAGAACTTTGGTGCATGCATTTGTTTCAAAATTAAAGTCTAAAATATGCACTAAGAAAAATTGTTGTTTATAACTTAACAAAATTTTATACGACTAAAATTTTAGAAATATTGAAACATTGTCGAACTATCCTTATAAACTAATATATAATGTCACATAAAACCAAAAGTAGATTTTAATGTAGTTTGGGCCCGGGATTAGCATAAGCCCAATGACACTATTATAAACACAATAAAAATATCAGGAGAGACCGACAAAGAGAACTGCATCAACTGCCAAAACTTGCATGTAATAAATATTTCAATAACAAGAAGGGAAGGGAGGAAGAAAAATGAATCCCCAACAGCCTACATGAGATTAGAAAGGAGGAGTACATTTTAGTTATCTTTCATTGTGAATATTTTTCCAACAGAACAGGAAATTAAAAGTTAGCACTTAGAAACACTAAGGGAATGTTGGTAGATGACCTGTTATATTATAAACTTACAAGCAAGACCATAATATAAAGAATTATATTGCAGTGGAGAATTTCAATCTAAGGATTAGATGGCAAGTTGCTTACAGGTCATGAGGAAGACCCATAGCATTGACAAGATCTGCGGTTGTTCCATTCCGCTCAGCTGGATGATGATACTTACATGAAGATCCAAATTTGCAATCTCCATACTGCATGTAATAACGACATTCAGGCTGTCTAGGCCTTTGTGGAAATGCAGATTCATTCTGGTTGCTGCTTGAAGCACCAATAGATGCAATAACAGACATATGTGGTCCTGTGTAGGCAGGTGCAGAAGCAGATAGTTGTGTACAACAATAAACTGGATTTGGTCCAGCTGCAGACTGAGTAGTTTGGGAAGGCACTGGACTAGCAGAATCCTACACCAGATAATTTAATACTTGACTGATAAATAGTGCATTTTAGAGAAGATCAACATCAATAGTTGCAACAAACACTTATACTATACATACTGGATAAGGAATCCAATCCGGCATGGGAACCATTCCAGGAGGAAAAAGCATAGGACAGTATGTGCCAGCAAAATAGGAACCTAGAAGCAAAGTAGAGCTTACAACTGGCCAGTTGCCAGCAATCATTCCATGTAGTTGGGCTGAATCAACAGATGGAGATTGCAGTGCTGGATAAGTGGCTGGTGGCAGAACAGCCTCCGGCAAAGGAAGAAGTGCAACCGCTGATGCTGGAAATTGCGCATCAGCTGGCTGAGGATGGTGAAATTTACAGGTCATCCCAAATTTACACTGCCCTGTTTTCATGTAGTGCAAACATTCCTTTTCATTCTGTGAAACAAAACTCAATGAGCCAAATCAAAAAGATAATTTAATGGTCAAACTTTTCAAAGGAGACAAGGAAAAGGATTGAAAACACAAAAGAATGGAGATAAAATACAAGGAGACACAAGGAACATAATCAACATGAAAAGAAAACAGACCGGTCGGAGCGAGTAACCATGAATATTAGGCATCACCAGGCTTGTAGATTCACCTCTGTGCCTTGGATGGTGGTATTTGCAGGAAGCACCAAATTTACACATCCCTGTCCTCATATAGTACTGTAAATCATAATTAGAAACAACTAGCATTATAACAGTGAACCTTACAGTCTTATTCATGAAAGTTTTGCAAGAATTCCAAAAGCATGACAAATAGCCATCTAACTTTACTTACCGGTAGTCTTCATATTCATTAATCGCTTAGGTTAATTAGCAGCAAATCATATGTTAAATCATAGCTTGGAATAGAATAGGTTCAGTTGCTAGATCATACTATACAATATAACAAATTGAATATCATAGCAGATGAAAGGATTTCCATTTTTTTCTTTGATTAGTGAACCTAAAGTACAACAAAAGAAATTTTTTCAACAGGTAACATACATGGCAAATCCAAAAAATATCTAAATCTTTCAAAATCATGACAACTACCAGATAAAAAATTACACAGTAGATTTCAACTGCATACTTATCTAAACCATAATTCAGGTAGCAATAGCCTTCACAATCTAAAATTAAATCACAATATAGAAGAAAAATTTCTAAAGAACATCTTCAGTGTAAAACATGAAAAAATGGTAACAACAACAATTGTCATGCCACAAGTCAAGTCCGAAAAGGATAGTGTGTATGCAGATAAACCTAGTCTAAATTCTAGAAGACATGACGGAAGACTTTCTGCTTTTTAAAATGAACTGTACACAAATGAGCAAATAAAGCATTTGATATGTGTCGGAACTCTATACATAATAGAGAGACAAAGGCACTAAAAACTTCAACAAAGAATTGAATAGACAAAATGAAAAAAGTGATTGATTCACTACAAGGAGACCATAATATCACTCTAGACAGCCAAGCAAACAAGTGAATCAAGGTACGGTTAAAAAAAAAGTCTCAGAAGCTCGAAACTAGCACCCCAATATAGAAAGTAGAAATTATATTTAAACTAAAGCACTTATGAGTAGCACAATTCAATAGTATATTTCAAAAGACCAAAAGAAATAAAAAGCAGAAGTATGCACTTAGTAACACATATATTGAACGCAAAACAAAATGTCAAAAATTAACTCATAACATTCTAGCAGTGGTTTTAAATAAATGCAAAATAAAACAGAGAAAGAGGTCCTTCTCCTTCAGCAGGCAGCAAGCAGACGACTCATGAGAGAGCTGAGACAGCCATGTGTGCATTTTGAATATCAAAAAATTCTTGGACATATATATGACAAATAACTGTAAGCTTTCGTATGTCATAAAATGGGCTACCGATGGAAGAGAGAAATTTTATACATTAATCAATCATAGCTTATACGAAAAAAAGATCAATCATATAACAACTACCATGCCTCAGAGTTCAAGTTGGGGTCAACTATGAATTCATATTGATCATATTTCTTTATTTAAATTCCTCTGATGCGCCAACATTATAAAAACATGATCAATCATAATTAGAAAGAAATGATACAAATATAAGCAAAGAAATTGAAAAATGGACGATCGAAAGATAATTTACTGCTAAATACTTCTAGGGTAAAACATTCACTAAATACAGTAAAATGATGAATATTATGACACAGCACATCTAGCAAATTAGATTCCTCCATAGGGCATTTGAAAGATAAGATGAGAAATCTCATCATGATCAACATCATAAATAGCATACCAGATATTAGAACATATTTTTTTATAAGCCACTTATATGCTAGGACAGCATAAGATGTCATTCAACATATTAGATGTATGATAAGATGGAAAAGCACATGTATTGATTTGTCATCAAAAAGGGCAGATAATTGGTACAGGATCAGTATAAAAAAAAAAAAAGTAAACAAAGTTATTGTACAAAGGAAAGCCAAATCAAGAAACACATTTTCTCTCTTGAATTTGATCATTAATCTAACGCTAAATCCCAAATTGATTTCTATCACATTTAGTGGAACTACCTGGCAAACATGTTGACCCTCCCTCTGAGGGTATTCTCCTGCAGCAGCTCGTCTTGCTTCCATAGCCTGTTATCATTAACACACATGAAATTTCAAGTCTTTTCTGTTTGACTTCACTAAAGAACAGATGTACAAAAAAAAAAGAACTTTCTTCTTTCAGACTACATTTTAAAGGAATGATTAGATATAAGACTCAAAATCAGGAATGAAGATATAAAAAAAATGATTAGTTCGCAGATCAACCTGAATTGGACAATAAGAAAGCAAATCAAGTGAGTAAGCAAAATAAACACAAATACCTCAAAATGAACCCTAGAATTACAGTTACACGATTTCTATGGGATTTATAACAAAAATTACCAAACTCCGATCGCGAGGATGATTGAACCGACAACGAGCGCAACAGTCACAGACTCCAAACCACAAGTAATGAATGCAGTCAGGCATGTTGAACCGTTGAGGGTACGGTGTTGAGCCACTGACAACTGCCAGATAGCGTCTGGATTACACTCAGTGAAGCAAAAAAAGTGAGATACAGTCCACAATACGTGAACTAGTTTCCTAAACTTTCAGATTAAACTAAAAAAATGTAGGTAAGAGTGTACTCACCTTCCAACCCAGTTTGTTCATCAGGAGAATTCTGTCCCGGGCTGATCATCGCCCGCCGGCTGCTTTCCACTAGACATCTCTATTCTCCGCTAAAGAGAAACTCTACAACTTACTTCCCGTCCCCTAAATCAACTAAATAAAAACTCTACAACATACATCCCATACGTTACAATTATAAAGAGTAAAGTAGTAGAGAAAGAAAAAGAGATCAAATGACAAAAAAGTTTGTTTTAGAGAGAGAAATAGAAAGCAGAGGGGCACGGATATGCTCTCTCTCATTCAGTTGGATGTTAGTGAGTACTGTGTGCCATCTGGTTTGATAACTTTCATGGTTTTGGCATCTTTACTCTTTTTCCGTGATTTGGGCATTCAGTTGAAGAGGAGGAGGATTGAACTTTCATTTTCTCTGTTTTTTCTCATCTGTAAGCTTTTTCTTTGATCGCCATTAGAGCATTGGTTGAAGGGTGGGAGATGGAACTTTAAAGAATGACATTTATTTTTTCTCTTCTTTTCTTAATTCTTTTAGCTGTAAATTTTATTTATTAGGTTATGCATGAAGGAATTAGTTTAAGTTATTTTACTTTTTATTTAATATAAAATAATATATAAATTCTCTCATAATTTAAATCTATATTAGTTATGATGATTTTTAAATTATCAATCACATATGCATTAATTTTATATATAAATAATTTATTTTCTATCTATCCTTCAAACTTTATACCTATGTTAGATGGAAGTTAAAAACACATAATGTAATTTGTAATTATGTGCAGGATTGACTTTAAAGAATGACATTTTTATTTTCTCTATTTAATTACTTAGAACTTTTTATTCATTTACCGCATATTTGGATTAATTTTTTTGCTTTTTGTATATTTACTAGTTTTGATTTATTTTATTATCTATATACATAATTAAAAGGAAAAAAATTTAGCATAGGATCATTCCATGTGGTAGCTTTGGATGAAGACATAAGTAATTTTGAAACTAATTAATTAAGTTAGATAATAATTAGTTAGTAATTTTTAATTTGAATTTGATGTCACGATCCCAAATTCGGGTGTGATGGCACTCACCTAACCCATCAAGGTGAGTCAATCCAAAACAGAATAACCAACATAATAATAAAAATGGAAGATAAAACAAACTAATATAATGGATAACATAAGGAAATCAAAACTAAAATCATCTTAGAATTGACGTCACATGTACAAGTGTCTAATAATAATGATCAAAAGATGATACAAGTCTTAATGTTTAGTTCTCAAAACAGAACATAACATAACAAACAATCCTTGAGGGCCTGCCAAAAGGACAAGCAGCTAGCTCTCAAGGGATCCAGAAGTTCTATCTTGTAACTAGGAAGATCTAACAAATGAGACTAGGCTCACAACCTACGAAAATATAGAAAGAGATGAGCACTAAACAATACGATACTCAACAAATGAAAACTAAACCCGAAGTAAAGCATTGAAGAATACAAGTACTCATATCTATCCATCCACATGCCATCGAATTACGCACATACATTCAAAAAAGTCCAGCACAACACAATACACAAACACACCCATAAGAATGCAAGAGTTCATGTTATAACAAATATAACAATTCAAGTCAAATCTCATATTATACGAGGTATGATAATTCTTCCATGCCAAGTTTATAGTCAATTTTCTAACCCACAAGTGATGCTCAACAACAATACACCCAATATTTACTAAGCTCAAGCGCAATATGATCCAAAATCCACATTCTTTATATCATAAGAAATTTTCAATACTAAATCATAAGTCAACACATATCAATCTCTAATATTCACTTTTACGCCATAGGAAAATTTTGCAATTTAGTCCAAGTCTCACAATTTACCAAGTTTAATTTAGCCAACAACATATGTCACAATTTTTCAATAGTTCAATCTTCACAATATACAAGGTCCAAAATGTTCAACACATCAACACAGGATAGATATACAACTTTGAGAAAGGAATAATATGAAATAAAATAAATGTTATGAAATATAACAATGTGATGCAATATCAAGTAATCATGATACATGTTTGTCATGTCCTATGATGCACATCCGTTGATAAAATTAGAATCGAACCCATGGGTACGAATTATGTATCCACCGGAACTATTTTCCTTCGACATTCACTTTTATATCTAGCCTTTGACTTTTCTTTTCTTTTCTTTCTTTTTTCTAGCTGAAATTATTTCCCTTTGGCTTATAACTGTAAAACACTTACTAGAACACTTAGTAATGGTCTGGTCTTTACTCTAGAGTCAGTAGTGGTTTCAAACTTAAATCATAACTGCTTAAGGGAAATAAAGTACCACAGCTTACACACAATAATCAAAGTATTGACATAAGCTTTTTTAGCCAATACATTACGACCTTCTATTATCCTGGCTTTCATGAGTATTTTTGACAACAAGATCATCCTCATAAAAAGCAATCTACTTTCACACTCACATCTATGAAATCTGTCAAGAGTGCTCATATAATTTAACACCCCACTCATACGAGATATACACCTTCGTTAAGAGTTCATAGACTCAACTTCCACAAATTATTATAGGATAAATGCACTCGCTGTTATGCCGAAAAATGACCGACTTTAAAAGAAAAATTGAAAATAATTGGAAAATCGAGAATTAATCTAAACTCAATTGATTTAAGCAAAATTAATTCTCGAGATTCGAAAAGACACAGAGTCGCCACCTAATTTTACGGATAATTAGGAAACCAT
>JAOTQR010000092.1:13204613-13227959 GCA_025774065.1 Solanum ossicruentum
GGGGAGGGAGGGTGCTTTTGGCTTTCAACTTTTTTTAAGCAATTTTAAATTTTTTAAAAATTATTTTGTAATTTGCCAAATACTTTCATAAGCTAAAAAGAGTTTAAAAGCAAGTTTGACCAGTTTTTATGCTCTTTCAAACACCCTCTTAATATACATGTAATTCATAAATATACTTTTCCTGAATTATAATTTACATCTTATTACGTTGTATTTAATGAATATATTAGTCTTAATTATTCAAATGTCAGTTACTATTTTTTATACTTAAATCTCAATCATTTAGATCTTAATTATTAAGTGTATGTATTTTTATAATTTTATAATTAATTAGTAAATCTGCATTATTAAAAGTCATAATATAATTTGAATATAATTAAGATGTCTATTTAGATTATTTTTTTTCCTACAAAAAATGGCATACAATTCACAACTTTCCATTCATTTGCACCACTAACTATCCGCAGGGCCTACTGTTATTAATATCGCCACTTATTACTTAGAGATAGGGATGTTCATCATTCAATTTGGATCTATTTTTTATTTAAATTAAAATTAAAATAATATAATTAATTTTTAAAATCAAACTAAATCAAATAAACCAAACTAAAAATCATTGATTTTGATTCTTGTCAGTTTGATTAAAATTAAAATAATATAATTAATTTTTAAAATCAAACTAAATCAAATAAACCAAACTAAAAATCATTGATTTTGATTCTTGTCAGTTTGATTTCGTTTGATCCATTTTTTAATTCATAACTAGCTAAATTGAATACTAAAATAATGGAAACATGAAACAATTATTTCAAATAAATTTTAGAAATTAATAAATTTCTCTTTACTATCAGAAGATGAATAAACTAAATTTTTTATTACTTTACAACACAATTTCGAAATTTTAATATGTTTAAGTTGCATAACTGTAGTGACTACCCCAGTTTACAAATCTAACATCCACGAAAGTTATATATGACTTTAAATTTATTGATCAAGCATCCTTCAAAAACATCAAAGGGGCAAGCTAATTAAGAGTAGATGGATGGTTTTATCAAAAATGTTTTAAAACAATTAGATCATTAACATGATCATATAAAATATTTGGTAAGAATATTTTGAATAAGTACATAGACACAAATTTTTGGTATTTTTTTAATCATATTTCGTTTTAGGATAAAGAATACTCCATCCGTCTAATTTACTTGGCATCTATACTATTTTAATATTTTAGGATATCTAACGATACTTGTCCACTTTATGAAATCAAGAGACAATTTTATCTTTAGCTCCTAATTTACCCTTATCATTAACTATAGTCATTTTTCTATTATATTTTTCAAAACATTATATTTATTATATTCAAAGGGTAATTTGATAAAATGACCTATCATTTACTACTTCTTAATCTTTATATCTAGTCAATAGGACCAAGTAAAATTAAACAAAATGAGTAAATTGATAATTTATTATAGCATTAAATTAGAAATCATAATTATCTCTTTCATTAATATGAGTAGTTGGCATTGTAATTCTCAACGGCTATACAATATTAAATAAGACGTGTTTGTACTGTGTTTAAAGATAGGAAAAATACTCTAAAGAGAAAAGGGTCAAAATTATCCTCGAATTATTTGAAATAGCTTATATATACCCTTTATTTATTTTAAGGATCAAATCTACTCTTGTCGTCTATGTTTTGGATCACAAATGCCCTTTCACCAATATCTTTGTCACACAGTCCATGCAAATATCCATGTGACAGTAAAAAAGTCAAAATTACCCTCGAACTATTCGAAATAGCTCAAATATTCCCTTCGACTATTTTTAAGATCAAAACTACGCTTATCATCTATGTTTTGGACCACGAATGCCCTTACACCGTTACTAATAGGGATGCCAAAAGAATATGAGTAATCGAACCAAACCGAATCGAACCATACCGAATCGAATTTTTTATCATTTTCTAATAAAATCGCGGACTTTAACTTAAGTTTATAACCGTCCCAGATAATTGGGATGATCTTTTTAGTTTATAAAAAAAACCTGAAATATTCCCGAATCGAACCGAAGAACTTACATGTATATAAATATATTTTATATATTAACATGTTAAATTTATACGTAAATATATTTTATAAAATTTTTCAAATATAAATATAACCTAGTTCATAGGCCTCTAGTGATTGAATGATTTTGAGTCTTTGCTCTTTAATTAAGTAGGTTTAAAATTAAAAGATATTATAATAGAAACTCCATCGAATAAATATGACAAAATCTATGCAGATATTCATATATTAAAGGTTTAGATCAAATAATATGGCAAGAAGATTTTACATTCTTGGCTTTTTGGTGAATTAAAATGTTTCTTCAAAACTATATTTGCAAAAAAATATTTTAATAATAGTTTATTTTGAAGTGATACTTTAAAAAATAAAAAAATTCGAAAATTGACCGAACCGACCGATGCCGAATAAAAACCGATATTATTGGGATGGTTTAAAAAATTTAATTTTGATTATATATTATCAAATACCCAAATATCCAACCGAACCGTACCATTAACACCCTTAGTTGCCGACGTGGAAAATGTTTTATATATATATATATATACATACCTCTTTCACTATTTTCTTTTATAAATAATTTAGCACAACAGAAAAATATGTGAATGATAATAGTAACTATTACTCATGAACAAATTTAAAAGATATCTTAAAATTTTCATGTGATCTATCCAAACTATATATCTTAAAAATTAAAAATAAATTGTCTATATTAAATTTATTTATATAATACATACATAGATACATACATACATACATATATATATATACACACACACACACACATACACACACATTATTCTGTTTATAAATAATTTATCATAGCAAAAATACGTGAATGATAGATAATAATTATTACTCACAAACAAAATTAAAAAACATCTTAAATTTTTTGTATGATTCTGTTTTCTCTCAGTTAAACATACATATATTTTTCACTTTTTTTTTTATAAAATAAGGCAAATTGTGGTCCAAAACATAGACGGTAAGGATAGTTTTGATTTCAAAAATAATCTAAGCGTATATCTGAGTTACTTTGTATAGTTCAAGATAGTTTTAATCCTTTTATTACCATGTGGATATTTACGTAGATGATCATGTGACAAAAATATCAGTGTAATGACATTAATAATCCAAAACATAAACGATAAGGTTAATTTTGATTTCAAAAATAATTAAAAGATAAATTTAAGCTATTTCAGATAGTTTGAAAATGAGCAGAGATGACTGATCATTCACGGGACCAAAATTAAATTTCAGCTCTCGAGATTCACAACACATAAACATTAAAGTTGTTGCTTTTGCAGTGTCTTTTGTTCCCGATATTAATTGGATAAGTTTAAAGGTGAGTTTGAGTTAAAATTAAAAATATTAAAATGAATTAAAATAAAAATTGAGTTAAATAATGACTCACCTAAATTTACTTTACACTCAAATATATTGAGCTCAAATGAGCTAAAATTTGAATTGAATTGACCAGTCTAATTTAATCCGCTCAATCTCAATAATTCTAACATATATATTTTTTTTATTATTCACAATTTTAACATCAACTCAAAAAAATATAAAAATAAATAGTTACAAATAAATAAATAAATTATAAAAAAATATAAAATATATAAAAAAATACATTACATCAATGTAAGTAAAAAACTTTACAACGAATTAAAATTGGTGATTCAATTGGGCTCAACTAAAGGTTTTTTAACAATGAGTTGAAACTTAAGACTGAACCTAACTCAAATTATCTTGAACTCAACCTATATAAATCTGGACGAGCTGGACGGGTTACCTATATATTTAGGAACATGTGATAGCGCTGCAGCTTTCAAGGGTAAGGAGCTAGGATCTCTAATTTAAGCAAAATGTACTTCAATAAATAGGCAGCCAGCCGTTCCAATGAGTCGCAAAGACATGGAAGAACAGATAATCAGAGCTGCATAATATAATACCACAGCCCCATTTTCGAAACATCATTCTTTAAGCTTGTAAAGAACCGAGGGGAAAGCATTCGTTGCACCATCATGACTATGCTTGTTAGAAATAAACTACCAGACTTCACGAGATCAAAAAACACCACAAAACAAGGCTGTAAGCAAGTAACAAGAAACAACAAAATCTGAGAAACTATGCAGCAACTTCCATTATTTGCATGCAGAGCTTGGTTCCGTCTCTTTTCAGACGTCAGGAGGAAAAATATACCAGTGGAGATATCTTTAATGGTTTTCAATAGGACGAAGAAAAGAATCCACCTTAGTTCTGTATGTTTCATCTGCATTATAACCTTTGCAACAAGCTAGTCCAAACAAGGATAACAATCAAAGAGCATATGCCTGTAACTTCAAAAGTAAATAGATATATAAATGAATATCATGTTAAACTGTTATTCTTGACGTAATCAATTTTTCATTCGACTGCAAAACAGGTGATGTTTGATCTAAAGCTGAGCACATTTGACATAAACTACAAGGATAAATTCTATAAAAGGGAAGATTTTATGTTGTAGACCATACATTGCAAATAGTGAGAGAACAATAAAACTGCCATGATTGAAGCATCAGAGACGATATGCAATTGTGCTAAACAGCATGAGTGTATGCCCCAAACACAACAAATAATTATCGTATCAACACTCAAACTAAAATGGAAAATTTTAAGTTCAAGAAATTGGGGGGCTACCTAAGATCAATGTCTTCAGATGCAAAAGAAAAGTACTAACTTCGAATATAATAGGACAGAATGACGGATCAATCAAGAATAGTTGCAGTTTCTGTAGATATAGCAATTATCTTGGGCATCTTACTGAAAATAGAAGATATGATTTAACACCCCAAGTATCCTTAAATCCATTACTTAAGAGGACATTTTAGTTATGTATTGAATACTAGAAATTCATCACTACAACCAGAAGAAAGAATCAATTACTGAACCTTGACAAAACCAATACAACAGTTCATATTGCTAATCTGAAAAGATGGAAAGTGCACACAATGTAATAACCATTGTCTTACCGGTGCTAATCAAACAGTGAAACTTAAGTCCAACTCCAGCAATTAACCCCCCTAAATACCACTACACATAGAGACCGATAAAATACATAAATAAGCTCAGTATTGAGTATTTAAGTGTTTAGTGAGGAAACTTTGAACCTCCACAGTTCATCAACTACTCTGTCGGCATTATGCTGTCTCAATAGTTCCCAGATTGACATATTGGCCGAAATGCTAAACCCAACACAATAAACGAGCTTGATAAGTAGAAGCAATTCAGCAGATAATACAAGATATATCAACACAGAAGTTGGAACCCTAGATATTCACCAAGATCCAATCCTTTTCTTTCCCACCATGTTCACAAAGCAACTAAAAGCAGATTCTTTAAAAGAGACGCAAAAGAATTAGTGTTGATGTCATTGTGATTAGAGAACTCATAATCAGATACGTCAAACACCTCAAAAGGATCATCATCTTGGATAGCGGTATTGTTGAAAGAAAGGCCTCAACCTTGGCAAGAGGTCAAGAAGTACAATGAAAAACATATATATCTATATGTATTTATGAACCATGTAATATTTCTCCAGAATCATCATAAGCAAAGATCAATAGAAAATTGAAATTAGCTAATTTACATATCATCTTATTGAGATCTTATGCAACGCCATCATTGTCTAATACTGTTATGCTATCGTAAAAGATGAAAATTTAACAGGAAAATACAGTTAAGGCCACTTGGATTGAGAAAGTTGCTTTTTTTCATTAATTTGAGTTGTTAACTTGTTAAAGTATTTGGAAAAAGACTTCTTTCCAAACCAAACAAGACCATCTTTTAGGATATGCAAGTTGGAGAGCATCTAAAGATGGAGCAAATACTCTTTTTTTCTCCATTTCAATTAGTACAAATAATCTTCAACCAAATGTATTTTATCCCGAGATTATTATACCTTATAGCTCACGCTAAACAACTCCTTATAGTGTTCTTCTTTCTTCCCAGACCTATATCATGCTCAATCAAATTATGGAATACAATAACAACTAAGATTAGAGTTAACAATTCTTGATCAGATCATGCAAAATTCTCAAATAACTCAGCAAATATGTTCACAGCCCTAAATTAAACATCAAATGTATTCACGAGTTTACACTATCTAAGCTTGAAATGTAAAACCTTTACACATAAACATGTCACAGAAGACTTTTATCAAAATAAAAACTTCCATAACAGCGCATACAGGAAATTTCAACAGGATTCAGATCTCAGATGACAGATGTCATACCAAGAAACCCGTTACGCGGCTGGAGAAAAAGGAAAGGGAGAAATGACCGGAAGCCAATGGAATGGGAGGAATTGGCAAGATTTCAAGTTCAATTTTTATAAAAAATAAATATGATATCTTGCCATGCCACCCACTCCATCAGCTCCTGAAACACTCAACCCCTTTCCCCTTTCTACAAATTTCGCAAGCTCTTCCACTTCATCCTAATGTATATGTAGGTGGAAACCCTAGATATGAGGTTCACAAAAGTAGGTGCAGAAGTGTACGCTTTTACCCCCCATTTTTTATTTTTGTTAGTTTAACTCCAATAACTTCTATATACTATGTACCTATCAACTCATTCCAACTTTATTTTATGTATCAAGCTAAATATAATTTTGTAACTCAATTTTAATATGAAAAAAGGGTCAAAATTATCTTTGAACTATCTGAAATAGTTCATATTTACCCTTCATTTATTTTTGGGATCCAAATTATTCTTGCCGCCTATGTTTTGAACCACAAATATCCTTATAATATTATTTTTGCCATTGGAACTGACATGATAGTCCACTTGGGCAGTCCAACACGACAATAATTTGTTCCCTTTCAAACATTTTGCTCTTCCTTATTGAGCCCTATCAGAAAAAAATACCAAAGATAGTACTTCCATTGTACTTGTTTGACTTATTGTCTGGACTTTGAAACTTCAATGTCGAAATACGCTGAAGTTTGTTTGATGTGCAACTATGTATTGAAGGATCAAGTTCGCTATTTGGGTTTGGAGTCATGGATTCACAAAATTCATTTTCAAATTTTCAAGCTTTTAAAAACTCTTCCATATTTTTATTTTTTATGGGTGTTTAACTCAAATCTTTAAATATCAATCCTCAAACTAAGAAATTAGTTGTCAAAGATCAATTTCCAACTTTAATCACAATATCCAAACAGTTTTCATTTAGTATCATATCTTAAAATTAAATCTCTTCAAATTTTTGCTTTAAGAACCCAACAAAAGCTAAAAATTTCTCATCAATAAGTTTCAAATGAATAACTATTTTTGAGTTCCAACACAACAGAGAATGACTTTAGAAACTTTTCAACATCATTCAACCTTTGTAATTAAATTTTTAGCCTCAAATTCGATGACCCAAAACCCAAACAATGAACTCGATTTCTCAACCCGGGTCTACAACCTCAAACAAACCAAGCACACTTCGAGTTGAAGTTTCAAAGTATAAAAAAACAACTGAAACAACAACAGTGGAGGAACTATTTTAGGTGTTTTTTTTTGTTTTGATAGGTTCAACAAGGAAGAACAATATGATTGAGAGGGAAGAGATTTTTGCCATGTTGAACTGCTTAAGTGGACTGTCATGTCAACTCCAGTGATAAAGATAACGTTGTAAAGATATTTGTGATCCAAAACATTGACGATAAGGGTGATTTTGATCCCAAAAATAAACGAAAGATAAATGTGAGCTACTTCAAATAATTCGAGAGTAATTTTGATCCTTTTCCGATCTTGATACATAAACTTGTTGAGGGATTGAGTCTGAAGGACAATAAATAGGAAAAAGAGAGGTCAAGAGTTGCGACAAAGGACAAAGGAAAATTTAATTCTGACTTGTTGTGGCTTGGATATCTTGCTTGATATTGAGATGTATCCTTGCTTTAGTGACATTGTTCAATTTCGCCGGTAATTATCATTGCTCAACCCTGCTGACTTATTTTTGTATCTTATGATTATAAAAATGTAGCTAGTTGTAGGTATGTGTTTGTGAAACTTTTTTTTTTCGATTTTTATCTAAAAATTTAGTGATTTTCAAAGTTGCATCTGAAATTTTTTGGGGTTGTATTCAACAAAAGGATTTGCATTGTATTAGCATATCAAGCCAAAAAAAAAAAAATTGGATCTTTCATTATTTGAGTAAATGACGTGTAATCCATACATTACAATATTCACATAAAAAACATGTCTTACAATTGCTCTTTTCTTGGAACAAGTTGAAGTGCAACCATTCTTTGATATGCATCGAGCAAAAACAGAAGCCATCAAATATGCAATAATCTCAAATAGTTGAAGGTACCTTGTTATGCCTACTGCTAGACATAAATTTCTTACGTTAAAAGGATAGTTAAATCATAGAAGTGTCAAATATGCGGATTAGGTTAAAACTGAAAATGTTATAATGAATAAAATTGAAATTGAATTGGGATATAACTTGCCGAAACTTACTTTTTGTTCAAATGGGCTGGGCTCAGATGTAAATTCGGATTGAGTCATAACTCATCCAATTTGACCTGCTCAATCTCAATAATTCTAACATGTTATTATTTACTTTTTATATCACAATTTAAATTTTAATTCAAAGTATAAAAATAAAAAATTACAAATTAATAGATACATGATAGAGAATATAAAATAAATAGAAAACATACATTACATCAATGCACGTAAAAAACCTTAGAACAAATTGAAATTAGAGATTCAATTGGGCTCAACTGAAAATTCTTTTGATATGGGTTAATGCTTGAATGAGTTGAGATTGAATCCAATTAAAATTATCTTAAGCCTAACCCATAAAATTTTTGACGAATTGAATGGATTACCTATATTTAGGCTCATTTTAACATCCTTAGTTGATCTTATATGTCTTACCCTGTCTTCGGAGTGTCGATTACATGGCTAACCACCTATTGCAGTCTATGGACCACATATGTTATTCAGAACTGGCTCAATAATGGAAAGCTGAACTTAGCCACATGCTACCCAACCTATTGTGATCTATGAGCCACACGTCATACTTACAATGAAAAACTAACTTGGCAAAGGTGAAATAATGTCCAGGCTATGTGTCATGCTAACTGAATGATAAGCTACGCTAAACAGCTAAATAGAAATCACAAACATATGATGAAGCTACTGAAAATATTAAACCAATGTAAGCATACATAATAGGATCCTCTGTGAATGTGGTCTATGCTTGATACTTTGAAACAGAGTAATCCAACTCATGTTTGCCCCGTACACGAATAATAGTTTAAATGTATACGAGCAACAAACAAACAACATCATGCACAATGAAATCTGAGAAGGATAGAATATATACAAACTTTATCATTGCATTTTTGAAATAAGCATAAGCAACAAACAAAATATGTCTTTTTGAGGAAAAATAAGTAATTTAAGATTAAATTTTCACTTTCCAGTAAAGATCAAAAGTTACTTTCTCTTGAAATGCTCAATTGCTCACACACACTCCAATGGCCCGAACTGGCTCAAATTAGTCTTAAAGAACCAAGCTCTTCAATCTCATGTTCTAGGCGTATTCGCCTCAGTTAATTCGCTTGACCAGTCAGTTGGGTGCCATCACGGCTTAGTGGATTTTGGTTGTAACGTCCCTTTTGAATTAACGTGATCTTTTTGCCATCACCCGACTAACTGTGTACTCATAGTACAAGGTCATTATTCACATCAGAGAAAGGGCCACAACAATAAACAAGAAACGGTGAAAGATGAGGATCAGTGCAGCAACTTTTATTGTTCGAACATAGAGCATGGTTCTGAGTCTCCGATCAGATTTCAAAAGAAATAAACCAATGGAGATTATCTTTGATGGTTTCCAAGAGAACAAAAGAAACTCTAGTAAGAACTTTAGATGTTCTTGGTTCTGCATTTCTCAGTTGCAATACCTTCTCCATATAAGCTCTGGTCCACCAAGGGACTTCTCAAAAAGAACTTGCCTTACCTGTCAAATTTAATTAGATAAAAGAACATCCTGATCATGAGAAACGAAGAGGATGTCTCTATTCGTGTGATTCTTGAAGTAATCAATTTTAGCCGTTTAAAGAAAGTTACCTATAAAAGAACTTCTATTGAATGGCTAAATTTAAGTAAATCATTAGACTCATGAAATAAGGATTACATTGTTGCAGCACTAGACATAAAATCAGTAAAAGGATGCATATCCTATAACAAGAGAAGTGCAGAAAGTTGAAGACCAATTATAACAAATAACATGAAAACAGTACATCCATGATTGAGCATCAGACATAGCATGCACTTGCATTGCTTAGTGCAAGCGTATGCAAGCAACATAAACATATTATATTTTATGAGGGCGGCACAAATCAGAAAAAGTTTAAGTTGAATAAATTCGGGGGGTGGGGGGGAGGAGAAACAAGTAATGCTGCCAAAGATCAATGGCTTCAGCTGCCAAAGAGAGCTCTAAAGGTAACTAAACTCTGGAACATAATATAATAGGATAAAGAGACAGAGACTAGTTGTCTGCAAACCTGCCAATTATATATGGAGCACCTGATTAACCAAGTGCAATAATCATTAATCACCCCAAAAACAAAGTACAAGTAAACCAAATTAGCAAGTTTAGTTTCAACTTCCGTTATCAACGGGAATAGAACAACTTATCATCACACAAAGATAAAATATATATAAGCTCAATATTGAGGTAATCTAGTTCTTTAGTGAGGACACGTCAATCCCCACACATTGCCAACCGCCCTGTTAGCCTAATCTTATATCAAGACTTCCCAAAATGAAAATCATACAGATTGGCCAAGATGCTAATACAAAGACTAGTATAAGAAAATCGATACAAAGGAGACAATTCAAGAGATACTACTTGATCAATTGACAGAGAATTTTATCATATACATTCACCAAGATCCAATCTTTTTCCTTCCAGCATGTTCCAAAAGCAACTAAAAGCAGAGCCATTAAAGGAGAAGCAATTAAACTTTGAGTTGATGTTATTTTGATTATAGAATTTATAGTCAAATCCTTCTGGCGCTATAGAAGGGTCACAATTCACAATCATAGCCAATGATATGATGAGATGGTATGACTTGAGATTCATTTGAAAACATGGCATGAGTTTTATTAAATGCATTTTGGTCCCTTATCTTAATTTAAGCAAAATCAACTCCTTCTGTTTGCTGAGGATTGATCAGCTACAACATATGCTGCACTGTTTTTGTGATCACGACAAGGATGATTGTGAGCTTACCCTCTTGTGGACATAAATTATGCACAGTGAAGATAAGGGAACAATTAACATTAAAGTTAATAATTTTTTGTTCAGTTCGTGCAGAATTTGTCTAATAAAACCAGATCACAACAGATTGTAAGTTCAGCATATGACTACACCATCTCTTTTCAGAAGAGATTCATATCCTACCAAAAGTTTAGGTCCAAAATTTACATTACTAAAGCTAGAAATGTAGAACCATTGCACGTAAAACATGTCACAAATGACCCTACCCGACCAATCACCAACTCATCACACAACGAGAATTTCCACACGACTGAGAGCTCATAAGTCATACCAAGAAACCCATTATGTGCAACTAATTTAGCAACTGTACAAAAAGAAAAAGAGAGCTAATTCCACATCTACCTCTGCTACCTCTCACTTGTAAATCTGTTGGATGTGAGTTTTATTATATACATTTTAGTACCTTTCTTAATTTAAGCACAATTAGCTCCCTATGTTTTTTGAAGATCGTCCAGTTGGTCAGTTCATTCAAAATTCTCAAATAAAACTAGATCTAAAGCACAATCTATAAGCTGAGCATACAGATTACTCGTCTGTTTTTCAGAAAATATCCACAGCCTTTCAAATTTGACATTGTTTAAACTGGATATGTAGAATCTTCACAGGAAAAACTCCTATCAATCAATCACCACAAGTAATATCTCCATAACTGCACAAATTCAATAGGATTTAGAGCTCGGAAATCTTACCAAGAAATCCATTACGCAACTGATTCAACAACTGGAAAAAAAAAAAAAAGGAAAGAGAGAAATGATTAGAAGCCATAGGAATGGGCGGTATTGGTAAGATGTCAATTTTTTTATGAGAATAAATATGAAATCTTACCATTCCACCCACTCCAACAGCTCCCCGCAACACTCGTCTCCTTTCCATTTCCTACAAAATTTTCACGAGCGGCAGTGCAGTGGAAACCCAAATATAATGAATGAGGTTCATAAAATTAGGAAACAAAAGTGTACGTTTTAACCACCTATGTTTCACTTTTGTTAACTTAACTCCAATGACTTCTGTATATTGATCATCTGACCATGTGCCTCCTCTTTAATTACGCCTTAAATGACATTTTTTACACTATTGAACATTTGACATTTTTCAAAAGAAATTGAAAAACATCAATAAATGAATATAAAGGTAGGTTAAAAGCAAAGTCTTCTTTTTAAATTTAGGGGTTGAATGAATTTTTAGCTCACCCAAAGTCTAATTTAAATATGTATGGATGTTTGGACAAAAATTTTGATGAAAACGTATTACATAATTACCTTTTTGAATTCCTTTAATAAAATATTAACTATTTTACGATATATTTTTTATTTTTTATTTTGATATTTCATAATTGAAAAATATTACTATTTATAGCAATCATGCGTTAAAACTGAATTATAAATATATAATATATGTATATAAATGTATCATAATTATTTAATTAAAAAAAGGCACTATATATTAAATATAAATTATGCATGCAATATAAATAAATTATACTATGTATAAAAGATGTGTTAAAATTATAAAATTATATTATAAGTGTTTTAAAATATATTAAATTTATATTTTAGTAAAAAGTCTGCATTATGATATTATATAAAATTCTCTAAATTCTGTCCGTTTGAATTGGAGGAGAATGTAGAAGATGCTTTGAACATTGTTCCTCGTGGGGCTATGCTTAATGGTACGCAAACGTATTATTGGCCCATCTGAGAGATGGACTGGGCCTTCGTTGTGGCCCTCACGTTTTTGTCTACTGCAGCTCACATTCTTAACTCCAATGTATATGTATTATTAAAAGGAAAAATTATACGAAATGATAACTATTTAATGATTATTATATACCTTAGTTATAATTTTAATTATTATTGAATGTAATTATAGTTTGATTAATTTATTTTTTTAGAATTTTTATAATTTGGTTCCTAATTATATAAATTTAGAATCTATATATGTTTACCTTAGTTATTTGCATACAATTTGTTGATAGATTTGATTGGTATAAGTTATGAAAAGTTCATAACTAAAAATATAAAATTTGTATATACTTACCCTGTTTGTACATTGTCAAGAGAAATATACAAATGAAAATACCCATAACAAATAAAACTATAGCTATAAAACATAACTAGACAAACTATAGCTAGTTCCTAATTGTCCTTAGTACTTCTTATTGAGATGATTGATGATTTTTGTGAAGTTTATATGTAAAGAAATTACTAGGTTATTATGAGGTTCTAAGACTTGTCATAATTAAGGGGTCCAGTCTAAACTATTGACATATGTATTATTGTGTATGTTCATGTTGATTTTTTCTGTGAAATATTAGAGTAATGCATATTCATAAAATAAAAAGGTGAGTTAAAAGTACTTGATGTCAATAACTCTCTTACAATGAATCCTTCATTTACTTGTTATTTCAATTGCGGTGGTTGCATTGTAGGTGGTAATTCAATATTTTTATTTGTGTGATATAATCTTGTTAACTACTTCGTAGTACTTCTTGTATATATGTGAATAAGTAACAATGACATGAACCTAATAAATGATTTCTCATGATCAAATTGCATGCAAAAATTCTATCATCGAATTTGTGCAAATTGTGAATTATTCATTATGCGTACAATTGTGATCGTGATTTTGATTATTGGATTGAATATCATGTTTCAATATTTATTGGATCGGATGTCACATCCCAACACATTATTGAATTGGATGTCACATTCTGACATATTATTGGATTAGGTATCACATTCTAATATATTAAATTGGGTGTCAGGTTCTGACACATATTAAATCAAGTGTGACGTTCGAACATGCTAATAACTTAGGTGTGGTTTTCACGAGAGAACCATTATTGACTATTATATCTGCACGATCATGATTATGCGTGTGATGGTGAAGAAACTGACATAATTGTAACTAGACATGTTCATCTTGTGTAATGATCAGTACGAAAGAACTAGAAGTTGATGTGTATAAATTCCATATTATCATGTTGCCATATTTGTGATGAAATTGGGTAGCATTTATCTTGCTATATTGTGATTGTCTGTTATATTTCATATAATCATGTTTGAGGTTGGGTATGATTGAGTAGAGAGTAGTTGGTGGGTTGTTGAGCAATAAATTTGTGACTTAGAGTTAAATTATGTTTGTTACTATAATTATGTATGATAATCGGTTTGAGAAAGAATGACTGAGTTTTTGTTTCCGTGCATGTTACACTAGCTAGAGGAATCTCGCTATGACGGGGTTGCATAGTGGGTTTGGTCCCATCACGGTTGGCTATTACGAATAGAAGAGAAGAAGTCTTAAACCCTCTTAATGTGATCATCTTGAAAGTGAGTTACTAAACATTCTAAGCTAGATGTAGTTGAGAATGCTAAAGTAAAAGTGGTAGCTTCATAGATCGAGTTGGTTGTAAATTGGGAAACCCTATTATGAGGAATAGAAAGGTTAGGCCTAATGTATTAGAGTTGGCAGCAGAGTAATTAAAAAGATGGAGATCATGTTATGTACTAACGGTGGTTAAGATAATCAGAATGGTAGGAGTATATAGGTAAAGGATTGGATGGTGCAGTCCTTTATTGCATGCTTGTTTCATAATATTTACTTTATCTTGTGTGGTGGTTTCGGGAACTAATGATGCCTATCAGTACATATTGTTTGTATTGATACTATCCTTGCTTTACTTTTTTAGTATAATCTAGTTGCACTATCGGTGATGTTTCTTAGGTAAAGATGATGACGATCACCAATAACTTCTACTCGTCCTTCTTTATGGTGGGAGCTATGCCATTATTTTATTTTTCACTGTATTCTTAGAAGCTCTTGCACCTATTTAGACTAGAATTCTTAGGGAAGTTAGATACCTTTTTCAAAAATTTAATTTGAACTTTTAACTCAATACTTGACAAATTCAAAGATCTTTTCAATGATATCTTCTGTTTCTTTTATCTTCGGTATGATTTTTTTATTAGTTGAACATTTAAAATTTTCTTATATAAGTGTAAGGGTAGGTGACCGCACAATCTAATAGGTTGGATTGTGACATCGAAGTCTTTTGCAATCAAAATCTTTTGCTTTTCAAGTTCAAGGAGAGTCGCTTTTAGTGATGACAATTGGATAGACTGGGTCAAATTTGGACGAATCATAATGGGTCAAGACAACATACGGGTCAAAATTTTCTTAGGTGAAAATGGGTTGAGTCATTACAGTTTGAGTAATAGGTTATTGAGTGGGTCAAGAATCAACTCGACCCAATTTATACTAAGTATTACTTATTTTATTTGTTCTTTTACAATAATTTATTTTAGTACTTAACAAAATTATATGTTCCTTTATTATGACGGTATAAAATATATCAAATTTTAAAAAAATAATAAAAATGTTTTGATAAAATCTCTCTCAAGTCAATTCGGATTGCATATCAACTCAATTTCAAATGAGTTGAGATGAACTGAACTAATAAATGGATGAATTATTAACCCGCCCAAATTCAAATGAATTCAACGAATTAGAGTTTAATTTTACCTTTTTCTTCGAGAACACTGGATTCTAGAGATTCTTTATGTTCTCCTGTTGCGTTTCCTTTTAGATAATTGTTTTAGCGTTTTCAGACCTTTTTGTACTTGCAGATATTCTGGTACTAGTGACATTTATTTTCTATTTCCACACTTCTTATATATTTGAGGAACGATCAATTATTTGCCATAAAAATAAAAGGTAGTAGTTTATTTCGCGTTATTTATCTGTTAATTGATTAATAAATGAGCTACTAGATTTTGCTTACTGGGACGTTAATTTATATTTTCCGTAGAGAAAATTGTTTTTATTCGTATTGAACACACCCAAAATGTCCCTTTGTGAGGAAATTCTAGTATATAGACTACTTCCAATAAAAACTTAATATAATCCATGAGTAACAATAGTAAAATAGGTAATAATTTTGAATATTTATTACTGCACATTTCAATTAATTGAAGATTAAATATAGGTAATCAAATATCACAAAAATTAAAATTTTGTAATAATTAAGGGACCAAATATGTTATTAGTAGTAACACACACATATTAATTTGATATAGATATAAAATGGAGTGTAAATAAACTTTTACCTCTTTTATTTTCATTTTAAGAGGAATTAGATTAGTTAACAACTTTTTTTTATGGGTCAAGAGTCAAGATCCTAAAAAGTCAAGCAAGAAACAGAGAGGAAATGACTTAAAAAGCTATAAATAATTACTATGGCCTATGCTAATCTCTAATACTCCATTGATGAGTATATGATGTGGACATGTATATTTTGTTGATGACATAATGAAAAATCATATCCCCATAGCAATTAATCCTTAAGATTTCCTCTTTTTATGTAATATAAATACATATCCTTCCAGCTAAACAAAGAAACCTCATTTATTTAGCTATAAAAGAAAGAGAACAAGTTTTCCTCCTTTTTAATTTTCCTCTTCTCTCTCTCTCTCTTTCTCTCTCTGTATATGATATGAAAAAACTCAACATTAGAAGCAACAAAAAAGAGAAAGAAATGATGGGTATTTGTGAACTTGAAGAAGATGAGCTGTCCCAAATGGTTAGGGATTTTATTGAATTGGATTGTGAAACTTTTCAAGTTGATGAACTTGTTGATCATAATAATCCTACTACCTATATTTCCTTAAAGGTACATATTACTTCACCTTCTTTTTTTTTTTTTACTTATTTTCTTTTCTGTTTATGAGATTGATTCTTGAGACGAAAATTTCTTGAAAACAACTCTTTTATTTGTATGAGATATTGGTATATATTCTATCCTCTCCGGTGGATACTTGCGGGATCACACTGAATGTTGACTTGTTCTTTTTATACTTATCCCAAATCCCAATTTTATTTTGTAGGATATTCTTGAGAATGTTAGTGATGCTGAAAGAGAGATTCGTGGGAAAATTTTGTTTTATTGGAGAAACATGGTCAACAATATGGATCCTAATACATTGAGACAATGGATTGTGAATAGATTAAGAATGGATGAGTATGAAGCTTCTCTTTGTAAAACTTCTTGGATGACCTCTTCTGGAAGTCCTTCAGGTACAACAACAAAAAATATTGTTATGCTGAAATATTGAAAATTTTGACAAGTATCATATTCCAAGTGAAATAATAATGTTTGTCCATTGTTTTACAAATAAAAGTTCATGTATGGATAAATTTCAACTTAAAAATGTCTTTTTTCAGCTTCAATTTCAAATACTTATTTTTTTTTAAAGGTGTTAAATTTTTCAAGTTGGAGTGAAAAATTGACTTCAGTGTATTGATTTTTATTGAGAAAAAAGCAAAAACAATCATGTCCCAATTTCATTTTTTTATGGGTTTTTGAGACGAGGCGATATAAGGTCGTATATTCCTATTTGTGGGATTTCATTGGGTATGTTTTTGTAGTATTATTTATTATTTTAAATTCAACCAAATTAATTTTCTTTTTGCTGATATTTTCATTTGTTTTTGTGGGTATTGAAGCATTTCAATTCACAGTTGATTATGAATACATTGATGTGATGATGAAAGAAATTAGCAGTGGATCAGAAAGAGTGAGACTAATAGTGGATATAGATTTTAGGTCTCAGTTTGAGTTGGCAAGGCCAACACAAGAATACCAAGAGCTTATAAATTCTCTTCCATCAATATTTGTGGGTACTGAAGAGAAACTCAATGGAATTATCTCTTTGCTTTGTTCAGCAGCCAAACAGTCCCTTAAGGAGAAAGGCCTACATGTTCCACCTTGGAGAAAAGCTAGCTACATGCACTCTAAATGGCTCTCTCATAACTGCAAGAAAATTGCTTCCATTGCACCAACTCTGCATTTAGTTTGAAGGAGAGAGCTAATTAATGGTAGAATTTTCAAGTTATTTTTGGTACTATCTTGTATATTGTCAAAGCTCTATTTGCTTTTGGCTTGTTGTCGTATGAGGATTACAAGTGCTTGAAATTTTTTGTTGCTGCACTTTGTAACCTTGTTAGATATAATTTTATTTTTATATCTATTACCATTTTAACTAATTCAAATTCTACGATTAAAAATCGAAGGTTAATGTTGATTTTTGTCTAAAATGGACGTACTCAGTTATGTCAGTAAATGATGGATTGACTCAAAAAAAATTGATGGACTTCCTCGATGTTTGTCGATTTAAGAATTGATTTTCTTAAATAAAAGGCTGATAGCTATTATTCAATTGATTTTTTGGGAATGATTTAATTAAATATAGCAACTTGAAATCAATCGCAAGTACTTGCTATTACATTGAACAGTTATACCACTAGATTATATATATATATTTTTTTTCCAATAGTTTTGCAGTAAAAAAACCGATGGAGTCTATTAATTTTCTTAAAAAGAATAAAAATCGAGGGACTTTGTCAGCTTTCTTAAAAAATAAAATTTAAAAGAAAAACTTAGTGGTATGTAATTTAATATATTCCTTCCGTTTCCCCTTTCAAACAAAATATGGCTATCAAACGATTTTTTCAGTTATAATTTTATTTAATAAGTTTTTATTGGGTAAAAATATAAATTAGCTTTTTGGATGAACTAGTGAATGTCAGAAGTCATTTTAGTAATAACAGCTTAACTAGACAAGTATTTATATATTTAACGATGACTTCAATTCAATATTATCATAAAAAGTTTAAACTATTCTAATCCAAGATTGAGAATTGAACTAGATTTTTAAGGGAATATTTTGTGACGTCAGTTTTTGCGTAAAATATTTATATCTTATAACCTTAAATTTCTTTCTCCTTACTTTTGTCGTCCTAGTTGTAGGTGCAAGGCAAATCTTAAAAAGCTTTATTTGGATGATGCCTTTGCCTTACATAAAAAAGTGTTTTAACCCGGTATAAATGAATCCCCTCACTGTATGTTGGCACCACCTCTGAAGGAAAAAAGACGAAAACATAAGCTAAATACAAAAAAAAAAAAAATAAGAAGAGATGCACCCCTCCCCCCAAATATCTGACACCTTCTTCTAGAATGAAACTAATAATCCCAACCCCGTTAGTCATCTCATCAATTACTCGTCGATAAAAAAATGAGCAAATTCAACTAATCCGATCCGCTTATCCCACCAATAAAAAGTCTTGTATAGAAAGCATCTATATAAGCACAATTATATGACCTATTTGGTTTTTTCTATTAATTTTAAAAAATAAAAGTATCTTTTTTTAGTTTTATTTTTTCATACACCATATTTAAAGCTACAAACTAAAATTATTTTAATATATTTTAAATCTTTATGCTCAGTTAAAACTAAACAATCGAATTGAAACACAAGGAATAATATTTTAATAGCAATTAATTACACTAATTAATGCTAGCACGAATATTGTAAGGGATACCAAGAGAGAGGGAAAGGAAATAAAGAGGTAACTTGGCTTCCAAGTCATAACAAACAATAGTGGAATGCAAAAAAGATTCCCAAGTTGGAAAGCCTTTTTCTAAGTTGTCCAAATTCAACACTTATAATGTAGTGTAATGTACAAGTGAGGGTTAGCTATTTGGAGTTTCAAGCACATTAAAGAAAGTTACATTTAACAAACCTTCTACTCCACAATGAATTCAGATGACATCACTTGTTTTCCTTTTTATCTAAAGTTTAAACATAAAACTTTATCCTTTAATTTTGAAATTAACACATATCATACGATGATTGACCATATTATGCATAGTATACGCGTTTTTAACAATGTCCATCTCCCGCTCATAATCTTTCTTACAAGCTCTTCCATTGTAATTTAAGTGTATTAATTTAATTTAGTAAGAAATTTGAAAAGTAGATTTAAATTTAAAATTACAATGGTACAACAATACTCACTCCATTTTTTTTACTTGTTACAATTCATTTTTTAAGAATCAATTTGATTTATTTTATAGCTAACTGAAATAAAATAATTTCATATTTTAGATTTTCAAAAATAATGCAAAATATTTGTATAAGTGTCACTACTCCTCACATAGATATAATTTAAAATATTAATTCAGATCATATAATCTGATTTTTAAAAAGTGCAATATAATAATTAAAAAAAATATTGATGTAATTCTCTAAAAATATGAAAGAGAGAGTAAAAATACTTTTTTTTTCCCTTGTGGCTCATTATCAGTTGGAAGACTTTCTTATCAAAATTAATTCAACTAGCACCACCAACAAATATGACTTTGTCCATGGACACTAAATTTAATTCTTTGGAATAATTTTTATACTTATGATATCCATAGTCCATACATTGATCACCAAATAAGACAAAACTGTCATATTTGAACTATAAGAAAGTAATTAATTGGACGTTGACTATTTTATCCTTCAATAATTCACTGGTGAATGGATCAGAATAGAGCTAGTAAGATTATATAAAACGTGTTGGTCCCACTGCCCATAAATAATTTTATAAATTAACAACGATATTACTACTTATTACTGAGGAAATAAGAGAGCAGCTTATGGTAGTAAGGGCATTTTAAGAAATTCAAACGATGGGTGTGCTTCTACGATTGACACGTTTTTCGATCGCAACTGTTTGAACAATTTTTGATTGTTCTATCTATTTCTTCGTCTTTATTATATGGGCTTATAAAAAATATTTTGTAAACTTTTTAATTTAATTTTTTCAAGACAATTATATATTAATGTATCTGCTTCAATTACTTTATAATATATATTTCTAGTTTCTTCAATTATAATTTTACAATAATTTTTGAAATATAGATAAAAAGTTTATTGGTGTCACATAAATCGAGATTAAAAAATAATTTATATCGTTTGCTTGCTTGAGAAGCTTCTGGTGAGCCAACAAAAGATAATTTGTCGACTAGTAATTGTGTAGTGACATGTCTGCTTTAACGACTTCATAATATTTAATTAGCTATCATAATTTTACGATATATAGAAAAAATCTATCGGTGTCACATAAATCGAGGCTAAAAAATAATTTATATTGCGGCTTCCGGTGAGTCAATAAAAAATAATTTGTGG
This sequence comes from Solanum ossicruentum, assembly GCA_025774065.1. Classification (NCBI taxonomy): domain Eukaryota; kingdom Viridiplantae; phylum Streptophyta; class Magnoliopsida; order Solanales; family Solanaceae; genus Solanum; species Solanum ossicruentum. Next base: position 13,226,017 of record JAOTQR010000092.1, read on the forward strand.
GTTTTTTAATTTAATTTTTTTAAGACATCTGTGTTTTGACGTGTCTACTTCAATGAATTCATAATATTTCTTTAGATACTTCAATTATAATTTTACAATATCTTCTAAAATATATTAAAAAGAATCTATCGATATTATTTAAATAAAGACTAAAAAATAATTTATATTGAATCCGTGCTAACACAGGCCTTCTCCACTAATATAGACAATGAAAAACGTTTTTTGTTGTAAGAAGCAGGTAATAACTAATTCAAATGTTCTTAGATACTCCAGAATTATTCAGCAGCTTGTTTGAGCAACTTTGGATTACACTCTTTATTTGAGTCGTAAAAAGTAGGTAACTGATTATTAATGTGTTTATTTTTATTAATTTTTTAGGAATTATATATTAAAAATTATATAAAAAATGATAAATTACAATAACTAGTAATTTTTAAAAAGATATTATAAATAACAACAATTATCAATTTAAATTAAAATGGAGCAAGTAACATATATTATTTGAAACGATGTAAAAGATGTAATAAATCATACTAATAATAATCATCTTAAAAGCTAAATGACAGATAAAAAAATTTAAATGATTATTAAAATTTTATCAATGCTCCATAAATTAGAATAAAGAGAGTAACATATATTATTTAAAATTTGTGTAAAAAGTAGTGCTACAAATCATAATAATTAATAATTAAATATATTTAAAAGACAAATAAAATTTGATTGACTATCAAAATTTTATACGTGCAATATAAATCGAAACAAAATAAGTAATAAATATTATTTAAAAATAACATAAATATATTATAAGTTATAAAAATTAACAATATAAAAATTTTAAAACATTTAAAAGAAATCGATCATTATCTCATAATTGGAAACAAAAATTAACACAGCACAAGCTTTTATAACTAGTCTATATGATAAAAATCTGTTTTCCCTCAATTTATGTGGTACATAGTATTATCTTTCTTTTATAATTGATGTTCAAGGACATCTTAATTTAATTTTTTAAAGTTTGTCCATAGCATAAATTTGATAGCAATAAAATATTACTCCATTCAAAATCATAACTTTTTAAAAAAATTATAACCACATAAATATTATAATATTTCTTCTATTTTAATTTATTCGTGCTAATTTTTTAGTCCATTTTTTAAATGGTTTGTTTAAATTTTTTTAATCTTAATTTTTGATATGACATTCAAAATCATAACATTTATATATATATTTAATTTAAATTATAAAATTCATATTTCTTACTTATTTTTAAAATTTATATCAAATTAAAAGACAAATAAATGAAAATAAAAAATAATATATTTGAGAGAAAGAATGATAAATAAGAGAAAAATCCTAAGACAGATGGAGAATTTGTTTGATTTGAAAGAGTGTACGGAGGAGACGGGCTCCGGGGGGCGAGGAAATGAATTTCAAATGGTAAAAAATAATCTTTTACGTATTAAAAATAAGGATCTTATAAAACTAAATACTTTTATAAAATTAATTTAATTTTTCTAAAAAATAAATTATAAAGAATTATTCCTTCCGTCTCATTTTACGTGACATCCTTTTTTGGACCGTTCCAAAAAGAATGTCAAATAATGTATCTTTTAATTTTTTTTTACTCTTAATGAAATAAATCTCAACCATACAAATATCTAAAAATGATTTTAGATCAGAAGTTTTCAAAATTATTTTTTCTTTAAATATCATGTCAAATCAAAAAGTGTTACATAAAATGAGAGGTAGGGAGTAAACGATTGTTCATTTCTTGTGCTTATATGTGGATTTGACAAGACCATAATTTCAATTAGGCGCCTCCACCTAACATAGAGTTACTAAATCTAAGTGGTAGTCTGATACCATTGCTGAGGGAACTAAGAAGTGGATCTCCTAAGTTTTAATTGAAGATTGCATTTTCAATTTTAAAAATCTAAAACCTT
>JAOTQR010000092.1:13228059-13241674 GCA_025774065.1 Solanum ossicruentum
TTGAATATGAAGGAAAAATAATAATCATGCTTGACCCCTCAACTTGACATGAATGGCTCACAAGAGGGTAAAATCTTAAAATAAGGCTCAACTTGTTACTTGTAAAATCATATATATCTTTCATGAATTAAATACATGCTTGAGAGCTCACAATTTTCTTGAAAACGCTTGACTTATAAAATCATGCAATAGTTCATCAACAACTTAAGAATTCATGTCATATAATTTAATCAAACACATGGTGGGTTCATGACACTTGCTCAAAATCATGCAATATAAAATATATAGACAAGTAAGAGTAAAATCAACTCATGTTAAAGTCTTGCAATTCAACCCACCAACATAATAATAAAACCCCTCATTTTAGGTGTCATGAAAATCATTTAAAATTCAATACTCAACAAGTTACCAACATATTTTATGCATAAGAATAATAATAGAAAATACCCATAAGAGATTTAACCTTAAAATCATGAAATCTAATAGAGAAGAAAAGTTTGGCTTCATGGGTGGAAGGACCCCATGAATGAAGCCTGCATATCTTAAACATTGAATTTCTTGAAATTAAACTAGGGAAAGACTTGAGACTTGATTTGGGTTCTTGGAATCCAAAGCTTATTCTTGAAATCCTTGAATTAGAATGAAAGATTTGATGATGTCTTTTGGAGAGATTTAGAGAAAATTTTTTTAGTTCTACAGTCAAAAATTGACTAATTATGGAGGATTTCACGTTTAAATGGGCATTGAGTTATTACCCCAATGCCCTTTGATGAAATATGAAAAACAAGGGGAAAATTGCATTGGTCCGCGCCCCAGGCGCGCCAGCCCAACTGACAATACTGCGCGCCCTAGGCGCGTTGCGGCCTGGGGGCGCAGGCTCTCTGGAAATTGTATCGTTGCAAAAATTATTTTTCGCAACGGGTCTTCTAAAATCTAGAGGTTACCCATCCCCCATTCAATTTTGCACCCTGAACAAGAATATGAAGTCGGATTTCCAAAATCATGCACGGTTTTTGAGATATTTGAAAAATGCGATTATGGGATATTCTGAAGCACATGAGGGGTGTTTCAATCAATTTCTAGAATACAAGAAGAGAAAAAGAGGAAAGATTCAATGCTACTATGCAGCTTGACCAGTTAGCTAGAGATGTAGAACAAGGAATGTAAAGAGATGAAGAAGAAAATAAGCAGAACAGAAGTTCGCATGGATAAGGTGATGAGCCAAAAGGTGGAGATGGTCGAAAACCACAATGATGGTATGTTTTTCTTTTGCCCCTTTGTTGTAAACTGGTTATAGAAAGTATCTTTTCTCTGTCTTATTGCTTTACTTTGACATATTGCAAAAAGATAAACCCGTATGAAATTTGAAACTCATATCGTGAAGGTATGCTCATTCTTTTGTTGTTTTCCTCCTCTACTATTTATGATCTGTTTATTAGAGATAGAGAAGATGTGGGATAAAGCATGTAATCAACTCCATGATTTCACACGTGAGCATGAGAAAAGCAAAATACAACTTGAAGCTCAAAAACTACAATTGATGCTACCAGGGGCAGACCCACATGGAGTCCGTCGGGTGCCCGAGACCCACTAACATAGTATTGGACATTATATATTTATATAGAAAGTAAAAAATATTGGTATAAGTTTAACATAAAGCACCCATTAACAAAGCTCTAATTGGTTCAGTGGTTCAAGATGGGTGTTTAGTTTTTTTTTTTTTTGTGCGTTGGTGGGCCTGTTCAAATCTCACTCCACAATTATTATTTTTTTGCTATTTTTTCTGTATTTATAATTGCTCCTTTACTATTTTTTCTGTATTTATAATTGCTCCTTTACTATTTTTTCCTAAAACGAGGATATACAGATAAATACTAATCTCACTTTCCACACTTTTTTTTTCTGTTCTTTTCGTATTTATAATTGCTCCTTTACAATTTTTCCTAAAAAAAAGGATATACAAATAAATACTTTTACTTTCTTCTTTATTCAAGATAATACATAATATTCTCTTCATTCCCGATAATTGTCATGATTCACTTTGCAAAAATTAATTTATAATTTTCAAAACTAAATTAGATTAGAATAGTTCAATAATTTAAAATTAAAATTTTGATGTTCAAAAACTATACTAAAAGTACTATAATATTATAATTTTTCAATATAAATATGATAAAAGAATTATATCTTAAAATGTTACTCAAGATTGATATCATTTGCCTCTAGAAAAAGGAAACTATGACAAGTGAAAAGGAACATGGTGAATAATTGTTCATGTTGATTGTTTTTACTGCTTCAAATATGATCGTCTTTTTATGACAAGTATTAAATTTGTGCACTTATGCTTTATTATTGGTAGCTAAGTGAAGGCGGAGCTACATAGGCCGAAGGAGTTCATTTGAACTCTCTTGGGTGAAAAATATACTATTTATACATGAAATTATATATATAACAGATGTTGAATACCCTTTGCTTCTTGTGTATTTACCTTTTATGTTTTGAACCCCTTGATAAAAATTTTGATTCCGCAATTGTTAAGCTAAAAGAGCACCTACAACTTTAAAATCCTAGATCCGCCATATATATATAACAGATGTTGAATACCATTTGCCTCTTGTGTATTTATCTTTTATGTTTTGAACCCCTTGATAAAAATTTTGATTCCACAATTGTTAAGCTAAGAGAGCACTCAGTTGAGAACAACAATTGAGAAAACGTGAAGAACTTAATGAGAGTGAGCAAAGAAAGCTTGACCCCCAGAAAGAGATGGTAAGAAAAAAGGCATATAAAAAAATACATTTTTTTCAAGTGGTGCTTGACATAAGGCAAACTAGAGATGATACTCTTTGGGTGTCCAAAATACTGCAGTAGTTCCTTTGAAAGGAATTTTGATTACTCAAGCAAATCCAGTGTGGCCATCACCGCCTTTCTGCTACTACTTTGCTTGCCTGATAATATGGTTATATGAATTAATTTAAATTCCCGATCCTTCTGATGCTTAGCTTGATAGCTTTTTTTCTAAAATTCTGTTATCTGCAGACTGAAAGGGCAATTTTGGAGCAGAGAAAAGCATACGAGAAATGCTGTAATTGGCTGAAGATCATAAGGTATCAGTGTACATTTGACTTAAGACAGCCTCATTAAAAACACAAAATACTCCACAGCTTTTAGCAATTGACTTTGAGCTTTTACTTGCAGAGAGTAACGAACAACTTCATAAAAGAATAATTGAACTTGAAGCGAACCTTGATTAGAAGCAGGCCCTACAATTACAAATTGAGCGCTTGAGAGTTTCCGTGGAAGTGGTGAGATTCATGAATGAGGAAGGAGAACTCGAAGCTAAGAGGAAACTGCATTCAATTCAAGAAGAAATCAAGGAGCGTGAAGAAGAACTTGAAAGCTTGGAAACACTGAATCAAACTCTAATTATAAAGGTACGACTTGCAAATGAAGAAGTGCAGGAAGCCCGTAAAGAACTAATCTGTAACGCCCAAGAATTTGTGTTCTACTACACCTAGATAAATCCACTAATGTTGATTCCCATTGTCAGTACTTTTTGGGCATTGTTTTTAATGCTCCAAAGTTCCTTTTTTATACTATTATTTCTATTGCATTCTTCACTTATTTTTCCTTTTGCTCAATAATATTGCACAAGTGCTTCACTAATAATGCTCCATGTATTCTTGTCTGCACCCTTGGAGCACATGAAAAGCCGCATAGCTGCCTATATAAGGCAGTGCATTCTGTTCATTTGGGATAGATATACACACAGAGCTTAGAAACAGAAGTGAGAAAACATAAGGTAGAAAATGAGAGAAAGCTGTGAGAGCTAAAGGGTAGAAAACAAAGGGGAAAATATTGTAGGCTTGAATCTCCTTAAAGAGAGCGAGACATCCGCGCTTCATCCTGAAGAATTTTATTTTTATTTTTCAATTGGACTTTATCGACTATTTTACTCTAGTAAGTTGTTCTTATTTTCTAAAACTTTTATAATAAGATATTTTATATAAATGAGTTTATTTTCGTATACTTTTAAGTACTTTATTATGAGAATATTAGTTATAATGAGTGATGAATTTATTTTGATGCATAAAAGTTAAATTGAAAGACCCTACATGAAACTTTATTTACTTGAGTTAGAGATTTAGAAGAAGTTGTTGATGAGGAAGTTTTATTTATTCTATTGCTATTATATGAGGATTTTACTACTTGAAATTATATCATCTCTTGAGATTTATGTTTCATGTGAAATGAGTTTATATGAAATTAAGTTAAGGTTAATATGACGAATTGAAAATACTTGAGTCGTTGAACATGAAAACATGTTACATTATAAACTTGTTTACATAACATGATGAGTAAGGTTAAAAGAGTCCAAATGACCGTTTAATTGAGTCGAGCATGATAAGCTACATGATTGTTGAGTTGACTATATTTGAATACTTGTATGTAATTGAATGAATTGAGGAATCTTTGAGACGAATTGAGATAACTCTATGAGGTTGAGGATGAGCTGATTGATTGAGGATTGAGGATTGAGTTACATGATGATTTGAGCATGTTTAAGTCTTGGGAGGAGTATCGAGCACCAAGCGGAGAGCGAGTATACTTTTACTTTAACCCTTAGAACTATGTTGCCAGCGTAGGATAGTCATACAGCATCGTTCTAGTGACTTGTCCCGCAAGTGGACAGTTACCCTGGATCCAAGAGAGAGTTGATTATCCTATGTCGTGGCACATATAGGACGAAGTTTACTTTCACCATGTATGTATGTATTATGTTTATACTGAGCTGAGCATGAGTTGAGGAGTTGATTATTGTTGTTGTTGTTGTTGTTGTTGTTGTTTACATTCCGGAGGAGCCTTTTTATCTTCTATCTTTTATTAAGAACTTTATTCATTTGTGGTGTTTATGGTCTGTCATTGCACCATCTAGATTGTTGAATAGAGGCTTAATAGACATCGAGTGAGTGATTTGTTAAAAGTATTGTATAATTTCAAACCTTGTTCTTTTGAACCTATGAGTGAGTTTTCATTAATAATATTGTACCTATTTGAGTTATTTCTTTTGTTGTTTAGTATGATGTGACGATGAGGCCAAGTGGTTCGCTCGGAGGATAGCAATAGTCTTCGCGTGCCAGCCACGCCAAGGGTACCCTCCCGGGGCATGACATAATCGATGTGAGCATTTACACTGTTCTAATTCATCCTCATAAATATTTGCTTATAATGAAGCAATGTGATTTTATTGTACTACGATTGGAGGAAAACATGTAAGCTTAAAAAGTTTTTGGTTACTCTATTTTTATCCACCAAAGGTTTCTCACTGGTCCTAATGTTTATAAAAGTATTTTCGTAACATGAAGATCATTTCAACCTTAACATATTGTATGAACACCAATTTTATGTGCAATCTTTATGTTTTTTCTCTTTGCTCTAGTTAATTGGTGCTTTGATTTATTATCTCTCAGGGTTTAAGGGGGAGTAATGCTTTTATCTGTGTCAAGAGAATGGGGGAACTTGATCGAGAGCCATTCCTTGCTGCTACAAGAAAAATTTATCGCTCTAAAGAAGCAGCAGAAAAAGCATCAGAGGTATTTTCCTTGTGGTAGAATTACCTGATGGATCCAGATTGGCATCCATATAAGATCATCAAAAGGGTCAAATTGTTGAGGTATATGCTCTTTTTAACTAATATTACATGTTTCATTTTTTTTTAATCTTTACTAATGTTGTTTTTGTCCTTAATTTTTCTTTCTCAGAAAATAATTGATGAAAATGATGAGAAATTGAAAGAACTAAAGACCAAATATGGTGATGAAGTGTATCAAGTTGTGGTAACTGCATTAAACGAGTTGAATGAGCATAACCCCAGTGGCAGGTACCCAGTAGCTCAGTTGTGGAATAACAAGGAAAAAAGAAATGCATCGTTGAATGAAGGAGTAAAATTCATATTGAAGCAGTGAAAGTCGCATAGGAAGAAAAAAAACTAAGCATTTGACTGAACTTTGCGGGAAAGAAAGTAGGAAAATTGATCATCACCATATGATTAATTATAGTAGGCAAGCTTAACTATTACTAGCAATCCTCAGGTACTAGTTTTATTATGCCATCCATTTTGCTATAGATTCAGTTGAGACTGTTTGTTTTTTCTCTGTTACTTTCTTTCATCATTAGATACATAGCAACTTTTAAGTATTCTGTGAATTCTGATCATAATCAAGCAACAGCTAGAAATATACAGAAACTTTGTACTTTCTAGTTATTCTGTTTATCAACAAAGCATGTCTGTCCATTTTACTCTCTTCCTCTCTTCTATTGATTTTTCAGAAATATTGCCTGATTCTCCATGATTTATACCACAATTCATTGTTTCTTGGATTTAATTTAATGTGAAACAGAGAATAGGGATAAGTCTGTGCACACATCAGTTTTTTCAAATTTCATTTGTGAGACTATATCGAACATACTAGTAGAGATAGGATTAGAGACGAAATATGTGAGATAAGATAAGAGCAGCTTCGATTGAGAACAAGATGAGGAAAGCAAAATTGAGATTGTTCGTAAAAAGATGTTCAGATACCCCAATGTATAAGCGTAAAAAAAAATTAACTATGAATAATTTCAAGCAAGGTAAGAATAGACACAGAGTCCAAAGATGTATTGAAAAGAGGCATTAAACAAGCTCTGTTTAAATTAAAGACAAATCATATGAAAAGATACAAGTTAAAAAGAATAAATTGTATATAATTGTTTCAAAAGCCAATATAATGTCTAAAATTATTAGATATCGCTTTCACCATTGAAAATTGAATTTAAGTTGGAAAGAATGTAATCACAATGCAAAAAGAAATCGAGCGTGAGAATAACCCAAATAAAGCCCTAGCCATAATTTTTCTACTGTTGCAATTAAACCGAGTGTCATTAGATAATTCTCTTCTACTACCAATAATTTTTTGTTACTACATCATTACCTAGAAAGCCTATAAAATTGGGATCCTTTTATTATTAAGCAGAGATCTTGGGTTTGAATTCTTCAAAAATGAAAACAATTAATGTACCGACTGTTATGGTTATTTTATAATTAATTTCTGGACACGTGCATTTCATGTTGCCTTAGAACGATTAAATTTCTATGAAATTATGTGCGTGTAATGAATAACAAAATACAACATTACAAATTAATCTTTAAAAGTATGATAAAAAACATCAAATGAGGAATGTATTTTGATGTTTAACATTAATTTTTTTAATCAACTAACTGTAAATTTTGAACTTTGATTAGTAGTTAGCAAATTTCTGATAAAGTCACCAATAGCTAATTTGAACACAATAAAAATAGACTTACAACAATTAGAAATTCATAAAAAGATTAAATCAAATATGTCTAATAGAGAGAACAAATAAAAATAAATGGAAAAGAAAACAATACAACATACATATATTTTGTAAGACTTTAATCATAACAATATAGATGGAAAAAAATAGAAAATCAATATATAATTTTTGGAGCTCGTGTTGGCACCTTCTATCATAACTAATCAAATTCAAGAGTCATCTTCACCTATTCAAGCTAAAGCATGAATCAAGTAGTACAATAATATATAAGTTCTTCACTACTTTAACTATAAAATGAAAAGGATAACCTTAGGTAGGGTCTCATGAAAAAAAAAACGATGAATTTATATAGACAAATTAAGGAATATCAAAAGATATCTTAAAGTTAAAAATTAAATATTTAGAGGTTATAAAAACAAAAAGCATGAGAGTTATAAATACCAAAAGTAGCAATTGAATTAAGTAATTAAATATGAATTATAAAATATTTATTCATTCCAATACTTTCTTGTATGCTGATTTTCAGCCAACTAATTCATTATAAAAAGAGTAGAAACGTCACAAAGTAACTGCTAGTATTCTCTAGGTATCCTTTTTTCCCAATCAATCAGATGAATTTCATCTTATATTTAATTAGACAAATGAAGGTAATTACTGAATTGATATAATTTTTTTAAATTAATTTCTTATTATCTCCATTTCATCATATTTTGACTATCTTTTCTAAGTCTTTTGAACTTTTAATAGCTCCTATTTTTGCTATTTCTGTCCAAAAAGTTATAAAATTTTATTTCTATATCAATCAAAGTATAATCTTTATTTAGTATGTCATAATCTTCTTCTTCATACATTTCATCTTGCTTTTTACAATATTTTTTACCATCCTTACCCTCATTACAACAAGGTTGCAGGTGTTCTGGGCCTAGTGTATTGGAAGATGTTGTCTCTAATTTATCATTAATGTATTTTCCTTTCATCTGTAGTATTGTTGTTTTGTACTGGTATGTAAGTAGTATTTTTAAAGAACACTATTCAATCTCTTGTAATCAAACAACTACCATTGTTATGTAATATGAAATGTAGTCCTAGACAAGATCTATGTTTATATTTAAATCTCTTAACTAGATCCTTTCGACTTTGTAAGTTGGTTTGTAAAATTTATTACATATATTTATGAAACTAATCTGGGTCTTATCTATGTAGTGTTGATATATGTTATGAGTTCCATCCATTTGCATTGCTGCAATTCACTTATTTACAATTACTAGATTTGGAGGTATTATTTTCTTATTTATTATGCACCCGATACATCCCGTTTACTAATGCTAGAGTCTCTATCTCTACGTCTCCTATCTTGAGCGTCGCTAGTATTTTTATCGTGGTAAATTTTTTATTTTTATTACATATTAAAGCTTCGCAAGTCTCTATGCTAATTAACTCTGTTTCTTGTGTAGGTTCTAGCTGCTAGACTTCGTCCACTTTTTTCCCCTTTCTAGCGCTCTTATCCTTTGTTCCAGCTCATTTAATTTAGTTTATGATTTCTTTCTTCTTGGTATTCTTCTTTTATTGTCTCGATTTTTAGTATGTCTTCTATACAAACGATGCATTCTTCCATACAACATAATTTACAGTTTGCTCTTTTTCCTCTACTTGGGTACCATTTACATATAGTACATTGATTACTATCTATTCCTTTATTCCTTTCAAATTCATGATTACTCTTGCAAAACATTTACCATTGTGTTTGTATTTCTTCTAAATGTAAGTTCTACATTTCTAGTCCTACTTCGTTTATTAATTCTTCTTGTTTTGAGTTGGAAGAGTCTAAATGCGATCTCTTGGCCGATTCTATACAAACAACAGAATATATACTTTCACTATCTGACGTATATTCATCTACATTTATTAGCATTTCTTGAAAATCTTCCATTAGTTGTGAATTTTTGGTCCGACTATTATTTCTTTTGGACATACATTTGCCAAATAGTCTTGCTACCACAAGTAAAACATTCTAATTTATTTCTATAATTTCTATCAATTCTATATTTTCTAATGTGTCTATTTCCATCTAGATATGATTTTCTAGCTGATGACTTTCTCAGGTAGTATTTTCTTCAATTATACGGATTCACATAATGTGGCCTATTTCTTTTATAACATCATTTTCGATTTTGGTCTTTATCATAACTTTGAGTAGAATATATTATGTTTTTACAAAAACACATCTCATTTTGCTTTAGTTGCTCTTTTGAATTTGTATATTTGTGCATTTTTTGGTTAATATTTCCATTACATGCTGCACCCTACGCCCTATTGATCATCCAGCACTCGGGTTTTGGATTACTCCTCTCTTATATCATCTTTCTTCTATTTCTCGACCCAAAGCTCCGGGTAATTTATTAAATAGCTTTTTCCCTAATTCTTCATCAAACGGATTTTCGATAATTGTACAACAATAGTAATAATCTTTTAGAAAAGTATTTATGTACAACCAACTTGTAATACTTAATTGTTCTAGTTTTATTAGAGCACTTCTTTGTAGTATTACTAATCCACTATTCAGGTTTTCTCCTGTAATCAAACTATATATCTTGTTAGTAAAATTATATGGATTAGCTCCCATATTTACTAAAGCCGAAAACTCTTATGGAAGTTAGACTTATAAACTTCCCATAGAGCTTTTGCCGATTCTCCTAAGAAAGTCTCCATATATTCATACATTGTCTCTGCATCTCTATCTTGATATGTCTTTGTATAGTCTGCTACAACTATTCCTTTCCAGAGGTCTATAGTTGTGTTTCACATTTGTGGGTCGTGCGTGGCTATGTTTTGTATTTTTCTTTGTTATCTCCTTGTAACTTAATTGGATCTTCGATCGACATTCTCTTTCCTACAGTTTTTACGTTTTCCGTTACTATTTTTGGATTTACTCTAAACACTCTTCTTCGTAGTACATTTCTAGTACTCATATCTACTGAATGTTGCTTCGTCGTTCGTTGGAATGGGCTAGAACTAGTTGATTCCATAAATTCTTTCTGACTTATAACCGAATGTAATTCTATTTCCTCATTACTATCATATATTGTATTGACAATTTTGTCAAGATCATCTAGTTTTGTTTGTATTTTTTTTTTGCTGTTCTCTATATCCCAAGTTATTTGTTCTAAATCCACACTTTTTAAAGTGCAATTTCGTCTCTATTAAATTCATTGCTCCTAACTTACACCCTTTACATTTAAGTGTTGCACTTGTATTCTCTTCCTACCTTCTTCTCGCCTTTCTCAAGGCTTCATCTACCCTAAATTCTTCTTCTATTAGTTCTACATTCACCATTTTTATGGTTCTGTCGATTTCGTCATCTATTTCCTTATCTCTGAATTTTGTATTTCTACTAGGTGTTTATAGTAGATACATAGGTACACATGACCAAGCTAAGAAGAAATCACCACTTCAATAAACTTTGCCTGTACAAATCCATTCAAGCTATTGCATATTAATTGCTAGAAGTACTGGAGACTATATTCTCACCTTCTGTTGTTTCCACGGAAGCAATTGCAGGGCTTCTAATTGCGGAGACTATATGGTCACACCTGTTGCTGCGGCAGCAACTGCAGGGCGGCTATTTGCGGAGACAATATTGTCACTTTCTGTTGTTTCCACGGCAGCAACTGCAGGGCTGCTACTTGCCGAGACTATATTGTCACTTTCTGTTGTTTCTACAGTAGTAGTGCTGCTACTTGCAGAGATTCTCTCTGCCATGGATGCACTGTCCTGTTTGACCAAATCAGCATCAGCCACAATGGTTGTGGATGACATTTTCAGTAAACCAGAGGCACCATCAGGAAGTTGCTTAGGCCTATTTAGGGAATTGCAGTGAGGGCAATAGTAGGTTATATAAGGGAGTTCGTCCTTCCTAGCAAGTCCTGGGAACAATGGAAGAAGTTCAATACGTTCACTTTATTTTTCTGTTCTCTTTTAGTGATGAGTTATTCACTCTTTAATATGTGAATCCCACGCTGCTAATTATGGGCCAATGATCATATCCTTGCGTCTTACCATTGTGCATATGGCAGTTGCCGCAGATAAGAGCATAAGATTGGGTTGGATCCTCTCCCACAAGCAATGCCGCAATTCGTGCAAGCCATCCCCCATCTTGTGTGGTTGCACCAGTAGGATTGTAATGCTCAACAATCATTTGCTGATGATGGTTCATACTAGAACCTTCAAGCTGTACATCCTGAAGCATTTCTCCTTCCTGATGATCCAATACAGAACTCTCTGCGTCACCAGATCTGGCTTGCTTCCTATTTCTCAGTCCAGTGGACTGCACAAATTCTACATCATTGCTCATTCCAGCAGGGACATTAAGCTTAGACTCATCTCCCAGATAAACTTTCAAGCCAGTATCTGCACCGAGTTTGGATGCAAGCACAGTGGCTGCAGCTGCCTTAGATGCTGGGTCAGGGTCATATCTCTGCAAAAAGGATTGAACAATGAAATGCCATGCATGTCATCCCAACATCAGACATAAATGTGCTTTATAAAAGTGAACACTAGGAGTGAATAATTGTAAGCATGTCTTCCCTAATGGACCTGCATGGTTAACTCATCTGTAAAGGGAAGGTATAAGCTCAAAAACTCTTGTATTTCTATCAGCTGAATGAGCTGCCTAATGCAACTGAATGACAAATTCTCTGTTAAGAGTTCAGCAGAAATCCTAAAACTCACAAATTGTTATCACCTGAATGAGCTGCTGTGTTATATAGTAATTTGTCTTCTCTTTGAGTTCATCTATCTTGGCTTGCCTTTCAGCTCGAAGCCTTTCCAAAGTTTTCTGATCCCTTTGTTCTGCAGCAGGATTTAAAATTGAAAATCAGAGAAATGAATGTTCGTTCTTAGGCAAAACCATCACCAGTGTGAATATTCAGAAATTTCAGAAACAACGTTTGTAATAACCCTATTTTTTTAATGAAGGGTTAATTGGTAATTTTAACCATTAATAATTCTTATTAAAAGAATTAAAAAAAAAAGAGGGCCCAGCCCTTTTTTTTTAATTTTCAAGCAGCAACAGAGAAAAAAAAGCAACAGTTCTTTTTCTTCTTCTTTCGTTCTTTTCTCTTTGAAGAAAACTCACAACTCACATGGTGATTCAGAGAAAACTCATACATAGAATCAACCTGATCTTTGTACCACTGTTTTGGATGGTAAAGTACAAGTATTTTCTTGTTTATTGTGTGCTCTTGTTAGTTGAAAACATATTTACTTGAATTTTCACCAATTAGGTTTAACAATGAGATTAAGAATACCTTTACTTTTAATTTATAGTCTAAGGTATTGGGTATTAGAGCTTAACCCTAAACTAAAAGACTAGGGATATTGAGACTTGAGTTTGGCCAACATAATTGATATTCTATAATCAATATCTTTTTCATAGATTGAGGAAAGTAGGGGTTGTTTCGGTGGGTATTCTACGCATGCAAGGTTGTGGAACTTGTCATTAATAAGGTAAGTGAGACTTAAGCTTTAGTGTTTGCTTCTCAAACATGCTTTGAAAAATATATATTTCTCTGTCTGGTGTATGTGTTGGGATAAGCATGTGCTTGACAGAGTTGATATTTCTTCGATAAACCCTAGATATGCTACTTTTGAGAAGAATATCGAATATTTTCATGAGTTATATGTCGTGTGATGTTGAATACCCTTCTTTACTACTGTGATGTGGTTACTAGGGGCACACTTAGCTGCCGTAATATGTTAGGGGCAATACCCATGCTACCCTAATATGTTAGGGGCTTAGTAAACGTTGTCGTAGTACATTTTTAGAGTATTATACATGCTACCATAGACTTGTCGTGGAGATGGTTTGATCTCCTTCGCTGCCGCTTACGACAAGTTTTGAGTGGAGATTGAATTGAGACATGTTGTGACTCTTTTTGAACATTTGTTTGAATTTACTGAGCTTATTATGAAGTACATTCTTATGTATATTATTTATGTATATCCGCTGTGCAGATGTATTTTATAACTCTTGTTCCAGGGGTATTAGAGTAGCGAGTCGAGGATCTTACTGGATTATATTTATATATAGCTCACTTTTTACTTGCATGTCAATGCAGATACTGTTGCAGAAGGCGAGACTTGTGGCTGACAAGTTCATTTCCGTAGACTTTATTGCTGAGATGAGCCTTCGCATTGTTCCAATCTAGTATAGTTTATGTTTTTCTTCTTTTTGGGGTTTGTATGCCCGACAGTTAAACTCATATCACTCTATTAGATG
>JAOTQR010000092.1:13251078-13273799 GCA_025774065.1 Solanum ossicruentum
ACTCTTAATTTTACCAAGAACAAATAAAAACAATACATTTGAAACAGAAGTATTTCAAGTTCAATTTTGTTAGGAAAAAAAGGTGTTAAGTAACAAATAAAACTTAACTAGAAAGCATAGTTCTAGGCCAAATGACTATACTAAATCCAATATCTGAACAGCTGGGAAGGTGAACAATTATATATAACTTTTTTTATACTTTTTATTTATAAACGGCGGAAACAAAAGGCAGGACGGTAGAGGCCCAAAACAAGAGATACCCAAAAGAGCCTACAAATGACCCCTGCCCCTCTATTATCCTAACAGTCTTCTCAAGTACACCATCATTCCATTTACTTTGAAGCTCTGAGAAATCTGGCTGCTATACTTCTAGATAATCAACCACTAAATCAATAGATCCATTAAGCCGACTATGCAAAAAGTCCGCCTCCGGTAAGGTTCTAGCCTCTATCTCTATATCTACTAACTCTATCTGTTGACAAGAACTCCTATATACAGAAAAAAATTATGTTTTACTATAGTCCTTAGTTGGTTTTATAAACTCAAACGCAAATGTAAGTGCAAGAAACTAATATGTAAAATGTTAGTCGTAAGACAACAACACATATGTATGTATAAGAATGAAAAGCTTTAAGTGAGGAGGAAGTGTTGGACTTTTTTCTTGAATGAGGTAACCTCTAGATACTAGAAAGATGCAAATTTATTGATCGCTTCTCTGATTTGGACAGAGATAGAGTCACATCACGACTCCAAACGCGCTTTCGAAAGTACATGTACCGCAAAAAAAGAAAGAATTAAAAGAAGTCGTAATATCTGATAAATAGATGGAGAAAAGAATCTACAAGCAAAGGAAGTATACTTGAAATGGTATATGAGAACAAATCATTTTATAGAGAAAAAAAATTAGACATGATGCTATGAGGAACACTGCACATGATCACATACTAGTGATTCAAACAATGAAAATGAACCAAGCTGAAAACATGTTAAGGCAAACATACTATTCAAACCCATTTCGAAGATATTCTCATAGAAATCACATAAAATTTGAACCATATTGTAATGATCTCGAAGGTCATTTTTGGCATTTTTAATCAAATTACCATTTTGCCCTATTCAAAAGTTGTCTGGGTCATTTTTTGTCAAGTCTAAAAGTCGAATTTTGAAAAACTTGTAAAAAGTTGGAATTTTGCTGAAAAAAAGTTTTTAAAGGCGTAAAATTGGAAATTTTGAGTTTTGAGGTCACTTTGAGTTTCGAGTGTCGAATTGTGATTCTGGCGATTTCATCAGCTCTGTAATGCCGAATCTGATCTAGAAGAACTTGTTGAACTGAATTTGGGGTTAAAACGGAAATTTTAGGCCTAAAGTTGTATTTTTAGTTCATTTTGGATCATAAGTTTGACTTTGGTCAACATTCAAAGTTCGGCTCGAACCGAAATTTCATCAGTTCCAATGGTTTCAGGGGGTGAAACTAATGCTAGAAATGCCTTCGTTGCAATTTTTAGAGCTTCCGAGAATATTTTGAATTTTTGAGTCTCAAACTAGTTTAAATGATCTTTCTCGGGTTCTAGGCCAATGAGGTCTCAAATTTGAATTCTGACGATTCCATTACGTTTGAAATGTCGTTTCGATGGGGTTCCATGCTTGGTTTGTGTTCACAGGATTTCAAAGTTCCAGTTCATCATTTTATTGAAACTGTGTATTGCCGGTGCAACAGGTTTTTGGTGCTATTGGGCCACTACTCTATGTTCGCGGAGTGTAACCCTCCCTGACCTCCATGTTTGCGGAGTGGAGCCCACATTCGTGCAGTACAGGTGCCCACCTCTCCGCATTCGCAGGTGAACAGTTCTCATTTGCAGAGTGTTAAGTCTTTTTGGCTTCCGCGTTCGTGGAGTATTGATCATTCCTGATCAATGAATCACTTTTAAGGACGGGTCGAAGCCTTTTTCCATCATTTCTAATATTTCAAGCTTCGTTTTAGAGAGAAACTTCAAGGTTTTTCAATGCAAATCGATTGAGTAACTATTTTCTAACCTATTTCATTGATTTCTATTGATTAATTTGTGTTTTTAACTCATAATTCTGGAATTTTAATGGTGGAATTTGGTAATTTTTCAGACTTTGATTTCTAATACTAATTTGATGATTTCTACTTCATCTTAACTCTGTTTTCAAAAAGATTTTCTACGTTGAACTCCTTATTACTTTGGGAACATTTTCATGTATTAATTTTCAGATTCTGGATACTTTTTTTGGCGTGGAATTTTTTACTATTTTACTTCGAATTGATTGATTTTAGTATCATTTGATTCGTTATGCGATTGTCATGCTATATTTGAATAGATTTTGGTGATTTAGAGTATCGTAAAAAGGGAAAGCTTTGGATTTGACTTGATTCGAGACTTTATCTAAGGCAAGTAGACTTCTAACCTTTTGTTAAGTATGATTGAACTTTGTATGCTCCTATATGTATGGAATTGAATACTATTGGGTAGAATTGTATCATCTTAGCCTTTGATCATGAGATGTCATATTCATTACTTGTTATATGGTGATATCTTGACCTAGCCTCGTAATGGATGTGATCTTGTGAATCATGTGATATTGATATTGAAATGGCACTTACATTGAGATGTGATTGTTATTGAGATTGTAGTCACCTAGAGACATTGATGATACTGAGATACTGATGATATTGATATACTGATGATATCGAGACATTGATGACGTTGATACTATGGTAATATTGAAATTATGATATTGATACTGTGATATAAATGTGATCATGTACATAGCATCTATTATTATTTGTCCATTGATACTTCTTATGGCTACGATCGAGAGATGAATAAGGTAATATGTGGATTGGTGGTCAAGGTCTTTACCGGTAAATGTTAGCCGAGATTTCTGTCGGCGAGCCGAGGTAATATGCCGGCTGATATTCGATCTGAGGTTATTTTTGGTGTCCGAGGTCTTTTTCGGATGGGTGAGCATTGGCCGAGGTAATTGCTGGCAATGTTCATGGATACATGGTCTATTTGAGACCCTTATGGGTCCCATTCTGATATATATATATATTGATCAGTGAATGTGTATCGTAGTACAGGCATGCATCATAGTTATTTGACATTACATCTCATTATTTACATTTCAGGACATCCACATCATATTGTATCACTCTTATTTTGATATTATCTTATGAATTGTTGATGTGACTGGATAACAATTGTATCATTTGACTTGAGTGTCTGTTGAAGGTATATTGAGATATGATGCTATGTGATGGTTATATCTATATTTTTGTGATTATATATTATTATATTATGTTGGGACTTTCCTAAGTGCAGGTGTGTATTTCGGCGGTATATGGTTAGGTGTTAAGGAGTACTTGTGTTCTTCATTGCTTTACTTTAGGTTAGTTCTTTTGCTGAGTACCCTGTTGCTTGGTGCTCACCCCTTGCTACATTTTTGTAAGTTGTGAGTCCAGTCCTCCTTGCTAGTTTTCTGATATACAAGATCAAACTTTAGATCTATCGAGAAGTAGTTGATTGTCCCTTCGATAGACTTTTAGAGATTTTTACCTTTATGTTTTGTTCTATTCGAGGACTACACATTGAGATATTTATTTCATTTGAGTATTCTGCATTTAGAGGCTTGTACATGTGGTATCAGTTCTGGGAAGGTTGTAGTTTTGATTTCCAATGCTTATCTATCCCTTTTAGAATGTTTATCTCCCGTTTTTATCATTATGTTGAGTTGTTTAAGATTTTGGGCTGACTAGCATTGATGGGTTAGGTGAGTGCCATCGCACTCGAATTTCGGATCTTGACACATATCATGCTCTTATCAGGAAGCATAACTGGATAAGATTAGCCAAATAAGAACAAGAAAAATTATCCTATTAGTATTATCCTCACAATTCGTTAAAAGAAATGGTGAAGAAGGTTCGACCATCGATCACGTTTTACTTGTCCTAACTTTCAAGTTTTGAGAGACAAAGTTAAAAGAATGATTTGCACAAAGGAAGAAAAAATAAAAAAGGGTTACTTACATAATTAGACTAAGTAAGACCAACAACTATTTGGTAAATTAATTAAAAAAAAAGTATGAGACTGATTTAGAAGGAACTTGAAATTAAGATTTGCAAAAAGAACTAATGTACAAAATACCAGATCATTTTTTAGGTTAAACTTCGTTAATTTTGTAAATCAAAGCACGTTATTCTTAGATAATAATGAGTTGCGGTCTAGAATGGATTGCCTTAGTATACTCTATGACTTAACAGATAAGTAGAACAAAGGGAAGAATAAAATTTGAATAACTAACAGATTCTAAATCTAATTAGGACAACATTTGAAATTCTATACTCGAAAATATGTATGTCATCACAAAGCGAAATAAAAATGGAGCTTGATATGAATTCTATAAAGACACACAGTTAACAGGAAGACCTATTTTAACTTGGATTTAGCTACAAATTGAGTAAATGGTAATGTTAGGCTTAAGCAAAAGGTCACAGCTATATAGAAGCATAATTATGTAACACCCTAGATTACTAAAAAATCCCTAGACAAAAATTACTCGAATAACGCATCTTCCCAAACGTTTTTGGCAAATTCAAGGCCGAAATGTGATCAACACAAAATATTGTGTCAAAAAAATGTTCTTGATTGATTATTAGAGCAACCGGATCGAAAGATAATTTTTTGAGGCAAAAACACAATTCTAGAAAAGTGTGCGACATGTCCACGTCGCGGGTTTGAACTTGATTTTGGTCCTATTATTTTCTGCGGGATCAGAAAATCAATCAGAAAGAAATTTTAAAAAATTACACATTTGACAAATGCGATTTATGTGTATTTTTATAGGAAAATAGTTTCTAAACGCGTTTTAAGTTTTCAGTCAGAAAAATGAACTGAAGGCGACAAATCCGCATCGCGAACTTACCCCATTATGGTACCTAACATTTAGTTTTAAAAAGTAAGGGCATTCTAGTCTTTTTCCCACCAATCCTAGACTAAAACCCTGCGTTTTGAGGCCATTTTCAATCCTATATCAATTCTAAGTGTGAAATTTCAATAATCTACGCTAATTCCTCTTAAGAACTAGGCTAAGGAGAAAAGAGGAGGCTAGGGTTCAAGCAATTCAAGGCTAATCTTCATTGTTTGTTTCTTCAATCTTTATTTCAGATATGTAAGGCTACCTAGAATCCTATTTTCGTGCCTAGTCTATATTCCTTATCAAAAATTCTAGTCAAGAGTTAAGTCAATTTCATTCCTATGATTTTACAGAGAAATTCTAGAATCTTATCATGAAATCCTTGTTATTTTATCATTATCATGCTAAGAACTTCAATGTTGAGTACATCCCTTTAAATTCTTGAAGTATTACTAAAGCTATTTACAGAGAAATTCTAGAATCTTATCATGAAATCCTTGTTATTTTATCATTATCATGCTAAGAACTTCAGTGTTGAGTACATCCCTTTAAATTCTTGAAGTATTACTAAAGCTACAAGAACCCTAACTAGAATCGAGAATTATTTTCCCTATTATGTTTTACAATTACTCTATTATCAAATTAAGATTTGAATGATAAGACATTATGTTCATATGATTACGAGTCTATGGAATTCTTGAAAAGTTATTCAGTTCAAAGTATAAATTGGTTAAAGAAGTAGCTTAGCATGAGGTATACAAGTAGTCTATTTACTACACTATCTTTTGAGCATAGCATGTCAGTTTTAAAGGAGCGGTTCAATCAGTTAAGGTATTTTGCATTACATTTCATCATGTCTAAATTTCAAAGTTTGAGAAAGCTTTATACTTTCAAATGCATTGTTTTATTAGTAAAGAACATAACTACTTTTTTTCTTTCAAGAAAGCATTAACAGGTATAAAAAAGCATTATCAGCTTGGAGAAAAAAAAGTCCGTTTAAAGAAAATATCTTGAGCCAAGGCTCCAAACAACATATTTTTAGATTTCCTCCTAATGTGAGACATTCTTACAGTTATTGAGTACTGTGCACGTTTTGGAAGTATTATTGGGCACTGACATGGGTACGAGTTCAAATAACTCCAACCCCATAAATTACATAACCAACGTAGGATAGAATGTACCAGATATACAAGCTTTGATATGCCTTAGACTTGTGTTTTTCAAAGTCGGTCACACGTTATATACTCACTCAGTGTGACTTAAAAGGCGTAGACCCTTATAGAATGACATAGCAGACTTGGGTCTAACAGAGTAAAGTATCATGAAAGATCATGACATGCCAAGACTCTATTGCACACCATTGTAAAGGCGAAGTCATGATACATTTGATGCTTCCATGCTCTACCCCACCATTTAAGGCAGTTGTGGCTAAAGTCCACATTATGCACCATTATTAGAGACATTCATGGCTAGAGTTCAACTAAAGACCTTGTTAGATTACATGGACCTGGCCGACTATAATCCTAGTTGGAGGTCAGGTCGAGATCATGATTTAGGCTGGAGTCCTGATATGTCTAGGGTTAGAGTCCCGATGTGGTCTAAGATTCTGACTGGAGCAGATTACTACACCGGCGCCGAGGTCACCTATGCATCATTTAGTTGGGAACCTTTTGGTTATGGGGCATTGTTAGACTTGTCACAATAAACATATCTTGCATTATTTTTGTGCCTAGGTGTTCCTTCTGGACTTAATGGGGGTCGGTTAGCATACAGGCTTAGTTGGTAGGGTCTTATACCTACGTGCATCACTCTACTTTTGTCCAACTTCTAGCTATATCCATTGATACAGATATCCATTATCTTTTCTTGGCATATTGGGTTACTTTGAACCTACGGATATACGTTACTTGATCTTGATAGACAACTGTTATAAAATTATATTTTGGTTCATTCTTGCTTTATTTACTATTTTTTACTCAGTTGACCTATGATGCCTACTGGGTACCTTACTTGTGGTACTCACCCCACAACCTACATCTACTTCATGATGCAGGACCCAGTACAAGCTAACACCGTTAATTTTCTTACTATTGTTACTACTCCCGGAGACTTGTGGTGAGTGTCAAATGATCTTGGATAATTTCAATCTCCTTCTGTATCAGTGGACCCATCTCTTGATACCAGAGTATTCAGTTTTGGTCTTGTATATATTTGTATATGTCTTTTTGTGTTGAAAGTTATATCGAGTCTATAGTAGCTCTATACAACTGACTTTCAGGTTTTAGGAAGGTGATTCCTTGGTTGTATTGTTGCTATAGTGATAGATTTATACATATTGAGCAGGTTAGCATGTTTTGTTGTCTCTAACCTCACACCCATTACTAGTTGTTCCGGGTTATAGGTTGACTTGCCTGTAGGCGAGTTATAGCAGGCACTATCATACCTCATAAAGTCCGATCTTGACAAAAATATAGGAAAAAAGATAAATATAATTCATGGATAATAAGGTAGTGAGGAAACTTTTCTGACCCTCCCTTTCTTCCAATTTTACTTGTACCTCCCCAACGACCAAAATCTTCTTTTCAAGAAGATGGAGCCACCACAGCAAACCACACCCCACGCTGAAACCATAGGAAGCAGCGTACGGAGCAAACTAGAAATGTCGGCCCTAGAATCAATAAGGCGAAGCGACCAAGACTTGGAGGAGTTGCTGGCAAATCTAGAAGAGCGAATCCCAGAGTTGTACACTCTGGAGAATATACTGATGAGGGACTTTGACGAGATGATACCTTCAGTGATGTTAGTTCAGTGTCCAAAGATGTTGATGGCTTGTAATCTCAATATTCGAAACAAGAACAATGAGGTCCCAACAGCTGTAGCATTAAATCCAGTGATGTTGAAACGCTCACGAAAAGGAAAGGAAGTTCAGGAGGGAAATTCCACACCTCAGATGATGAACTTTAGAGTATGGAATGCTAGAGGGGCAAATAGTGTATTGTTCCGAAGGCATTATGAAGCACTGGTAAATATGCACAGGCCGGCCATGTTGGTGCTTTTGGAAACAAAAATGGTCGAGCACAAGAATATCACGGAGGCACTGAAATATGACAACTACATTCAGAAGCAAACTATTAGATTATCCAGAGGCATCGTTATTATGTGGAAAGAGAAATTCCTTGCACTCGACAGTCTCTTAGTCACACCCCAGGAAATTCATGTGTTGGTTAAGGTAATCCCCAAAAATCTTAGCTGGCATTTTTCTGCTATCAATGCTAGAAACGATTTTCAGAATAGGCTTAGTCTTTGGAATGAATTTCTCTACTTATCTAACTCTGCGAATATTGAATGGTTAATTGTCGGGGACTTTAATGAAATCCTCATGCTGGTGAAAAACTAGGGGCCAATAACATTAACAAAAGTAGGGTCAAACACTTTTGGAATTGTCTTTAGGGTTGTAGACTTGTGGACTTAAGATTCAGGGGTCCTAAATACACGTGGGCCAATAAAAGGCATAGGTTTACGACCCAACTAATTTTTGAGAGACTTGACAGATGTGTGGCCAGTGACAGTTAGATTAAAAAATTCCCTAACTCACTGGTTACCCATTTGCCCCATATCAAGTCTTACCACTGCCCCTTATTAATTTACCTGCATAGCCGGACTAACCATAACTCCCCCAAACTGTTTAGATTGGAACAGGTGTGGTATGTGCATCCTTCCTTCATTGATTTTGTTCACATTCCTTTCCAACCGGTTCTAGTTTGTTAATTCCATGAATGCCTTTCAGACGTGTGCCACCAATTGAAATAAGGAGTCTTTTGTCAACATCTTCAAGCAAATGAGACATACCCTACCCAGATTAGCTGGTATCCAAATATCTCCTCGATATCCTTTCAGCCCCTTTCTCCTTGTTCTTGAAAAAGAACTCCAAGAGTAGTATGATCACCTCTTACCTGTGGAAAAAGAATTATGGATGACAAAGCCCAGAATTTCTTGGCTCTGCGAAGACGATGCTAACACCAATTTCTTCCATACCTCAATCCTGACCAGACGAAGAAGGAATAGGATTGCTAGTCTTGAAACAAAAGCTAGAAAGACCCTAAACAACCCTGTAGATATTCACACTCACACCTACTCCTTTTTTGAAAGCATTTATACCACGAAGTACTCTGTCAGCCTTAGGAACCTTTTTGAGGACCTAGAAATCTCTGAGGCACTTGACGAACCCCTTAGGGATACAGATATCATTCTGGCTATCAAATCCTTCAGGCCCACAAAAGCTCCTGGCCCTGATGGGCTACACACCTCTCCTCTGCCTGATTCCAAAATCCCCTGATGCTCGCAGCCTAAAAAATTATAGACCCATTGGATTTTGCAATACCATTTATAAAATCATCACCAAAGTCATTGCCAAAAGTCTTAAACCCTTCCTCTCGAACCTCATAGGGGAAAGCCAAGCTAGTTTCCTGCCTAAAAAAGAGCTGGTGATCATTCTATTGTGGTTTAGGAGGTTATTTCCCACTTCCAAAAGATGAAGGGTAAATCTGGCAACATGGTCCTAAAAGTCGATCTTGAAAAGCCCTTTGATAGAATATAGTGGTCCTACATCCGAGACACCCTGGCCTTCTTCAACATCCCAGACGCCTTTCCAAACTCATTATGTCATTTGTCTCTACTAGCTCCATTCAAGTGCTCATTAATGGACGTACCACTAATGTCTTCTACCCAACCAGAGAAATTAGGCAAGGCAATCCTATGTCGTTGTACATATTCATATGTGCATGGAAAGACTCTCTAGGTCCATCCAGCAGGCTATCAGAACCAAGCTTTGGAATCCCATTAAGATCTCTGCCCGTGGCCCTGGTCTCTCACACCTGTTCTTCGCGGATGATCTTACTCTCTTTGCAAAGGCAGATGCCAATAACTACATTGTCATTGCAAACATTCTTACCAACCTCATAACTATTTCTGGGCGAAAGGTCACCCACTCCAAGGCTAGAATCCTTTTTTTCAAGAATTGTTCCATTACTACCAAGGCTACTTGCACCTCCTTGCTTGGTGTAGAGGAAAAACACACCTTTGGCAAATACCTTGGTTTTTCTATCTTTAACAAGCATCCCACGAATAGTAATGCTACTTGGTTGACGCTATGAGGCAAAAACTAACTGGATGGAAATCAAAGAACCTGAACATGGCAAGTAAAATTGTCCTGGCCAAGGCCACTTTAAGTGACATTCCTTCTCATATCATGGGTTACATTAAGATACTGGATGGTATTACCAAAATCTTGGACAAAACAATTAGGGATTTCATTTGGGGAACTACGCAAGAAAGGAGAAAGATTCATTTAATTAGTTGAGATATTGTCACCCTTCCAAAGGAGTTGGGGAGCCTGGGTATTCAGAAAATGGCCACCAAAAACAAAGTCATTCTAAGTGGCTTGCTTGGAGGGTTTGCTAGGGTGCGCCTAACCTCTGAAAATCGGTGTTTCATAACAAATACAAAAATCATCTGGGTATAAGAAACAGATGGTGTCTCTAGGACATGAAAAAATATTCAGGATAGATGGAAATCCATCTCTTCAGCCACGAGGTGGGTGGTCCAAAAACGAGAGCAAGTCAATTTCTTCCATGACAATTGGCTACGCTATTTTGTTCCCCTTAGGCACTGCATTCAGGGTCCCTTGTTAGAGGTGGAATACAATTTGACCATTGCTGGCCTTAGATTGCATCATAATTGGGATCTAGACAGGTTGTCAATTGTTTTCCCGTGCGAAATACAAGGAATTATCCAAGATGTAGTCATCTACGATAACTCAAGTACTCGGGACAAGATGGTCTGGGGCATCACCCCAAAAGGGTCTACACAACCTCCTCAGCCTATTCCCACATTGCCAGCCATACTCAAATGGGGCAAATATCCCAACCAAGTCATGACTTTAGGACGATTTGGAGAGCCAACATCCCTAATAAGATTAAGCATTTTCTTTGGATTCTCTGCTATTAACGGACAAAAACTAATCAAAGACTCCACTCTTTAGGAATGCTAGACTCCTCCAATTGCCTGATTTGTAGATATCACGGTGAAGACATTTTCCATTTGTTCTTTAAATGTTACATTGTGAAATTTTTCTGGAAGGAAGTGTTTCAAAGTCATAGGCTCATGTAAAACTTTGATGGCAGCACTCTTAATTCTTCTAACTAGGTGGACTATTGGAAAAAGATCAGGGGGAAAAATTGTTCGGCTGTGCTGACCTGGGATACCCTCTTCTCTTACTACATTTGGCAAATTTGGACTAATAAAAATACCAACATCTTTGAACACAAATCCAATCCAATCAATCTTGCTAATACCATAGGATTGGTGGCTATATTTGTGGCTCTAAAGCCACATCGAGGACATACTCACCCTAACAGAGACACCATTCACATCAAGTGGATTACAACAAGAAACTGGATAACAAAGTTGAATACAGATAGTGTTGTCCCCCACGCACCGAGTGTTGGGGGGTATGGGGTTATTTTTAGGGGTCACCAAGGCAGATGGGTGATGGGCTTCTACAAGGCTGTGGCTCATACCACGCCGACCGAGGCAGAGCTGAAGGAATATAAAAAGTGGGTTAGCGTTGGCAATTCAACATGGATTCACATGCTTGGAAATCGAATCGGATGCGCAAACAACACTGGAACGCATACTCACAAGTACTCCTTTGTATGACAGCTTAATTTTTGAATGCAGGTATTTGCTGAGGAAATTGGAAATGTGGGTACTTCGTCATATTTTCAGGGAGCAAAACAGGACGGCTGACTGCATAGCAAAGGAAGGGGCAAGCCTAGGAAATTTTGAAAATCTGAAGATCTTCATAGACCCCCCTCCCCCCACCGATTTTGTATTATATGTAATGACCCGCTAGACTATTTAGAGAATTGGTCCTATTATTTTCTTAAAAATATATACTTCTCGTCAATTTTAGTAATTTGGATTGTTTGATAAATAAGATTATGTATTATAACTTGTAGATTGGAAGAAAAAATTAATATCTTGAGGGGACAAGACTTGTGGGAGTGTAATCGTTGCTCCCACTTAAGAAAAATCTTTACCACTAATTAAATTAGTAAACAAGGCATAATAGCAATACTATAATTAGATACACTATATATCTTGTAATGATTGTTCCCATTAAGGAATTATTATATTATCAAATTAAGTCTTTAATGGCTATAAAAGATAGAGGAGGTTGTCATACTAATCACAAAGAAAAGGGAGCGAAACATACCTGTAAATCAATGCAGAGAGCTACGACTGCTCCAGGTAAAAATCTAACTCTACTTGATTCCATGTGTTAATGAAGGTGAAGAGGATTAATATGGCATTGTTTGGTCTATGGTTAATTAAAAGGGGCTATGAGAACTATCTTAGTGTAGAAGGCAGGGATAGGAGTTAGAAATTCCTTACTGTTCAGTTTTGAGTTATTGAATATTCATATGTTATAATTTATGAAATGAGATCATATCTTAAAAAATGGAAGAGAAAAAGGAAGATATAATGGAAAACACAAGGAATTGCAGGAAGAGAAACGAGTTATAATGTTTTAGCATACATTTGTTTATAATGTAGTAAAGTGTATATGTGTAGTAAATATAAATAAAATAAGACAGAGTGCATTTACAACATATATGTCATCTGTAAAGTGACCTACTTTACTGGCAAATAGAAGCATGTGTGTTTTGAGGTGGAGATGTAATATATATGCCACCTGTAAAGTAGTGAATTAATAGGCAAAAAGAAGTGCTAGTAACAAGGTGTTTCCAATAGTCACAAATACAGACAATATTGCTGTGACTTTTCATTCTTCATGATTAAATATAATTTATTTTAATAATAATTAAAAAAAAGTTGATTGCGCAATATTCGATACTTCATTGTCGTATAGTTATATAGTAGAAATATAGTAAGTAGAAATTATGAATATAATATTCCTTTTTAATCCATTATATAAAGTACCATTAGGTTATTAATTAGAGGACTTAAGACATAACTTTAGGCATAATATTTTGAAATGTAATTATGGATTTGGATAAGTTGGATCTAATCTAGACATATAATAGTTTAGGTGTTGTTAGTTTTAATTTGAAATCTTATGGTGATAATTTATTTGACTAGGCGTGGTGCTACGGATTCCATTAAAAAAGGAAAGGCATAAGTGTTAGATTAACCGTGATTTGACTAACGCAAGTGAACTTTCAAAACTTTGTAATTCTCGTAGAATTCTCAAATTTTTCTTTCTCCTACGTGTGATACGTGAAATATTTTAATATTTATAAGAAAGGAGATGATTAAAAATGTGAACGCAAGTTGACGCATTATTATGGTGCTTGAATTGATAAATGTGGTGAAGTAATGAGAATTCTATATTTTTGATACATATATTGTTGTGGTTGAAAATAAGGAGTGAATGTGTTTGTGGAATTCATAACATGTTCATTCATTCCATGACATGCATATTTGCATTGATTCCAGATATTGATATAAGTGAGATAAAAAATATTGGGACCGAGGTCTTTACCGGACGTGATGCTGAGGTCTTTACCGGCATGTTTATGATGATATTGGGACCGAGGTCTTTACCGGTCGAGATATGATGCCGATGTCTTTGCCGGACAATTTATGATGTGATGCCGAAGTCTTTGCCGGCAAATTTTTGATGATATTGTGATGCTGAGGTCTTTGCCGGCATATTTATGATGATTTTGTGATGCCGATATTTTTGTCGGCGATCATGTGATGTCATAAGTGCATAATGCATTGCATATCACTCTTGCATACTAGTGCATAGCATGGTGTTGTCATTATGATTGATTCTGCCCTTAACTTGTACTTTGGAAATTGTAATATGATGCAATACCATCTTTCTTATGTATTATGCATTGCTAGGTCGGAATAACTTTTCGTGCAGGTTGTAGTCGTGGATATCGACTGGGACGAAAGGAGTTTGTGTATTCTATTAGACTTTCTTGTTTTGTTAGTTGACTTGCTGAGTACCGCGTGGTATTTGGTACTCACCCCTTGCTGCTACACTCGTGTAGGTGGTGAACTCGGACAGTGAAAAGTAATTCCTTGATCCGTCGAGGATTCTCGGGAGACAAAGAGAGGTAGCTGTTGTCATTTGGCTAACTCTCTTGTTCCTATCTTTTGTACTTGTTCTATTTGAGAAGAAGGATAGTTTGGATTTGTAATTCTTTGATTTTATGATTTGTAGTGGCTTGTACGTGTGACAACCAATCCTTGGGTGAGATTTAAGTTTATGGAAATTCTCGGTTTTAGTTAGTTAAAATGCTTCCACGTGTTATATTAATTATCCCTTTTGAGTTAAGGTTGACTTGTTCTAGTGGGATCGAACAAGTGCCATCACGCCCAATTGTTTGGGTCGTGACATGGCAAGCCTTGAAGTAGGGCATTTGTAGACAGTGAAATTTTATTGATTAATCCATATTAAATATGAATTAAATCTTAAATTCATGATACATTGATCAAGTCAAATTATTGGTTAATGAGGTTGAATTAATATTTAAGTTACAATTATATGACTTATCCAAATTATATTTGGGTTAGTCCATTAAGTTGACAAGTCGAGCCCAACTCATGTTCTTGAAGCCCAAGAAACTAATTGAAGACCAAAATACTCTCAAACCCTAGTTTACAACTATATAAAGGGGTCTTCACAAGAGAAGAAGAGGAACAAGAAGAAGAGAAATACATAGCAAAGTTTTGCTCTTCAGTGGTGATCCGCAAGTCTTTCGCATACAAAGGAGTTTTGTCTCCAAGTTGTAAGCCGCAAGTTGCCATATTTCTGTGATTGTGATTAAAGTTTGGCTCCACATTTGTAATGAAGTTTCAACAAGCATATTTTTGATTCAAGAACAAAGCAAAGCTCATTAGTTGATGATCGTGAGGAGAAGAATCAGAGGATTGCATTTTTTTTATTTTTATTAAGATGGTAACATTCACACAAATTCTTAAAATATAAATATTGTTGTTTGCTTCTACTTTTCTTTTCTTTATTTGTTAATTTTCAGGAACCAAACTTAGTCGCTTATAATAAAAATTCTTAAAACTCCACAATATTTAGCATTATCACAATCTCATAATATTGAAAAGGTACTTGACAAGTTCAAGTACTTAGATTTTTATATTATCTATACTACAATAGATATGAGCTTTGTACTTCAAAAAGAATTAAAGTGAAAGAGACTCACAATTAAATTATGTAAAAATATTCAAAAGTTTAATATATATCATGAATTGTATATGATTAGATATAGTATGTGCTTTTTGTTGGGAGCGTCACCCTTAAATGGATTCTATGGTACGCGATTCGAATTTAATCGGGGCTCCACGAACTTCGAATATAGAGTGGGAAAAAAAAAGATATTGCATTTGCTATTAGTAAACTAAATCGATTCTGAATATTCTTTTGAAATTGTTTAATTTTTCAACAAATTATGTTAGCAAGAATAATGTTTTGAATCTTTTCCTAATACATCTAATAAGGGAATGGAAAAATAGATGAAATGAGATCCCTCCATCATCATATCTTATATTGCATAATTAAAAGTGGCTTTAATTTTATGCGCTTAACAAAATTCTAGAGTTGCGGAAAAAGTTTTAACTAAAAAATTATCCATCTTAGGAAAAGGAGGTGGATATTTAATGTAACAAGTTGACATTTATTTCCTGATTTATGAAAAAGTTTTGTAAAGACTGAGTCAACGAAGAATTCTGAAAAAGAATTACCTCAACCCTTTTGAAGGGTAATTATATTTTTTTATTCTATTTGGTGTTACTAATCTGGTTAACGTGTTTTGTGTGTGATTAAAGCATGTATGATAATAAATATTATAAAAAAATAATTTGATTTATGAGTTTTTTCATAGTTAGATGTCCTAATATTATCGCTTCTTTTTATATATTTTAAAAGTCAATATTATAAGTATAATTAAATAATAATTTAAAGAAAAATGTTGAAAAGACGACTTTATCTAAAGAAGATATTTTTAACGAAAGACAAAAAGTTCAAACAATATCTCTAAGGACCTTCACACTTTTAATATAGTATATATATATAGAGAGAGAGATATTGTACCTGAACTAATTTAAATTTGTATTGTGTAAGGCTTATAAAATAGCAAATATTTTCTAACATAATTTTTTCATACTAATAGAATGTATTTAAATATTTCTTTTGAAAGATGAAAAAACTATTATTTCATCGCAATCCTCGTTGACTCAAAATAATTTGTTATTTGAATTTGCCGAGAGCGTATATATGTAGCATTATTCACGCTCAACTAGCCACTTTTTTATGATTTACGCTCCTCTTCATGCCATTGTAAGTGTAAACTTGTAGAGTAGCACTTTATAACTTTGAATAACAAACTAATTGCCATGAATTCTTATATTCAATAGAATCATACTTTGGGTTGAACCTACTTTATATACTTTCTGTGTTAACTTTTACTTCTTTATTAAATATATATATATAATTTTACTTTGACCATTCCATTTTTTCCTTTTATGTGTTTTATCTTTTAACTTTTCAATATTTGTTTCCCAAATTTATTTTAAAATATATTACAGCACTTACTATGAGTATTCGTTAAAATATATGCTTTATTTATTATTTAGCAGTACAAAGTTTGTTATGAATTAAAAAAAAAAATTGAACAATGGATGTAGTAAATATAAATAAATCATAAATAAGACGTACTTTTTACTAATTTACCTTTTAGCTCTTTTCAGTGTAATTAAAATTGGTTACTTTAAAAACTATAAAATTAAAAAAGATCAATTTTTTATTTTGATTTTACAAATAAACAAGTATCTTGGGATGAATTTGTTTGGTAATATATGAAACGGGAGGAGTAAAAAAATAGCATAGTACTGTCTAAAATTCAACTTCTTTTCTCTGAATCCTCTTTTACTATGTTCATTTTCTTTTTTCTATATACCTTTGAGCTTTCATTAACAAAAATATGTTTTGACTTGATTGTGATGTGAAACGGTAATCACTAGCCATCTCTAAAACCTGTTTGGATTGATTATTTTAGGTATTCTTTATGTAATTTTAGAGTGTTATAATAAAATTAAAATTATTAAAATTTATAATTAAAATTTATGATTTTAAATTTATAAGTTATAAATTATAAAGAGGGAAGTACTAAAAGCACTCTCGAACTTGACAAGAGTTATTAGTTTCGTCCCTAAAATATTGATAAGTTTGAAAGCACCTCTCAACTTGATGAACTAAGTTTAAATACATCCTCGAATTTAGTGCGAATTATTAGTTTCGTCCCTAAGCTATTGATAGGCTTAAAAACACCCCTCAACTTGACAAACTAAACTTAAATACATCTTTCTCATACCACATGGCATAACAAGTGAGTACAATTTATTTAAAACGCGTGAAAGGTTAAAAAAGGAGAAATTTTCCTTCAATTTTAATTATCAACTACCAGAATACTCGTCTTTTTCTCATTTAACTTTTCCTCCATTAATAGTAACCTCAAATCAAGATTTATTTTTTTCGTTCTCATTTTTAGTTACTTGATTCTCTTTCTTTTCTTATTTTGTTTATAATTATTTTTTGTTAATGTGAAATTTCGGCAACGTTAAAAATTTCATGGCCTAATGACAATCTCGTAAGAAGACTTGGGATTATAAAAATATGGCAGCAGCTGAAGTTCTACTAAATTTCAAATCAAAATTTAATAAGTTACAGAAATATGAAGTTGACAGGTGTTTTTAGACCTATTAATAGTTTAGGGATGAAACTAATAATTCGTGTCAAGTTCAAGAGTGTATTTAAGTTTATTTTGCCAAGTTGAAGAGTGTTTTTAAATCTATCATTAATTTAGGGGCAAAATAAAAAATTTGTGCCAAATGCAAGAGTATATTTAAGCTTAATTCGCTAAATTAAAAAATATTTTTAAATTTATCAATAATTTAATAATGAAATTAATAATTTATGTGAAAAATTCAAGAATATTTTTAGCACTTTCATAAATCCATCCAAACACGCTAGGGCTCGCCGACAGTATATAAGAAGGTCCCCACCGTCTCCGTCGGTTCATCTTCATCCTGCTCCTCTTTCAATAATATATATTTAATATATTTACCTCTTCCTTTTTTTTAAAATTAAAAATGAAAAAAGACATGATTACATGAGGAAAGACCTTATATAAAACAAAGCAAAAAATGATTTCATCACTTTGCATTTGTTCCCCGGCCCCTTGAAATGATTAGCTTAATTAATCGGCCGACTTATTTTTCCATATGCTTCCAAGTTAATTAGTTAACCCAAGAATATTCTTCTTTTCTTTTCTTTTTTTAAATTTTTAAACACATATTCAATGTATTTATTCATCTCATATTTATGACCTCACTTGATTGGTTCTGAAATTTAAAATGTTAATCTAATTTATGTTTATCAGAAAAATTATGTGCGTGAAAACTAAGTTAAAATTTATAAAATAGAGTTATACATAAGTGAATTAGTTTTGATCTCGTTTTCTTTCTGTTTTGATTGCAGGCTAATGATAAAAGCTAACAAAATAATAGTAATGATTAAATTTAAAATTGTTCACCAAATTCATGATCAAAGACTAGAGAGAGATTATGTATTTAGAATCAAAAGAGCTTGTTACAAGTGAGCAGCACGCTGGCACTGACTTTGTTGATGCGTATTAATGCATGCTTCCTTCGTCTCATTTTATGTGATATTTTTTAATTTAATATGATATTTAAAAAATATAAACTTTTAAAATATGTAGTGTAAAATCATTTTTATATATTTTTATAGCTGAGAATTATTTCAATAAAGGTAAAAAAAATTTAACAGTAAATTATTTCTAATTTGAGTAAAATGATATTTTTTGTGGGATTCAAAAACAAAAAAATGTCAGATAAAATGAAACAAATAGAGTGATATATTATCCCTTTCTTACAAAACAAATCTGTATTTATAGGACAAAATATCTTTGATACCAACAAAATGGCTAGTATAGGTCCAATAAAAACTACACCCAAGATTGCAATTGACTTTTATCACGTGGCCACAGGTTAGACTGGTTCTGAAATTGATTCATATCCGACTTGGTGACCATTGCAAGCTATCTTTGGGTATGACTTAGGACTTTCCTTTAAAAAAGATTTCAGCAAAGATGCCGAGTGGTTATTGGCTAGCCACTTACCCAAATGGTACTTCTTTGAGCTAGTATTTCCATTAGTCCAGACATCTAAGTCGCTTCGGCAATTTAATCAAGGGTGACAAAATAGTTTGAGAAGTTAAAAAGAATGATAAGTGTTTTAATTATTAAGAGTAGGTGATAAATTTTTGATTAATAATTAATGAGTTTGATTACTTTTTAAATAAGTTCTTAAGTTTTTTTTATATTTTGATCCAACCCTATTAACTCTAATATATTTTTTAAAAAAAATGTCTCTAACCAACAAAATGAACGTTTGCGTCATCCTCCTCATTATTATTGTTTGTTTATTGTGGTTGTTGTTGTTATTGCGTTGGAAGAAGAAATAAGAAAAGGTTAGCAGAACTTTTATTTTTTTGATTTTTTTTAATTGAGAAAAAATTTAAAATTTTGTCGATTGATATTAAATTTTGTTGTTTTATCAGTGGACATTGCTTGTAAGGTGATTTTGCGACCATTTTAGTTGTTAATATCATCGTTTTGTATGTACTGCTTATCTGTGTTTTATCTGTTA
This sequence comes from Solanum ossicruentum, assembly GCA_025774065.1. Lineage (NCBI taxonomy): Eukaryota > Viridiplantae > Streptophyta > Magnoliopsida > Solanales > Solanaceae > Solanum > Solanum ossicruentum. The sequence goes on from JAOTQR010000092.1 coordinate 13,270,795, forward strand.
TTACAGTAAATTCATTTTAACAATTATTGAATAAATGAGTTACTGAAAGTGTTTCAATAATTCTTGAATGTGTTTTAACAATTGTTAAATGAGTTAGTGAATGTGTTTTAATAATTGTTAAATGAGTTAGTGAATGTGTTTTAACAATTGTTGAATTTGTTTCAACAATTGTTAAATGAGTTACAGAATAATTGTTAAATGAGTTACTGAAAAATGAGTTACTGAATGTGTTTTAACAATTGTTGAATGTGTTTCAACAATTGTTAAATGAGTTAATGAATCCTTTTTAACAATTATTGAATGTGTTTCAACAATTGTTAAATGAGTTACTAAATGTGTTTTTAACAATTGTTGAATGTGTTTCAACAATTGTTAAATGAGTTTCTGAATATATTTTAACAATTAATGAATGTATATTCAACAATTGTTAAATAAGTTTCTGAATATGTTTTAACAATTAATGAATGTATATTCAACAATTGTTAAATGAATTATTGAATGTGTATATTTAGCAATTGTTGAATGTGTTTCAACAATTGTTAAACGAGTTACTGAATGCGTTTTAACAATTGTTGAATATAATTCAACAATTGTTAATTTAGTTACTTCAAATGTTTAAAATTATGATCAGTTTCCTTTTAAATCATAATATAGGTACAGATCTCCACTATCAATGATGGATAAAATAACAATAGGAGTTGATTGCAATGGTGAATGGATCGAGTCCAACAATCGTTATATTTGGCTTTGGAAAAATAAAGAAATGATAGAGACAATAGCAATGATTGTGGACCGAGATGCCAGGTATAAAGATTTTGCAAAGAAAAACATATCCTATTGTTAAATCAGCAATACACTTGCTGAGAATTTTCCTCAGCAACTTCAACAATTATTAAATCACACAGCTCACTTGCTGAGAATTTTCTTCAGCAACTTCAACAATTGTTAAATCAGACAACTCACTTGCTTAGAAATTTCTTCAGCAACTCTAACCATTGTTAAATTAGACAAGTCACTTGCTGAGAATTTCTTCAGCAACCTTACAATTGTTAAATCCACAGGCGTTTCAGCTAGGGAGAAATGCTTGGCCTTGACTCTGACTGAGAATTTTCTTCAGCAACTTCAATAATTGTTAAATCATACAACTCAATTGCTAAGAAATTTCTTCAAACTTCAACCATTGTTAAATCAGACATCTTACTTGCTAAAATATTTTTAAGCTAATGCAACAATTGTTGTTGAAGGCTATCCACTAAATAAAATTATTTTCAGCAATTACAACAATTGTTAAACTAATTGTTCAGACCTACTACTTAAGTTATTTTTAAGCAATTGGAACAATTTTTAAATTGTACATTCTACTTGCATATATATTTTTAAGCAATTTTTGTGTAAGGATATCCACTTGCTAATTTTGTTTTTAGCAATTACAACAATTGCTAAATCAAACAGTCTACTTTCTAAGTTTTTTTTTTTTCAAAATAAATTTATTTACCTTAACGCTTATTTATTTTTTCAATTAAATAAATAATTTTTAAAAATTTTAAAATAGTTAAACCCAGCCCAAACCCATCCCAAGGATCCGGCCCATCTTGTCACGCCCCCGGAGGGTACCCTAGACGTAACCGACACTTAGAGACTATTGCTAGTCCCCAAGCAAACCACTTGGCCTCATCACATTCATTCATTTATTCATACATTCTACTAATCAATGAAGATATAAGGAAGTAAATGGGCACATCTCATCTAGTCTCAAAATAATATCATAAATGAAAATGCTAGTAGAAAGAAACTAACTCAACAAGTCTTAACATCAACGTTCTACTCTAGTCTATGAAGCCTCTATCACTATCAAGCGGTGCCAATGACAGACCTATGACTACCTTAATCAAAATAAATCTAATTAAATCTAACTTTAAAGCAAGATGAAATAAATATAATGAATCCTCCGAAGTAGAGGAGGCTCACCAGTCAGCTGAATGTTTCAAATCCTCAACGATGCACCTGTTGACGATCTACAAATCTTGTATCTAGATCATGAAATGATGCAGTCCTAGAGGGGGACGTAAGTACGTGGAATGTACTAGTATGTAAAATAGTTTAATGAAATCGAAATAGGTAGAATAATATAGAAACAATATCAACTTAATATTTCATCAATCAACATGTCAAGTGTCAATCTAAAGAAAGAACAAAGAGTAGATAAGTGACCCATCAACCAATCGACTTATCAATCAAATCAGACTCATCTCAGAGGGACTCATCTCAAAGGAATCCAACTCAACTCATCTTGACTCAGAGGGACTCATTTCAACTCATCTCGTCCCATCTCGACTCAAAGGGACTCTTCTCATCTCAACTCAAAGTACTCAGTGAGGAACTTTCTGGTAGTTTCTCTTAACTGATAACAACCACTTATAAGTCATGGGTTGTACAACAATCACGCTGACGTTGCCACAACCGTCCTGCACTTTCTAGGTATGGAACGAATATGATCCACAAGGAATTTAATCTCTGCCAACCACTATTGATTTCAGGGATGTAAACTCGAGAGGAGGCCATGAGATGGAATGGTTCAATCCTCTCCTACACTGGGCCGGCGTAGGTAATGAGTGCAAGTAGGACTCACTCTTACTCATTTCGGTGCTCGATACTGCTCCCAAGACTCAATGCTCATAAGACTCCTCGTCACCATCTTAAGTAGCCTCTTGAGGCACTCATCATCTCAACTGGTCTCACGGAGACACTCATCATCTCAATTAGTCTCATGGAGACTCTCATCATCTCAATTAGCCTCATGGAGACTCCCATCATCTCATTAACTCAAGCTCAAGGGTCCTCTATTATTTTAGGTAATTTAACTCATCTCAATAAACTTAGTTCTCATTTATGAACTCAAGGACTCAGATCACCAATTAGAAGAAGTCGTTTAGACATAACATCAAGAACTCAATTATGAAGACTCATTGGATCATCAAGCTCAAATAACTCAACCTCATACTCAC
>JAOTQR010000092.1:13289617-13305512 GCA_025774065.1 Solanum ossicruentum
TATACTTGCGGATGAGACTTATGGTTGAACGTTGGTCTAGGTGTCTAATCGGCACCAGTCATGGCCCCGGGGTTGGGTCGTGATACCTAGTTACTCTTCTCACTTATTTCACACACTTGTCATAGTTTATGATTTCCTTTTATAGTTTAAAAAAAAAAACTTCTGGGGAGATAAGTAGGTTAATCAATTCAAATTACTTGAGATTAATCTAAGTCTAGCATATTCCCTATGGGTTCAACCCTAACCTTAGTTAGGTTATATATCTTGACAACGACTACTTTAAACTTCAAAAAGGAAGTGTAGCTTGGGCGATATCATCTGGAAGTAAAACTTAGACTTGTGCTTTCTTTTTCTATATTTGAACCTTTTAATATACCAGGTATTATAGGTTTCTCGAGCCATTGCGATACTTCATACTAGGGAGACATTATAATGGGTGGAGGGTATACGGGTCCTACCTTGCTCTTTGTGTTAGAGTAGGTCATACGACATTTGTGGATATACGTTATCGAAAGTATCATGCATTGCATTCACATAGATAACCATCACCAGTATATTATTTATTGCTTCGTCCCTCGATAGTATGGGATGCCAGTTAGGTTTTTGTTTGTGATTAAGTGTACTCTCAGTAGTATGAGATACCTGCGAATTTTGTCTATCATTATCTATGCTTATCTTTGTAGTATCTTGGTAGCTTTGCCAGGTGTAACTTGTTCCCTCTCTGAACTGTATGTGGCCCTCCCTTCCTAGATTGTGATGTTTTAGAACTTAGGATGATAAGTTAGCTTTATTGCTATATTTAGTATTTTCCATTGATCGTCCCTTGACGAGTAGATTTTATCACCTATCTTTCATGTTAGCTTTATTGTTATATTTATTATTTTCCATTGATCGTCCCTTGACGAGTAGATTTTATCACCTATCTTTCATGTTAGCAGATAGTAGATCTGATTCTCCTAGGTACACTCCCTTCCTCCCTCTCCTTTATCTCATATATCTTGTTTATTGCTTATTTTGTCTATTATCCTTTTACTTGTACTATACTTACCTTATGTTCATGTTATATATATTTGCTTTATCTGTGGAGCTCAGTCGGCCTATGTCTGCTTAGTACCATTTGTTTAGTATCCTTACTATACTTCAGCCTATGCAGATCATAGTCCGAGTCCCTGTTGTTGATTTTCTTTCGTGTAGAATAGGTTGAGGATTTCGGAGACTGGGGTGAGCTCCTAGCGTCCAAGTTGTCGATTTCCATTCTATAGCATTCAAACTGGCCTTTAATTTGTCATTTGAGATAGTTTGTACTGATATTGTATTTTGTAGAAACCCTATACTCTTATTTTATTTATTAGATGCTCGATCACTAACTAATGTTAGGTCTTGGGGTGGGCTATTGTATCTTATTTCCTCGGTTTTTGTATTTTTTTTCTTCTTCTTGTGACAACTTTTACTTCTTATGGTTGTCTTCCGCGGGGATAGCCTATTATTTAAGGTTCTGGGCTATGGATTAAGCTTACCTATCGTTGGGTTGGGTTGGGTTAGGTGTCACTATGGCCTGAGAGGTTGAATCATGACATATTAGGCTTGAGTTAACATAAATTTTACTATTTAATATTGAATTACCTAAATGTTTGTTTTGAGTTAGTGTAAGAATACAATGCTAATCTAATTTACAGTTTGAAGTTTTCCACGTTTAAATTAAGGACAACATCCTGTTTTAGCACAAAAATCGATCAGAACAGGAAGCTGCTACACCTTCAAAGCCAAGATATGACATGATAACAAAAGTCTCTAAATTTATACCAAAATCAATTCGAAAGTGATGTTCTAAAAATTTAAACTTCTCTTGTTGGAGATGGATCATTCCAAGCCCATACCAGGAATTGTAATGCCTGGAATCCACACAAAGTGTGCTTTAATAGCTTTTAATAGCATTTTCAAAATCCTCCAAAGTAATATATCTGAAAATATAGATAGTGAGCAGGCCGGCTTTAGCATGTAGCCATTAAAGACTTGGCTTTAGGCTCCAAATTTTTTGGCCCTCGATATTTAGTAGTTATAGGTTTATAGACATGTAGCTTTTTAAAAATATATATCAAAAAATATTTAATATTTTCTTCATCTCATATTAATATTGTTTTACCTCCAAAAAGATATCATTTAGGAATTTAAGACTAAAGTTGACAATTATTTCAATTATATCATTAACAATAAAGAAGACTCATTCTTAATAATACTTGATCCCAAGTCGTCTCCACTATGAGACAGTAAAGTAATCACTTGAGGCCCCAGTCCCACTTTCTCCTAAGGATGTATATATAGGTATATGTTGTTAATAAAAGTCCTCATATGAAGAAATTTTTTTAATAGAAAATATAATAAATTTTTACCTCATTTAATATAGTAATTATTGTAATAATTGAGAAATGGAATAACATTTGGTTAACTGAAACATCCATCTTATGTGACTATTTATTTTGTTGTCTCATTTATATTCTATCTAATTATCATGAACCAATGTTATTATTCTTATATTTATTTTTTTTGTTTCGTTTTCACTATTTTTGTTCTCTTATTATTGAATGTACTGAAGTTTCTAAAACGATCAAACCTTCTACATTATACAAATTTCATATTGTGTGTTTATAAAAAGATCAATTTTTTTTTTGTTGTAATATTCTTCAAATTTCAAGCACTAAAACTAACACTACTTTAATATCATCATATAGACCTAGCAAATTTAGCACAACACTGTTTTATTATATAAACTTTTTAAATCTTTTTAGTCAGATTTTAGTATTTTAATTTTATATTATATAGTTTTCATTGGAAATTTACATTATTACTTAATAATGTCCGTATATATTATACTTTCAAACCCTTATACGTAGGATTACACTAAATATTTTATAATTATTCAATTTATATACGTAAATTTTAAGAAAAAAATATATAAAGTCTCTCTATGTAGTTTGACTTTAGGCTCCCAAACTTATTGAAAATGACCTCAATCCTAGAAAAAAAATCTAATAAATAGGAATAACTAAACTATATCCTGTATTAATTATTTTTCCTAGTGGACGTGATGGACAGAGGGAGTAGAAAGGTAAGAAATATTTCAATTATATAAAAAGATTTTATTATTTTTCAAATGCATATATTACTTATAGAGTTCCTATAGAAATTGACGCGGCTGAAAAATGTTTCTTAAAATTAAAATTGATAAAATCTTAGTTAAGATTAACATCTCAAGATAAATTGAATGATTAGATATAGTATTAATTGAAAAAGGAATTACTCTGATAAACTGATCACAAAACAAATTTATTTATAACTTTAACATCTCAAAATCTTGTAAGAATAAATTTTAAATAAAAAATATAGTGAAAAGCTTTTTTTTTGCTCGAGGAAAAACACAATCAAAGCCTCACTTTGAAATTTCATTTTCGGCCACAAATTATATTGAGCCGGCAAGCTTATAAAGAAATTTAAGATATACCTCTCCACAATTTAAGAAATAAAAAAATAAAAATTGAGTTCGCGTTTTACCGATAAAGGGAATGATTGAGAAAGGGAAGGAATGGGACATATTCATGACCACAAAGCGTGTGCTTATAGGAAAATCTAAGATTTAGTTGTATATGGTCCCTTGAATTTTTTTAAGAGCATTTTCATGGTAAATTATACCAATTCCCCATAGAACACCTGTCATAATATAGGTATAGAATTAAAACTATGCTATAACTAAGAGAACAGATGATACTTATTTTTCAGTTTAGCTATAAATAGTGTTTGGCGCCTTACAGGCCAAAGCCTTACTTGGGCACAAAAGCTCCACAAACAAAACTTATAACTGTAAATGAATGGATGCATGATAATCTAGCAAATGATAGTATTTTATATATCAAATTTAACTAAATTCTGACTCATTCAATGGTGGTAAATCACACGAAAATTATTAAAGTGCTACAAAATTAGAAAAATTATCATCTTTTGGAAAAGTCATAACCTTTTAAGAGAAAATATCTTATTCAAAGAGTAATTTTAATTCAGAATATTATAATAATTGAACATTCAATTTAAATGATATTTTTAATTGGAGATATTTTGATAATTAATATTTAAATTAGAAGAGTCATACTTTTAAGCAAATATAGATATATAATTATAATTTATAAACATAGATAGACATTAGAGTTTGACTCGCCAAGCAATATTTTGCCCAAAAGATTGATTAGACACGTCCCTTAGTTGTGTCCAATAAGATGTCATACTTTTTAGTACCCCCAATTTTGTTTGGTTCATATTGACACAACATTTTCTTATTACTAAAATTTTTATTTTTATTTTATTTTACTAAAGTAAGTTTATTATTCATGTTTTAAAATTTTAAATTTGACTACTAGTATTTTATATAATTCTTTAATGATAAGAATAGTATTAAAAAAACATTCATCTTTATTTGATAAATTGGATAAATAATAATTAAAAAAAGTTTTTAATAGAAATAAGAAGTAAAATGAAACGGAGGATATTTTTCTTTACTAGTTCAATTGACTAGTTATGGTATAGATGTAAGAGTTTGTCACGGCAGAATGAAGCAAATAAGCTTTTCTAAGGTGCAAGTCAAGGCAACAATAAATATGCGGAGCAACAACAGCGTCATTTACACTTCTGGCTGCCCAATCCGAATAACAGACACTAAAGTCTTTTTGGTCATCAATAAGGACCAGACAATGTACTACAATAGTAAAGGCTTCATTTCAACTGGATAAGATCTGCTAGCATCTATAATTTGACGCAACCACCATCTTCTTATGGCACATGGAATTAAAAAAAATGTCCTTTTGCTTGCATCATAAATGGAAATTAAATAGATATCGTAGGTCGCCTTTCACAGTCCTGATGGGCTAATATGCCGCATTCCATCATTTCTTATCTTCTTTTGCAAACAAATGATTTTTGCAAGAAATATAACTCAAAAAAGGAAAAATTAGTAATGACAGAAAGGAATAACACACTTCACAAATATTGCAAAGGGCTAAAAGGTTCAGGCAGGGACTCGAATCCATTATCAAATATGGTTTCTTGGTCTGACTTGTCGTCGATACTGTGCAACCAGTTCATGTTCTTCAAATCCTCTTTCAGCAGAAGCGCATCATAACGAGAACTCTCATAAATATCAATATCTGTCAACTTTGCTGAATACTGAGACTTGGCCTCTTCACTCCCGTTCTCAGATGATCTGTTAAGGTAATTACCATTTTCTGGAAGATTACCATTATAGAGGTAAAATGCATTCTCATTGATAGAGGATGCTGCAGTCGAACCATGAGAAGGCTGGCCTTTCCCATTTGAGGATCGAATGCTGTGAGGAAAGAGGGTTGAGCCCGAAGTTGGACGAACACCATTAACGCTGTTTCTGATATCCTGCAGCAGCAATACACCACTGTTAAATACGACAAAACTTTCCTGTCCTTTGGCAGTTCAAGTAAACCCAGACAGCATCAAAAGGAAAACAAAAGTAAGTACTTGATATTCGAAATCACTTCATCAACAACCATAAGCAGACCAGAAGCTAATTGAATCAACTCAGTGTAAAAAAAGAACGTGCTCAAAGCAATACTTACCATATGCCTGATTGCCACGTCAAGAGATTTCTTAGAAATCGTCCTTCCAAGTCCCATGCTGTCAGCAGCAGTCTTTACAGGATTTCTTGTAGACAACTCTGAGACATGTGATGCCCTGCGGGAATCAGATAGGTCACTTAGCTGTCCACTGCCAAGCACTCGTCCTCTACCAGAGGGTTCTGTTAGTCTTCCCCTGCTAACAATGGGGGATGACTGTCTCCGAGGATTTGACAAACTTGGAATTTCTGCATTTGCCTTGGTATTGATAGAAGGATTCGGCCTGGACCTGCCAGCAGACAAAGGCCTATCTGGCAGAGTTGTGCGTAAGTTTGGTGGTGTTTCAAGTGAAAAATCTGGGGGAACTATTGGCTGCGATTGTCGCCGAACTTGGGGACTAGGGGAGCTTGGACGAGAAACAGAAGCAGTAGTTCGTCCATTGGTGACAGGACGCCCTGCTGGAGTTGAATATCTAGATGCTGGAGATAATGAAGGTGTTATGGTCCGACGAGTAGGTGTTGAGGGCCTTGAAGTAGACCGGGCAGCAGGGGTACTCAAGTTTCCAGATATTTGGGGCCGAGATGTTGGAGTAGAAGGTCTTGAGCTCTGGGTTGGCCTAGAAGTACTTTGGGCTTGGCGGACTTTAGAAGGAGTGGACGGTCTGGACACTGTTGCACGTGAGGTCGGGGTGGATGGCCTGGCTGAAGAAGATGAACGGCTAGTTGGCGTAGATGGTCTAATATAGGAAGAGACCGATGCAGAGCTTGTGTTTAGAATAGAGCCTGATTTATTTGAGTAAGTACTATACTGAGAGTTAGAGATGGAAGGTCGAGTCACTGAATTACTTCGAGTTGGTCTTGCAGGAGTATTGCTCTCTGAATGAGACACTGAAAGCTGAAAACAAAATATTTTATCAGCACAACAACATGGCAAGGTTTTGATGAGGACTACAACCTTGTGAGGTAGATATTTTAGATAGTCATCTAGCTAAAGCCCATTGGAAAAGAAAAAAAAACCATCCAACCACAATTTGCAAGGCACAAGTACAAGAACACAATCTAAAAGAAGATATTAGGCAACGATAACCTAAAATAATGATAATTGTGAAGTATTAAAAATAGAAAATGATTCGGATGGACAACAGGATTGGAAACTTCTCACGGAAAAGCAACTCTAAAGAGCATTGAACAATAAATATGAATTTGAACGCTTCCAAACACATGATCATTACAGAAACATAGAGACACACCCTTGAAGCCTTAGTAGTGGAAGCAGATCTGCCCAATGAGGTGCCTCTTGGAGCCACTGAAGCTGGTTTTGATTCACTTCCATCAGATGAAGGAACAACAGGTGTTCCTGGTGGAGTTAGGAGCCTATAGAAATAAAAAGACGACAACTTCGGTGAGGAATAAATAATGGCCTTCCGATCCTCATTTATTCAACATCAGAAAGAGAATCTACTAAAGGGAAAGAATCCCTGAAGGGAAGAGCAAACTTAAGAAGGAGTAAACAAATATAATTTGACTGTGGCAGCTATATGAAAACGACTGGCCTTAATTGATTCATTAGATAGGCACTACAACAGCTCTTGATCATTCCTGGGCAACAAAGGTCCACTGTCTTGGTCAATATTTGAGCACTGGAATTACGATCTAGTCATAAACCAAGGAAATACTCTTTTTAGACACAAGGGAACACGGAGAACAGATGAAAGGTAGTCTTCGCTTTTGTAATCAGTATGAGTTCAACACAAGGAACAGTTCATATTGAAGTTATATTTGATTTAAGTCAAAACATATACACTGGTAACGAAGAAGCGAGATCTGATATTCAAAAGATGCATATAAAGAAAGAAACAAAGATTTACCAATCATAATCATGTTTCTCTCCTTCCGTAGATGCCAGCAGATCCTCTAAACCACTCTTTAATTGCTTCACAGATCCTATTGAAAGCCTTCCCAGCTTAACCGAAACTGCAGGCATAGAACAATCGAAACAACTTGAAAATACATAAATGAAAAACAAAATATTGAGAAGAGTTAGAGCTTAATATGCCAAACTCAACAGTAGCATAGTTTCAGACAAAAATCTTTAAGAGTAGAAATTTGCCAACTAGTTGATCCTCAAACGAACACAGCTAGGTATAAAGAAGAGACAGAGGAAGGTGATTCATAAAACTGGTTGCATACAGAGGAGGAGATCTCAACTAGTTGGGATTGAGAAGTAATTATACAATAATCAGATAAGGCATACTGCAGTTATGGTAGCACAACGTATTGAGTAAAATTATAACGTAGATGTACACAGAAGAAGAATGTCAAAGGCATGTTAGAATAAGAATAAAGTGGTACCATCTGTCTCGTCGGAAGAGGCCACAGAAACACTCCGGCGACTTTTGGAGAAGAGATCCAAATTATCGTCGGGCTCCCTAGAAGCTCCATTAAGACTAAGCCCTCGCCGGTGCTGCGACGAGATAGGGAAATTCTTCCCGGTGATCATAGAATCTCTGAAGCTCCGATTCATTATTATTTTTCACGAGTACTAAAACAATAAAATTAAATATGGGAGCATCATAGGTGAGAAGAGCACATGGACGTGAAATGCAAAGCTTGCGGGTGCCGGAGATTTTGAGCAGATCTGTCCGGAATTAACAGTGGGAGAGGGAGAGAGAAAAAATAGGTGCAGATTGCGAGAATAGGAGGAGGAAAAGCATGTTAGGAATAGTAAAAAACTGACAGACAGGTAAGAGAGGGTCGGTGTGTTCCCTCCCCTTCCTCTCCTCCTTCCCCTTCCTCTCCCTCTATTATTCCCTTCTAATTTAGACTTGCAATTATGAATTACCTTATCAAATAAAATAAGCCATCCATGAGTTTTGAATACTAATGTTATTCATAATTTGATAATGATATGTAGTATGTAATTTGATACGTTCAATATGTTGCGTGTGTTCGATATTTGCAACTACAAAAAATTGAAACATTAAATAGGTATCAAAATATTCAAGGATCATTTGGTAGGATATGTTAGAAAAGTAATACATATATTAGTTTTGTGTCTTTGTTTGTTACTTTCTCCATTTTATTTTATATGACAGCTTTTGACTTAGTATCAATGTTGTAAAACCTCGAGAAATGATGAAAATGCTCCTAGAATTGACCTTGCACGTAATGTGTCTTCCCTTGCTCCTTTTGCAAATACAAAATCGGATTTGCAATCAATGCGAACAATCGAGTCGGAGAATGGTCTCGACTCGGCAAAAACTCAAAAAAAATGCAATTTATTTTTGTCCAAGTGAGCTCAAATAGTGGGGTTTCCACGTCCCTTCCGTGACGCGGAGTGAACGCGGAACCACACTTAAAATATTTTCGAAAATTTATGAAAAGTCGAGATTTTGCGAAAATTGCTAAAAAGCACTAGTGCACGTCGCGCACTAGTGTAAGAAGTAGGCCGTTTTTGTTTTTTTAGGCAGGGCAATTCCGACCTTTCCCACACCCCATAAAGAAAATCAGGAATTCTCTCCAACTTTGCAAGAAACATTCCAAGCGTAAAGAAAATCAAGAATTCTCTCCGACTTTTCAAGAAATTCCTTCCAAAAGGTATATAAAGCACTATTTTTTGGCTTTGGGGTATGATGGAATAAAGTAAAATGGCTCTTTAAACTGTCTCCGCTTCTTTCAATTGTGAAGTAGCAGTTAGTCAGTGCAACTTTCGACGCTCATCATGGGTCATTCAGAAACAGTCGCGCTATGCTTTTAAACATAGGGGTCAGGCTGCCTACATCTGACTCCCCCCCCCCTCTTATGCCGCAATGGGCGGGAGCCTTTGAGACATTGGGGTAATGTTGTTGTTGTTGTATATAAGGCACACAAAAACTAAATTATTTTGAGAATACTTTAGAAAGCATGTGATGCTTTTTATCCAACAAGTTTCAAACCTTGGTTGAAATTGAATTTATGTAAATTCTGTAAACTTTAGTAAAATTTCTTACGTATGTTTTGATTCGTGGTTCTTGATCCTTTAATGATTATTTAGCATATTGACTTCAAGATTTAAAGCTATACATGATTTCTTGTGAATTTATATGGGTTTTAAGAATACTCATAAAATTTATAGTCAAGATCAGTTAAAGAATTCTTTTCTCGAATCATTCTTGCACTTTAGCTAAGAAAACTATATGTTAAAGAATATTTGAGAAGATAATAGATTTCAGTCAAGTAGAAGATTTCAATGAAGAAGCTAAGAAAAGTTAAAGTTGGGCTACATCCCCGAAAGATAAGATTTCAGGAATTCATTCCTTAAAAGTTATGAGTTGTATAAGAACATTTTGGGAGTAGTATTAAGCATCGATTTGGGTGAGAGTAGAATAAATTACTCAAGCTCATAAACTATGTAGCCAACATAGGATAGGATTGTACTACAGTACCTTCCTCATTAGCCACTGAGATGGCTCAGTTTGGGATGGACCCACTCCCTTAGCTATTCGTCCCCTACCCCGCAAAGTTCAGGACAGCTTTGGCAGCGTGGACAAGACGTCGTATCACCACGAAGCTCATAGTGGTGGTTGTCGGTTAGAGAAACTCCCCAAGGTAAGAAACTAAACTTTACTTATCAATTTTTAACATGTTATATCAGCTTTCTAACCCTTATGATTACTGCTATTAAATTGTAAATTATGTTTATGTCTTTTGAGAAGCATTATGATATACTGTTTAAATGTTTTAGCCATCTTACATACCGTACATATCATGTACTGACATCCTTAGGACTTGTATCGTTTTATGATGCAGACACAAGTGACAGAGTTCCTCAGCAGCCGCTCCATTAAGAACTTGGTAGCTTCCAGACAATGGTGAGGCCTTTTTTCAGTCCAAGGCTCTTGGGTTCATGTTATGTTATTTCAGTTTTCATTCTCATTTCTGACTTCTTGGGGCCTGTCTCAGTAGCACTTTCAGACATTGTAGTAGAGGTTCCATAGACCATGTGTTAGTATTTTAGTTTCCAGTTTATTCAGATATTGCTTAAGAGTTTTTTATTCAGTTATGCAGAGCATTTTTGCTTAGTTGTTGCTTTTATATAGCTTTTCCACTATTGTTAAGTCTTCCGCTGAGTAGTTAGCCTGGACAAGTGGTTCACTTGGCACTAGAAATGGTTCTCGAGTACCGACCACGTCCACGGTGTAGGCTCGGGGCTTGACAAACTTGATATCAGAGTATAGAGTTCAAGAGTCCTAGGGAGTCTCTGGAACCATGTCTACTAGAGTCCGTATTATAGGTAGTGTGCCACATCTATAATAGGGAGACTACGGGAAATTAGGAAGTGTCATCTTACTTGTCATTCTTTATCTCGTGCTACAAAGTATATCACTGTGAAGTCCTTTCTAACTCATGCATTCACATCGTATTTTTCAGATCATGCCTCCTCGCAGAGCTAACTGACCAGTAAAGGGCAAAGGATGTCCAGCCAGGAGAAACACAAACTAGCCTGGCGAACCTCGGATGAACTTAGAGGCCTAACTGTGCCTGTGGAGCAGCCACAACAGGCATACATTACTAATGCTGAGTTTCGCCGGGCGATTCAGACTTTGGCTCAGGCAATCACTACTTAGGAAGGTCGCCAGGGAAATGGCAGGAATGATGGGGCCGATACCGCCAGATTAGGGAGTTTTTGAGGATGAACCAACCAGAGTTCACAGGGTCCAATGTGAAAGAGGATCCTGAGAACTTCATTAAGGAGCTTCAGAAGGTATTTCAAGTGGTGTGTATAGGTGATGGTGAGCAGGTTGAGTTGGCTGCCTATCAGCTCAAGGGGGTAGCTAGACTCTGGTTTGACCAGTGGAAAGGGAGTAAGGATGATGGGGCTTCAGCTATCACTTGGGCAGTGTTTATGGATGCCTTTTTGGGACAGTACTTTCCCAAAGAGATGAGGCAGGCTAAGGTAAGGGAATTTCTGAACTTGAAGCAGGAGAATATGGATGTATGGAAGTATAGCCTCAAGTTTACTTAGCTGCCCATTACGCTCTAGCTATGGTGACAGACATGCGTACGAGGATGGATATCTTCGTGTCCGGGCTCTCTTGAATGACTAAGAGAGAGGGCAGGAATGTGTTGTTGATTGGGGAAATAGATATAGCTCGTTTGATGACATATGTGCAGCAAGTAGAGGAGGAGAAGATGTAGGATAGGGAGGAGTTCAGAAGTAAGAGGGCCAAGACATCAGGCCAGGAGTCAGGTAAGAGAAGGACTGGAGGTGGAGGTCACTCATCTTTCTAGCCTAAGATAGTCGGACTGGCACCTTCATCCGCTAGTGCACCTGCACCAAGGATTAGAAATGAGTAGGGATCACAGCACCATAGGTTTCCGGGCAGCCAGTCACAGGGTAGTATAGCTCTAGGATCAAACCACTATCCTACTTGTGGTAAGTATGGTAGATCTCATCCCTGAGAGTGCCTTATGGCACAAATGGTTGTTTTAATATGGTTAGGTGGGGTATTTTCTTGAAGGATTGTCATATAGGGAAGCATAATATGAGAGACACCAGATCACAGACAGTCTCTTCAGCACCGCGAGGTAAGCCACCTCACAAGGGTACTATAGCAAGGACAAGAGGGGGCACAAGTCGCTTGTATGCCATAGGCACTAGACAGGAGCAGGAGAACTCACCAGATGTAGTTACGTGTATGCTCAAAATCTTTACCTAGGATGTCTATGCATTATTAGACCTAGGAGCCACTTCATCGTTTGTAACCCCTTTTGTAGCATTAAAGTTTGGGGTCAATCCAGAGTGTCTTCTTGAGCCTTTCAGTGTTTCTACTACTACTGGAGAGTCTATTTTAGCCCAAAGAATCTATAGGGGCTGTCCAGTCTCTGTTTATCATAAGACTATTGTAGCTGATTTGGTGGAGCTAGATATGGTAGAGTTTGATGTCATCCTAGGCATGGATTAGCTTCATGCTGGTTATGCCTCCATAGATTGCCGAACCAGACTAATCAAATTTCAGTTTCCTAACGAACCAGTCTTAGAGTGGAGGGGTAACTCAGTATTTCCTAAGGGTCAGTTTGTCTCATATCTCAAAGCTAGAAAATTAACCTCCGAGGGGTGTATATATTACCTAGTCAGAGTTCAAGATTATCGTGCCGAGGCACCATCTCTTCAGTCTGTTCCCATTGTGAGTGAGTTCCCAAAAGTCTTTCTTGAGGACCTTCTTAGAGTACCTCCTGATAGGGAGATAGACTTTGGGATAGACACTCTTCCAGATACTCAGCCCATATCCATCCCTTCATACCGTATGGCTCCTTCAGAGCTAAAAGAGTTAAAGATACAGCTGAAAGATCTTTTAGATAAGGGTTTCATTAGACCAAGCATCTCACCTTGGGGTTCTCCAATTCTTTTCGTGCATAAAAAGGACAGTTATCTTCGGTATGTGCATAGATTACCATTAGTTGAACAAGGTTACCATTAAGAACAAGTATCTTTTTTCCAGAATTGATGACTTATTCAACCAACTTCAGGGTGTTACCTGTTTTTCCAAGATAGATCTCAGATCTGGGTATCATCAGCTTAAAGTAAAAGAGAAAGACATTCCTAAGACAACTTTCAGAACCCGATATGGTCATTATGAGTTTTTGGTCATGTCCTTCGGATTAACAAATACACCAACAGCTTTCATGGACCTTACAAATAGGATGTTGAGGGCGTGCCTAGATATGTTCGTTATTGTGTTCATAGATGATATCCTGATCTATTCCCCTAATAAGGAGGAGCATGTAAACCATCTTAGAGTTATCCTTCAGACCCTTAAGGATTAACAACTATATACTAAATTTTCTAAGTGTAAGTTCTGGTTAGAGTCTGTAGCGTTTCTAGGGCATATTGTGTCTAGTAAGGGTATCCAGGTTGATTCCCAAAAGATTTATTGGCCAAGGCCCACAACCCCCACAGATATAAGGAGTTTCTTGCGCTTGACAGGGTACTATAGACAGTTTGTAGAGGGGTTTTCTTATATCTCAGTCCCCTTGACTAAGTTGACTCAGAAGATGACTAAGTTCGAGTGGTCAGCACCTTGTGAGAAGAGCTTCTAAGAGTTGAAGACTAGGCTGACTATAGCCGCAGTCTTATCCCTACCAGATGGAGTTGACGATTTCATGGTTTATTGTGGTGCTTCCAGGTTGGCTTGGGTTGTGTGTTAATGCAGAGAGGCAGGGTGATAGCATATGCCTCCAGGCAGCTTAAGATTCATGAAAAGAATTGCCCAACTCATGATCTTGAGCTTGCTGCGGTGGTATTTTCTCTGAAGATTTAGAGACACCATCTTTATGGTAGGCACGTGGATGTATTCACGGACCAAAAGAGTTTTCAGTATGTGTTTGGCCAGAAGGAGCTGAATTTGAGACAGAGGAGATGGTTGGAGCTGATGAAAGACTATGATATAAGTATCCTCTATCATCTAGGTAAAGCTGATGTAGTTGCTGATGCTCTTAGCAGGGTGACTATGGGGAGCACAGCCCATGTTGAGGCTGAAAAGAAAGAGTTAGCTAAGGAGGTTCACAGACTAGCCCATTTGGGTGTGCAGATTGAACATTCTGATGAAGGTGGGGCCATTGTCAGAAATGGGTCAAAGTCATCCTTAGTGGTAGAAGTGAAAGAAAAGTAAGGCAGGGATTCCATCCTTCTCCAATTAAAAAAAGATGTTCAGAAGCAGAAACTATTTGTGTTCTCAAAAGGGGGATATGGTGTCCTGAGATACCAAGGCAGGTTGTGTGTGCCAAATGTTGACGGCCTTAGAGATAGGATCCTAGCGAAGACTCATAATGCCAGATACTCTATCAACCCTGGTGCAACGAAGATGTATAGAGATTTGCGAGAAATATATTGGTGGGGTGGTATGAAGAAGGACATTGGGGAGTTCATGTCTAGATGCCCGAATTGCTAGCAAGTTAAGGTTGAGAACCAAAGGCCTTGTGATTTAGCCCAGAAAATAGAGATTCCAGAATGGAAATGGGAGATGATTAATATGGACCTTCATACCAGGCTTACCTCGATTCAGTAGGCAGCACGATGTGATATGGGTCACAGTAGAAAAATTACCAAGTCAGCTCACTTCCTACCTGTCAAGACGACCGATACAACTGAGGATTATGCCAAACTTTATCTTAAGGAGATTGTTAGGTTGCACGGGGTCCCTATATCCATTATTTCAGACTGCAGAGCTCAATTTACAACACAGTTTTAGAAGTCCTTTCAGAAAGGGCTTGGTACAAAGATGAATCTTAGCACAACTTTCCATCCACAGACAGACGGTCAAGCAGAGCAAACTATACAGACCTTGGAGGATATGTTGAGGGCGTGCGTGATAGAGTTTAAAGGTAACTGGGATAATCATTTACCTTTGATTGAGTTCTCTTATAATAATAGCTTTCAGGCCATCATACAGATGGCATCCTATAAGGCTCTTTATGGTAGAAGGTGTAGATCACCCATAGGGTGGTTTGAGGATGATGAGGCAGGACTGATAGGACCTGATCTAGTCTATCAGGCTATGGAAAAAGTGAAGGTTATCCAGGAGAGGTGCAATACAACTCAAAGCCTACAAAAGTTTTACGCAGATGTTAGAAGAAGAGACTTAGAGTTTGAGGTAGGAGATTGGGTGTACTTGAAGGTATCTCTAATGAAGGGTGTTATGAAATTTGAGAAGAAGGGGAGGCTGAGCCCATGATACATTGCGCCTTATCAGATATTGAGAAGAGTGAATAACGTTACTTATGAGTTAGGTTACCAACAAAATTAAGTGTTATACATTCGGTGTTTCATATTGCATGCTTAAGATGTGCTTGGGAGATCCCTCTCTAGTTGTCCCGATTGAAAGTGTTTGGATTAAGGATAATTTGTCCTATGAAGAGATTCCAGTGCAAATATTAGACCGTCAAGTTCGTAAATTGAGGACCAAGGACATTGCTTCGGTGAAGGTTCTGTGGAGGAATCAATTCGTGGAGGAAGCCACATGGGAGGCCGAGGAAGATATGAAGGCCAAGTATCTACACTTGTTCGTTGGCCTAAATGAGGATCTTGAAGGTAAACTTTCGTATTTTCACCTTGAAGACTTACATTTATTAAGTTAGAAAATCTTGTGGTTTGGGCTAGTTTTGTTCATTTGTTATCATTCGAGGACGAATGATCCCAAGGGGGAGATATTATTGTCACACCCCTCCCTAGGGTCGTGACCAGTGCCCGACAGGAGCACGTAATCACATACTAAGTCGAAATCCTTTATA
>JAOTQR010000092.1:13305612-13316478 GCA_025774065.1 Solanum ossicruentum
TGTAATAGTAGAAGAAATATCATTGAAGTGTTGGTTCGTGGACGTAGCCCAAAAAGTTTTGGGTGAACCACGTTAAAATTTTCTGGTGTCCATTTTGCTTTATTTATTCCTCCTAAATTTTATCGTCCGCTCCGCTGCGTGGGATCCAACACGTTGAATTTCTCCCTGACCCATCTCAAGGGCCTGATATATTCGCAGAACAAGTTCGGGCCCTAAGGCAGCGAATATTTGGGCTTTCGGATGAATACTTTGTTATGCTTGTGGGTAATATGTTAACTGAGGATGCTTTGCCTACCTATCAGACCATGATTAATACGTTTGATGGAGTAGGCGATGAGACCGGGTCCAGCCCACGTCCATGGGCAATCTGGACTCGGGCATGGACAGCTGAGGAGAATCGACATAATGATCTGCTACGGACATACCTTTATCTTTCAGGGAGAGTGGATATGTTGATGGTTGAGAAGACATTGCAATACTCGATTCGAGCTGGAGTTGTAAGTGTTGCTGATCTGAGCATTTTTATTAAAAAACTATTTAGTTAAATAGTGTTAAGCCTTTTACACTATCAGGTGAAGATTACCTATAACCTGAGATATAATACGTTAAATGAAACCACCAAACACATACATATATATATATATACTGAAAATGTGATACTTTGCAGTTTGTACTGTCAATATATATGAATTTAACTAACTAGAGAGTTTCATTTTAGTATATGAATTTCAACTTGAAACAAAGTATATTGGAGCCAGAATGTCTTTAACATTTATATTACACCACAATCTGCATGAGTTTTTGTGTAAGATTCGAAAGGGCCAAAGGGATTTGTTGAACCAATATGGTTGTGATGCAATGGTAGGACTATTTCACCCTTAATCAGAGGTCTCGAATTCGAGTCTTATGTATGGAAAAAATTCTATTGAAAACCGTCGTTCTGAATGAGCCTTGTAGTGCATGATCCAAATTTAATCGGGGCTCCAATATGGGCTTTAGACATTAGACATCGGGTGGCCCAAAACCAAAAACAAGAAGGGTGGTTGTTGTTTCCTGTTGCAATTCAAGGTTTGAAAATTAAATTTGACTATTAATACTTGTTACTTAAAATAAATTCTAAAATAGTTACTTAATGATGAAGAGAAAATTTAAAAAATATTAATTCTCTCCTCTTTTTTATTTCAAGTGGACAAGTAAAAACGAAAGAAATAATTTGTATATATAAGGTCAAGGTAGGAGTGTTGAATATGTAACTAAAAATGATACGCTAATATTGTTAAAGCAAACCGATTGTACTTTAAATTTTTATACCTTGTTATTCATATTCGATGCAATTCCCTGCAACTTATGTTATAAAGTTGGTCATCATGTTTGAAATTTAGGACACTGGAGCAGAGAACAATCCATATATGAGGTTTGTGTACACATCATTTCAAGAGCGAGCCACATTTGTGACGCATGGTAATATGGTTAGGCTAGTCAACAAGGCGGAGACCCCATGTTAGCACGTATATGTGGAACCATTGCAGAAGATGAGAAGCGGCATGAGAATGCCTACACAAGAATTATTGAGAAGTTACTTGAAGTGGATCCACACACGACTATGCTAGCCATTGCGAATATGAAGAGGAAGAGAATTACTACGCCACTGCACCTCATGTATGATGGTCAAGATCCGAATATATTTGAGCATTTTTCTGCCATTTCCCAAAAGCAGGGAGTTTATACATCTCGTGATTATACTGAAATACTAAAATTTTTCATAGTACGATGAAATTTGGAAAAGCTTGAAGGCTTGACGAGTGAGGCGAGACATGCACGGGATTTTGTGTGCGGACTTCCGTGTAAAATTGCCAAGTTAAAACATCTATCGAAGAAATTAGAGTCACGTCAGGTGAAGTTTAGTTGGCTTTTTAACGAGAAAGTGAATGTTTAGATGTATTGATTTGTAGTACTAAAGATGCAACACAAAAACTTATCCACTTTTTTAAATATAAAATAAGTGGCAATTTTTATCCATTTTCCTAAAGATAAGTTTAGGAAGTCACAAATTCTCACACTCTTAACATATGTTAACCTTTGTTGGATTTATATTATTACAACCTTGCTACATTTTGTTCGAGGCGAAGGATTTGACATGATCACTAATAACATGACGAAATACTTCTGCTTCAAAAATAAATACTAGTATCTTTTTACCATTTTAAAAGACAAAAAATACTTTAAACGTTTTTGGATAAATATGCTATAAACAAGGAAGAAGGAAATTGATGTTGGTAATAGGGCCAAATTCGTCAAGGCACCCAAAATTTTTGTATAGTGGGCTATGATTGTAAGTATGAAACTACTTTTCAGACAATAAAACTGATCGATTTTAATGTTTTCACCAAAATGCCCCAAGTCCTGTAACAAAGCGTAGGACATGCTTGGCGTTTTAAACAAAGATGCTTGGTTATGTTGTCACTGAAAATCTAAGCAAAACTCTGAACTTGTCGATATAGAATTAAATATGAAATGTATCAATAATTCCTACCTAATTCGTCATTAGAAAAGTAGTGTTAGAATCGTGTAATTTTGATAAATTGATAAACTCTAAGACGAAATTTGATCTCATCTAAAAATAAGCATGACATCTCTCAATATTTCAGTGATAGTAACCTATGTTTGCAAATAACTAATCTCAGAAGGTGCTCAAGTGATGGTGGTGTGACAGGTTTGCTGGCCAATGATAGTGGTCCAAACATGGTCCTAGTGGTCCCCAAGAGATCATTATTCCAAAGTTAATGGCCGGGCTACATATTGTGAATCAACAAGAGAAAATGTCATCGACTCTCCAGTACATTCATATATAATTGAAATATCATCTTCTTTATTCTAAAAATACATTGAAGAAAACAGTCATGACGTTGAAGTTTGACATGCTCATTTCTAGTTTTCTTTAGTCTTGTTTCTCTGCTCTAAATATGAACCAGATCATGTTCTATAAAGGATTCTAGTGTTTTATTTCTCATTCCGTGATGTCTTGCTTGGATTCTTAGCTGGGTTTAGCTAGAAATTGGTTGCGGTGCTGCAACTTGATTGAAAATAATTCATTTACTCTGAACTATATTTTAAATAAATCATGCACAACAGTTCAAATGAAGTACAACAAGCGATGGACCATATCAAAAATTTAATTGATAATGATAAGAAGCAATGTCAACTATGAACTACTTGTTAATATGACAGAGAAAATAATTATGTTTACAAGAACATAATAATAATTTATTCCCTTTCGGTTACCACTAAACCTATATTGCGCTAAAGCCTAAAGTAAACAGTAAATTTCTTGGCCAAAGATCTTTTACATGATTTTGCTATCACTATGTAAGTGGACAATAGTGATGATTTAATTTTCATAAGCCAATCTTCATAACTTTTGCCAAGAAAAGAAAAAGATGGATGTATGAGTAGTGCTCTAATTAAATATATAGTAATTACTTGTCAAACTGCTGGTTAGGTCAAAGTAAATACACAATAATTATCCGCATGAGGACCAAAGATTTTCTTCACATATTTCCTTTCATAGCCCCAAAAGGATATAATAAAGTAGGGTTACTGGTAATGAAACCAGCATCCCAAATATAACCCTGCAAAACAAGAGAATAATAATGCTAGTCATTTTAAAAGTATATCTTTATTTTGAAAATAAAGATTGATAATGCAAGGGTATAATAGGTATTTAAAATGTCAATTGAACATATGGAAGAGGGAATGTCTATTGTTTAAGTTTGAGGGAAGAATTTGACTTATAACACCCATTAATCATATTAATTTTAAGATTTTTCTTTCTTGTATTTTAGATGCAAAAAATATCAAACTTATAGTAATTTTCAAAAACCTCAATTTCAAATTGATAATTAAGCTTAACTTTACATATGGAGTACTTTATGCATGTATTATATTAAGCGTGTATTATTACTATATTGAGAATAATATGCTTCTTGAAATAGCAAAATATAAATATATTTCTAATATAAAGGGATTAAAACCCGCATTTTAATAAATTGATGTTAGATGTGTTAAATTATATTTTACGATCGAATTCAGGATTTACCAATAACTAAGGAACCGAAAGTGATTTTTTTCTTTCTAAATAGAATTAATAAGTAAATAAGATCAACTTACCCAGTACTTAGTATGTCCGGATGCAAGCCATATTCTCTAGCGAAGACGAATGGGACGATTCCTTGGGGAAGAGCTGCCTGAATATTTGGTACAAAACAAGAATTTTATATGCTATTTAATTTATTTAAACTTATTATAATAAATTAGAGTGTGTGTTTTTTCAGGATAAAACATTGCATTTCAAATGCCAAAAAAAGTGAAAATTATCTATACAACTAAAATTAGCTTTGAGTCCATGCATGCTCTGAAAATGCTACTATTATACAAACTTGAATAAATAACGACGGGAAGTCATCATTCCTCCCTGTGATCATGGAAACAGCCATGGTGGTGCACGAACCACTTAACATGTAATTAATGTAAATATAATGTCCAAAATTTTTATGTCATGATTGTTTGAATTAGGTATTCTCAATGTTCAAGTTAGCACGAATTAAGTAAAACATATGATTATTGAGTTTAACTAATTATATGCACCAATACAAAACTTCTGTCTCAATAACAACATATTCACTGAAATCTCATAAATTAAGTGGGGTATGGGGAGGGTAAAGTGTATATATAGACCTTATCACTAACTCATAGAGATAGAGAGGATGTTTCTAAAGAACCATCATCTCAAAAATCAAGTCTCATAAGTAGAACATACTAGATATGAAAAAAAGAAAAATAAAAGAAAAAAAGGAAAAAAGATTTTTTTTTTTTTAAAAAAAAGTAAACACGACTAATAATGAAAAACAAACGTCAGTAAGTAAATATGATAACAGTAACAAATATAAGACAGTTAATGACAATATATGATATAAAGACACGATTACTCCAAATAACCTACTGTATTGCAAGACCATACATAACTTATCCCTAGTAGCCTATTAACCTCCTATCTCAAGTATATGCAGTAAAAGTGTAAAATCAAAGTTATATATTGAAGTAGGTATAATTATTTTCCTTGGAAATTACAATTGGAGTAACCTAATATAGTGATTGGCATAGATAATTACCTGTACAATAGCTGTATGAAGTCTGACTCCTTTAAGGCCAACGGCAATAGAAGCTGCTGACATTACTAGAGGTCCACCTATAAATCTTATGGCCATCCCTATTGATGCCATCTTTGTAATACACGCAATTATTCGAGGTTGAAGTGCCATGAACAACCCTATAAAAATATGCAATTAATAATTTCATTACATTATATCATATCAAATAATTACTTGTTTAAAAATTATGTGACTTACCTAAACTGAACATTGCCATCCCAAGACCTGCATCTGAAATTATTTTAATGGAATATTTAACCAAACTTGGCATCCCCACATTCCATCTGCTCAAAAAGTTAGGCAACTTTGTTAGTAAGTTCGACGGTAAAACACCTTTTTCCTTTTCTGAGATGGTACTAAAGTTTAATTAGTCCCTCTATTTGACTTTGGAACATGTTCAACCATCATTTTATACTTTGACATCATTAAAATGACCCTTTATGGAATACAATGCCAACAACCAATAAAATATTACTCTCATAGTCATATTTTATGTAACACATTTTGACTTTATATGGTATTTAAGAAAAAAAATGAAGACTTTTAAAACTTGTGGTCTAAAATCATTTTTAGATATTTGTGTGGTTGAAAATCATTTTATTAAGGGTAAAAGGAAAATTTTAAAGGTAAATTATTTTCAATTAGAGTAAAGTAACTTTCTTTAGGGACAAATTAAAAAGAAAATGGTGCCACATAAAATCAAACACAAAGAGTATATTATATATACTAACCAAAAGTATTAAATTACCTTTATTGTGTTTCAAAATTATTTATATGGTAATTAATAAGTACAGAGTTTTAAAAAATAATGAATCTTGTGGTTTTAATATAACTGAACGATATATAAAACGTATAAAAATATCATTTAATTTTGTGATCTTAAACATGTTATATGAAAGTTCAAAATAAATAAAAGAGTTGTCAATTAGAAAGGAATAGACATCACTTTTTTGAAGGATGAAGTTATTTTTAAAAAAAAAAAATTACAAAGGATGAAGTATAATAGTAGATTTTAGGGTGTTTAAAGAACTTACTTGAATGAGATGAGAGACCATAGAAGTCCTAAAATACTGGAGTAAGTATTAGGATTACGTGAAAGCTTTCTCCCAACCATGACGATAATGAGCCTTAGCATGACCAAAGCATTTGGCATTTCTTGTTTAATAATAATATTTGTATTTGATGAATCTGCAACTCCAGCTTCTTGCACTGGGAAATTTGAGATATCTCTGAAGCTGATTTCCTTTTCTTGATTAAATAAATCATAACTTGCTGTTACTGATTTAAAAAAAGAAAATTGCTTAACCATCAACATTCATTGGTCCTACGTGACAGGATCAATTCTATTCACTACACCAAAAACGTCTTTAAAGAGTAATAAATATGTACATCAATAAAGAATGTTAAAGTCTTTACAATCATTAGTTAATTGATATTAGATTCAATGCAGTTGTAGGGTTTAGTGACATTTACAAAAGAGTGATAAAATATAATTATATCATTAATTATCTCTAAAAATATATATTTAGCCACAATTAAGCTATTGACAATGTGTGACTCGTCACCTGACAACACAAATAAACCATTGGTCAGACTAATCAAAATTCATTAAAAAAAATAAAAGCATTTACTAGCCACTTTTCGGCTTTTGAAAAGTAACTATTTATGGAGTTTCAAATTTTACTAGTGTAATTTCATAACAACATCATGGAATTTTATTTAACTGTGAAATTTAAAACTTCGTAACGATGAATATTTTCTTAATTCATGGAAAGGTGACTATTTGTGAATTTTTTCTTCAAAGTTGCGTGAGTGCAAGTTATTAAAGGATGAATATTTTCTATCAAGAATTTTTTAATCTATTATTTAATATTCCAACTCGAATCGCTAGACTTATTAAGAGTATAAAATTGCATTTGTCCCATCATAATTCTCGATGATACACAAGATAAATATATGAAATTTTTATTATCAACATAATTTATGTATCTTAACCCAAAATTACCTACTTAAAACTGATAAGACGAATATAGGTTTACCTTTATTTTTATTTTTTACATGGTGGGCAAAAATGGAGTGGAGAGATGATGATTGATCAAAGTTGTTTTATGAGTAGCAGATTGCAAGTGCGCTCTATCAAATAAGTCTCTCCATCAAAATACACGTGCTTTAAAGTAATCATATTGTCTATATATGTTGAAGTTTGGTCCAATTATTATTTTCCCCATTTAAGAGCAAATTATTTAGGACATTGTTCTTCTCAATTCACTTTTGACTTTTTACAATTTATTTATTTTCTTTTTGAAAATAGAACTCCATGCTAAAGATTGCACTTTTTTCCACTATTTGGGAAAAAAAAAAGGAAAAGTGGCACATGAAAATCAGCCTTATACACTTCTCAATAGAAGAGGCCTAAGATTATTTTTGTCATTATTAACTCGGTGTTTAAATGAATTGCCAATTTAACTGAAAAATATTTTCGTAACGTTTAGCAACAAGTAAAAAGTTAACCGAAAACATAAGTGTTCTTGGAACCAAGCTTGTAAATTTTAGTCTGTCATAAAGCTCATCAAGACTAACGAGGACTTGTTTAATTATTATTTTTATTTGTCTCAAAAAGAATATTATTTTTTTTATATTTAAAATTATTTTATTTTATTTCTAATGAGATATTTTATACTACTTTATGCCTTTTTATGTCATTAGCCTGTAGGCGACGTTTCCCTTGTATTGATCAGTATTTCATTAATCATGACATAATTCAATAGATGTATAAACACTTATTTTAAGATTGTTTTAGATTAAAAATTTTAAAATGATTACTTTTTATCTTAAATTTCGTGTCCAAGCAAAAAATACATATCACATAAATGAGAGATATTGAGGGATCTGAACAACCAATCAAAGTATACAACATACTAACAATTGTAATTACTGAAACAATGTACAAATTCACTTCGGTATAATTCAATAAAAGTTGTATAATACAATGTACAAATTCACTTTGGTATAATTCAATAAAAGGTGTATAATACTTTGACAGGTCGAATTTATTGAAGATTTTGGACTCATTATTAAGAATGAGGCAGTTTGTTGTGTTGATAGGACTGGTCAGAGGTGATATGTCTGGTAGACAGATGAGGTAAGGATAATATTAGTGAAAACGAGACAACATGTGAGAATCTAGGGACAGACTTTATTCTAGGGCATGCAAATGAGAAAGCAACCTTTCTATATGTTATATACTTTGGCCAGTCAAAGGAACCCTTCAATCTTCATTTAAAAATACCTAAACCACATTCTTTTTCAAAACAAATATATGCATGTATATGCATCAGCATGCATGCGTCCTTTATTTTGCAATTGTATAGTGTAGGTTGTTTTTCTTCGAGAAAGGAGTTTTTTCATTATAAATTGAATGTCTGTGTTACTACGCTATTCTTTCTTTCTGGTACTACTACTGAACCTGGTTCACTAGTAGAATAAGTAGAATAGGAATAGCTGTCTTTTCGTAGTAATTTGACATAATCAAAATTTATTTTCTACTATTGTCCTTTTGATTAGGCGAAAGCCTATTTGAAAGCGAATTGCTTCTATTAACTTTAAAGAGTGTCTCTCCTGTCCATTATGCGAAACAATTATCGATAAGAAGCAAACAAAAAACCACCAACTGCGCATGATTCCAATAAAACAACAATGCCAATGCCAGACGAGATCAAAACAAACAAAGTTTGACAAGACGGTAGCTAACGTACCTCCAACATCGTGTCTCTCTCCATTCAGACATGATTTCCCTGGCGACGCTTGCCTCAACACTTTCCCAGCCACTGGGGACATCACCCACATTGGGGTATTCCCACTTGTAGTCACATCCATTTCGTTGAAATTCGACGCTCTAGGCGTCGGCTGCAGCGAGTATGCATCCGAAGACGCATAGCCTCCGGACAACCGAGGACTGGCTACACGAAACCCGATGCCTAGGTCTCCATGCCCGAACGGGATATCTTGTAAAGGCGTGTGAACCGAGAAGATCTCAGCGTTGGAGAGATTTGATGCCCTGGGGGTGATTCCTATAGAGGATGAAAACGCGGACTCTGGTGCGGATGAGGTGGACCGACGGATACGGACGTGGATACGTCCGTTACCGTCAATTTCTGACTCCGTACAAAGTGGGCTGCGGCCGTCCAGTGAGATGACGTCATTGTCGATCTCGAATTTGGTTATGGCCGCAGCGACATTGCCGGGGAACTGGTTTTTGATTAATACGGTGGCGGCTCTATACTCGAACAAGAACAACAGTAAAGTATACCTGCATGATTGAAACCACCAAAATATTTGGAATATAATGTTACTAATTAAAGTTTTTCTTACTAACACTTTTAAACAAGTGAATGAATAAAAGGATACAAGAAGAAGACATCTAGCATTATTTGGACAAATTAAATGTAACTACTCCAAAATGGTTTAGTGGGGAAATACTAGTAAACAGAACAACAGTGAAATCCCACAAGTAGAGTTTGGGAAGGATAAATGTATGCAGACTTTACTACTACCTCACGTAGAAATATAAAGATTGTTTCTGAAAGATCCTCAACTCAAAAATATTAGTAAAAAGAAATTATCAAAATAAAAGAGGTAAAGAACACATATATGGAGTGAAGCTAGATTAGTACCATATAATGCATTGAAGGACAACAAGTTGAACCATGAGGCTTTGAGTGAAATCTCCATACATGGCATTAAGCAAAGGAATGCCCATAACCAAAGTGTTAGGCAAGGTTGAAACAGAGAAGAGAGTAATAAGCCAATCCAATTGCCCTTTACAAATGGTCCAAAACGAGAGTAACACAAGAACCAAAATCTTTGACAAAGTATCAGCCAATATGAATTTAGTGTCCATTTGGTAAGGATTGTTTTGAGAGATGAAGTGAAAGGATAGCACCGGAACCGCAAATACCGCGACGAAACGGTTGATACCGGAGCATTGCTCCGGCGAGAATATCTTCCACCATTTCACTGAACCATAGGCCACTATCATAGCAAAGTATAATGGAACCATTGCACACATTACTTTGTAAAAATCATTTCCACCTATCATCTTACAATTAATTGCTCTCTGGGTGTAATATATTGCAAGGAAAGTGAAGCTTTGATTGAGTTTATATAGAATGTTGAAGACCAAATTCACTGTGTTGTTGTAACTTTGGATGTACGTTAAATGAGATTCTTAATTAGTATACTAAACACTGGGATTAATGGTTGGTAGATTCAATGATTAATGTTCTTTAACATATGGAGAAATTTATATGGAGCAAATTAAATATGTTATTTTCATTTTAAAAGAAAAAGATAATCAAACTCTTAAATGGTCTCAGAATTTCTTTAAACTTACTTGCACCAAATTAAATATTTCTAGTTCACCTTTACTTGTCATTTTTAGAAAGGCAAATTGCAATTTTAACTAACATTTTAAAGATGTTTGTTATACCGAAATGACCGACTTTAAAATAATATTAAAAATTTATTCGAAAATCGAGAATCAATCTAGACTTAATTAGTTTAAGCAAATTAATCCTCAAACTTTCGAAAAGACACAGAGTCGCCACCTAATTTTACGGATAATTAGGAAACCATAAAACTATTTTAAAAGATCTAACAG
>JAOTQR010000092.1:13326013-13338883 GCA_025774065.1 Solanum ossicruentum
ATGGTGGGGGGTGCATTTATTTTATCATATTAAATAGTATATATAATAGACATAATAAAATTAAATGGAGAAGATTTTCTTATTATGATTAAATTACTACATAAAGAATCCTCCCCCTATAAAAATAGACTTGATCCAAAAAATTAAAAAAAAATCAAATTATAATTTTTTTTAAAAAAGGGAAAACAATATTTAAAAACATTGTTTTTTTTTCAATTATTATACTTTAATTAATTTTAAATATATTACAATCCTAGATCTAACATATTAAGCTATTAACAAACAAATTTGTTAAATCTACGTGTAGCATATTACCATATTAGATACTAATAGCCTAATATGTTACACTTCGGTTTAGGATATTAATAACCTCTACGATTTGGCTTAAACTAAGAGAGTTTTAGAAAATAATATTAAATATTACATATAATAGACATAATAAAAATTAAATGGAGAAAACTTTCTTATTATGATTAAATTATTATATAAAGAATTCTTTTCCTAACAAAATAGACTTGATCCAGAAAATAGTTAAAAAAAAATCAAATAATAATTTTTTTTTAAAAAGGGAAAAAATATTGAAAAACATTATTTTTTTCAATTATTATACTTTAATTAATTTTAAATATATCACAATCCTAGATCTAACATATTAGGCTATTAATAAAACAACTTTGTTAAATCTACTTGTAACATATTACCATATTAGGATAGTAATAGCCTAATATGTTATACGTCGGTTTAGGATATTAATAACCTCTGTGATTTGGATTAATTAAGAGAGTTTTAGGTTTAGGTACTTCTATAAAAAGAATTATAATTTAATTAAAAACCAGTTTTTTAATACTAGTAAAAGTCCTAACATATATCTGACTTGTATGACTTTAATAAATCCGTAAGCCTCTTTATATCTTTCTCTTCGAATTATAAAATTATCTTTTTTCTCTCTTTGTGCATTTATATCTTTCTCTTCGAATTATAAAATTATCTTTTTTTTTTCTTTTTGTGCATTTATATCTTTCTCTTCGAATTATAAAATTATCTTGCATTGATACTTGATAGAATATTTACTGTGAATTAATGGGGTTACAAATTTTGTTTATTTATTTTGTTGCAACACATAGACCGCTATATTGTTTCATAAGTACATATGATTTTACCATATGTTTCGCTAAATTTTATTAAGTTATATTATTTGTTAACTTAATTATTATCATTTGTTGACTTTAGATGGGCTTGTAGGTAAGCGATTAGGGATTTGCTCGAAGGTTAACATTTGCTCGAATATCAACCAGCACCTTTGCCAACAACTATGGTAGGCGTTGAACGATCTCATATATATTCATGTTTTACCATAAACTAAGTTTTGCAATTCAATTTAACTACAACTTTTATCATATATGTAGTTCAATTGAATTATTTATGGTAAAGTACCAATCATTTGGATCCTTGCTTTTTTATTTTTTTAATAAGTATTTTTAATTTTTGATATTTGATGATCAAAATTTAATGTAACAAAAGATTCCCAAATGTACAAGGAGTAGTTTAATATTTTCAACATAATTTAACTGAATTTTTTACTTTTTAAATTTATTATATTACATGCTTTTATTAACAAAGTATATGATAGTCAAAATTTTAATTAATTATTTAGATAAGAAATTATAAAAAGAAAAATCCGTTGTCATTTATAGATTGTGTATAACTTATATATAATAATTTTAAATTTAATAATTATTACAAATAAAGAAGACGGAAAAAATAATAATATGAATGCAAAACGATGACTTGAATATCAAAATAAGAAGAAATAGTAGAAGTAGAAGGAAGAAGCCGTATGTCAGTGTTTGTAGATGGAAACCTATGTTTTTGTGAAGTTTGATTAAAATATTAACTAAATAGAATTGTAGAAATTTCTTTCTTTGTAAAAGGTAAAATTCTGATCTATTTAGAAGTGTTAAATACTATAATTTCTTTTTAGATAGGATTTTAACGAATTTTAATTTTTTAAATATTAAAATAAAATTAAATAATAATTATATAAGAAAAATTATGAAAAGATGATTTTGTCTAAAATAGAGTCGTTTAATAAAAGGCAAAAAATTTAACTAATATTTTTATGCAATTTACTTTTTTTTTTCATAAAGCACATGCCACGAATGCATTTTATGTATTTCGGAGGATTTGACTACTTAGGCTTACAGATTGTATAATTACCATTTTGCATTTAAATATTCTTAAAATAATACTTTATTAAACAATAAAATAATCTGTTCAATGTGAAGGACCTTAGGATTGTTATTTAAACTTTCTTCCCTTCATTTAAATGTTCTTCTTTAGACAAAATCATCATTTTCACTAGTTTTCTTAATTTATTATTTAATTTTTTATTTATTTAGTTTCAACATTCACTTTGGGATTAGAATTTCATTAGATTTACAATTCACTCTTGATTTAAGACCATTTTATATAAATAACTATCTAAGCTATGAAGGAAAAGAAAAAATATTATTGTTTTTCTAATATTCAGGACTTTGAAATTAACTAAAATTTTGATTATTATTTTGTTAATAAAATTGTGTAATATAACAAATTTTAAAAGAAAAAAGAGTAATTAAAATTACGTTGGAAACATTAAACTATTTCTTTTATATTTAATAGTCTTTTTTTGAAATTAAATTTTAATCAATTAATTATTTAACTCGTAACTATTCAACTCAAAGTTATTATTTTATGTATTCATAAATTATTAACATATCCTTTTATATTATAAGTAATTGAATTGATTAAACTATTGCATCAAATTTGTAGTATTTAAGTACTTGACAAATACTATTTTTATATCTAAAGCATGTACACTAAAACGACACACGCGCGTGCGCGCTATATCACATATGTTCTCAAATTGGTTATTGTATAGTTCAATATCTCATTTAATTTTGTATTCACAATCATGTGCATAAAGTTTATACATTTAAGTTAAAATGAATTGATTATATAGAAAAAAAAATGTATTTGTATGTATCAATTTGTTTGTTGAGTTTGTGTTGACTATAATTTCTAGAATTTTGCAAGAGTTAATTTAATGGGTATAGATTGGATAGTTATTTTTGTATTTGTATAAATGAATTCGTTTGTTAAGTTTGTAACAAATTGATTTACAGAAAGCTAGTGAAAATCACTTAAAATTTATTGTCCGTATATTTTATTTTATTTTATATATTTGACCAAAAAAAAGAATGTTGAGTTCATAAGCTGTCTAATTATAGGTTGTATGATTATATTTTTATTTGTATTTATAAATAGTTGTATAGGTATTGGTCTAATTATAAGTTGTGTAATTATGTTTGTATTTGTATTTATGAATAATTGTATCCTTTTCAACAATTAATTTATCATTATATTAACATTTGTATATCACTGTACACGGTGAATATTCTTTGACGATAAATTCAACTCCCTATATAAACAAAGTCGTCAACAAAATAACTTAACAAACTTGTATAATCAAGAATATACAAAATTTGAGAAATTATTAATATGTATAAAACAATTATATATAGAGAAGTTATAGATAAATTTGTATGAATTTATACAAATTATACTAAAAATATAAATTAGAGTATACAATTACTCAAATTATACAAAATAACTAAATATATACAGATAATGAAATTATAAAAAAAAAAAAGTAAACATAAATTGTACATTTTTTTAGTACAAGTAAGATCTCATATACAACGATACCGGTATAAAGTAATAAATATAGAATCAAATCTACTGATATTCCAAAAAAATAGAATTTACAATAAAAATTAAATTCTATAAAACACCTCCTCTTCTTCAATCTCATCTTTGTCAAAATTTGCAATCAGATACACCATTCTTTCTGATTCATTGCTATTAGGTGCAATTTCTTTTGATTTCCTTTTCTTTTTTGAACTCATTAACTCAATCAAACAATCTTTCTATTGTTCATCATATTTTCTGTTGCTATCTTTTGAACTCATCTTCTGAAAAAATTGTTGCATTTTGATTCAATCATTTCGGTGTCTACACTCTTTAAAAGTCCTAGATTTGGCATGAGATCCTGCAATGCGCTAGAGCTCTGAGTTAGACCCAATGAAAAAGATGATAAATCTTTGATAATTCTATCATACAATTATATACCTCTAGATATCCTCTTAAATGGAGTTTCTTTATACATAGTTTCTATGTAGTTACAGAAAAAATAAAAATGATGAAGATGGTATATGAACAAAAATTAAAACCTATGAGAACTAAATTATTAAAAAAATTTCAAATTCGCAAATATTAAATACCTGAAATTGAGGATGCACGATTTTGAAGGGATGATAAATTCTTTGAATTGAAATTTTAGAAGTGAACGATTTGGTTGGATAACTTTAGGAGAGAATTAAGGAGTTGTAAAAATGAGGCAGAAATGAAAAAATTGTATATAAGAGAGAAAGTTGAAAGAGAGAGAGAAAATGAAGTGTCTTGTACATATTTAGTGTGACCAACTAATCGGTCTGACTAATTTCATTAAACATTAGCTGTGAATTGTAATTATACTAAACCATAGTTATATTACTTAATTTACTAATATATATATTTGCTTAGTTGTATAATTTTTCCAATTTAAATGTATTAGCGCTAAATTGTTGTGCCAAGTACCATCTGTCAGTGCACAACATGTAGGCAATTGGTTTAGGTGGGGTTATGTTTATGTCCTAACTTTATTTAATAATATTTGTGTAGATGCTACACAACCCAAAAGGTTTCATGAAAAGGATGCAAAAACCATCAAACAACGGAAAATACAACTGCTCAAGACAGAATCAATATAACAAAGAGGTCTAGAGTCGATACAAAAGTTCTATTCCTTTGTTTTAAAAAAAATAATTAAGTTTAATTTGATATGGAGTTTAAATAAATAAAGAATTTGTATGAATTTTTCTTGATCATATGAATGGACAAGCAATCTTTATTTATCTTCTGTTTTTAAAGTACTTTTAAGTGAAGAAAGGGAAGAAGTTGTATGAAATTACAAGTTGACATAAAAAAATGATGCAGTATTGTCTTTCCATTGAATATTACCACCACACGTCCTTGGGCTTCGTTGACGAAAACTAAAACAAACACCCTAAAACTGGTTTCGAAAATCAAGCGGCTAAAACGGTTTTAGTGTGGCATATTTCACCTTTTCCATCAGCTATAAATACCACCAACTAATGCTCTGCCTCGACAAAATCAACTCAGTAAACAACCAAAGTTATCAAATCCGTCAAGAAAAATGTCAAATACTGTTGGGCAAGTCATTCGTTGCAAAGGTGTAACATTTGTTTCATTGAAATTTCTGCATTTTTTTCTTTCCGAATTTTTGAACTAATGCGAATTTTATTTTTAATAGCTGCTGTGGCATGGGAAGCTGGAAAGCCATTGGTGATTGAAGAAGTGGAAGTGGCACCTCCACAGAAAATGGAAGTTCGTCTTAAGATCCTTTACACTTCACTATGTCATACTGATGTCTACTTCTGGGAAGCTAAGGTAAATAAACAATTTCTTATTCTCCTCAGACTCTAGTTTGGCGGATCAATTGTTGTTTTAAAAATGCTCCTTCGACTAATTTCAGGGCCAAAATCCAGTCTTTCCTCGAATTCTTGGACATGAAGCAGCAGGGTATGCACTATCTTGTTTCCATTGATTGATTTAAATTCAACATTTACTATCTCTAAAGCCAAAAAGGTACTGAATTCTTTTGTTTTCTTGATTTTGTGGATATCAAGGATTGTGGAGAGTGTTGGAGAAGGAGTAACAGAACTTGCACCAGGAGACCATGTTCTTCCTGTCTTTACAGGGGAATGCAAAGATTGCGCCCACTGTAAATCTGAAGAAAGCAATATGTGCAGCCTCTTAAGGATCAACACTGACAGGGGAGTGATGATTCATGATGGACAGTCAAGGTTTTCCATCAATGGGAAGCCCATTTACCATTTTGTTGGGACCTCCACTTTTAGTGAGTACACTGTCGTTCATGTTGGATGTCTCGCCAAAATTAACCCCGTTGCTCCACTTGATAAAGTATGTGTGCTTAGCTGTGGAATCTCGACAGGTATTAGACGAAACGACAATAGTTTATGTTAGTAGCTTCTCTTAAGGGATTCAATTGTTGATCGACATGCTTGTTTTCTAGGCCTTGGTGCCACACTGAATGTTGCTAAACCGAAAAAAGGTTCAAGTGTGGCTATATTTGGACTTGGGGCTGTAGGTCTTGCAGTGAGTATTCTCCATATTGCAGATAACTTTCTCGTTCTGTTTTCTTATTTCCCATATATATGTTAATCTTGCTAATGTTCTGATCTCATTTGACCAGGCTGCAGAAGGAGCAAGAATTGCTGGTGCTTCAAGGATAATTGGTGTTGATTTAAATGCTAGCAGATTTGAGCAAGGTAATTAAGTTCTGTCGTCTTCAACATTCTTGATATATTATCTTATTTTATTCCTTCCTTATAACTTGTCTCATTGAGAGTCAACTCATGCATCCATTTTATTTGTATTCTACAGCTAAGAAATTTGGTGTGACAGAATTTGTGAATCCAAAGGATTACAGTAAATCAGTTCAAGAGGTACTCGTATTTACTTCTCCTACTGGATCATTTTGTGAAAAACAACGTAACCATGAGCCGAAATTGATCATCTTTTCTTGAATCTTGATTATGTGATCAGGTAATTGCTGAGATGACTGATGGTGGAGTTGATAGGAGTGTGGAATGTACTGGCCATATTGATGCTATGATTTCAGCATTTGAATGTGTCCATGATGTAAGTTTTCTGTCATCAAATCTTGTATGTTCCTATTAATATATTAATCTTAATGAACCTTGTCACTATTATTTGTCAGGGCTGGGGAGTGGCTGTTCTTGTTGGAGTACCCCATAAAGAAGCTGTGTTCAAGACACAGCCTATGAACTTTTTGAACGAAAGGACTCTGAAAGGAACCTTCTTTGGAAACTACAAGCCCCGTTCGGATATTCCTTGTGTTGTTGAGAAATACATGAACAAAGAACTTGAATTGGAGAAGTTCATCACTCATACAGTCCCATTTGCTCAAATCAACAAGGCTTTTGATTTAATGTTGAAGGGAGAAGGCCTTCGTTGCATCATCACCATGGAGGACTAAACAATCCTCTACTGAGAAAACACCAATAAATTCCATCACTGTCTTATTTTCATTTGTTTGGTTGGTTTTACAGATATGCTTTATCTTCGCAATGCCATATGTATTTGTGTTCTTGTAAAAAGTATAATTCTCTTGTTTTTTGCTTACAGATATGCTTTGTCCTTGGCAATGCCATATCTATTTCTGTTCTTGTAAAAATTGCAATTCCTGTTTTATCGCTTGCCGTTTCACATAAGTTTCAGTTCTTAAGCGAGATTTGGTATACACATGCATGGCTTTGTGGCTTGAAAAGTGTATCAAAAAGTTCCCATCAGTAGATAGCTCAACAGTGGATGAATTGTCTTCATAGTGAAGCTTCCTTGTTGAGGTCTTCTCCTCCCCTGTTAACTTTGTAAAGAGAGAAGCTTCATTACTACAATTTAATGGGATTGTAAACCAGGGGCCAAGTATATTTACAGAATCTCATCTGAATTATTACACAAAAATCTATAAAAATCGAAGTATGAAACAAACATCACAATTTAATGGCAATCAAACTTCAACATCAGCTGATATTGGTCCTGATGATCCTTGAAACATCAACTCTGGAATCTTTCCACTCACCTGATTGACTACAATTAGCAGGGAAATGAGTTGTGCTCTAATTACGATTCTCAAGGAACCTGGTCCCTTAGTTGAACCAGAATGGAAAAGTAAAAATAACACTTGATTTAAAATAAGGGAACATTTTTTAAAATGAAGCAGAGTCAAGGAAGCAGGATCAGAGGGATCAAGTTCTGTAACATCAGCCATCGAGGCCTCAGAGTCATAGTTCTCTGAAGGAATAGGTCGTGGAACCTATTCCTTCAGACAGACCGGATGAGAATGGGTTTTTGGAGTGGGTTTAAGAGAGTAGAGAGGGTTTTCTTAGAGGGTGATTAGGAGAGACCAAGGAGGCTTTGGAATGATAGACTTACGGACTACCGATTGACGACAAACTCGATGAAGTAGAAGGTCACCCTAAGATGAAGAAGAAACTGGATAGTGTGAACCAGGCGTGGGGTTTCATTTCTTGCTTTGTTCAAGAGCGTGTTGGAGATTTGTGTCCTCCTCACGCTTACAATTTCTGGTTTGTTGCACTCTTCAAGAAACCAAAAGGAGAGACTCATTTCCGAGAAAAAGTGTCATCATGAACCTCTATGGGTTCCCCAGATTCCTTTTTTAGCCTAAAACAAATTTTCTTGAGAATCAAATTTGCTAAAGGCGCATCGTCAAATGAAATAACATCGAGAGGAATGACTTCCAGCCCCTTAGAAGAGGAGGTATGGAAAGATGGCGGAACAGAAGAAAAAGTGGAGAATCCATTTTGAAAAGTCCCCCAAGCCTCAAAATCAGCGAGATGAATTGGTAAGATGGGTGGTAAATTTGCACTTTCATGCAAGATCAACTCTCGAGACTTGTTTTGGTAAGGTCAGCAAGAGTTTGATTTGAGGGAGGTAATGTGAATGCCATTTTTGGGTGAAGGAAGTTCTTTAAGATGTGAGAGGATTTCAAGAGATAAATATTAAATAGACAACAACTACATCTCCAAGCACCAGTTATTAGAATCTTTGCAGGTCTGACTATGCTATTTTGATGATGACAAACAGGACTAGGTACAACATGACAAGGAACCAGGTCTGGTATATCTGCACCAGTGGAGTCAAGCAGAATTCCAGTCGAAGTAGGAGTGCTATCAAGGAAATAGAATCAGAATGTGATTTGGCGAAGGCAGTAGCTTAGGAAAAACACTCCTTTATGGAAAAAAATTGCATTCCCTACTCAAGAAAGGAATCCTATATGGAATGCCTCTAGGGTTCAATATAAATACAATCATCAACCCTAGAAGACGCAACTTTTGCAAACTTAAATTAGCGAGAGCATTCAAGCAAGAGCACAGACACTTGGCGAGAGCATTCAAGCAAGATCTAGAGTTAGATTTTCTTGATTATTCAAGTTTGTTTGACAATCTTAGAATCTTTGTTTAGGAACAAAAATTATAAGAAGTTGTTTTCTTTGAGTGAGTTGTAATTGAGAGTGGGTTTGACTCTCAATAGTTGTGGTTTGAAGGGTAAGTTGTAAGTTGACATTGCAAGTTTGAAGTTAGTGAAGTTGTTGAAATCCTACTAGTGTAGGTAGTGGTTGTTTCTCTTTTGAGCAAGGAGTTTTTCCACTATAAGTTGCTTGTCTTCTTTACTGCTTTACTTGTGCGTGTTAGTACTACTTACTGAACCAGGTTCACTATCGACATAGGGGTACAGGTCTTTTCAATTGGTATCAGAGCAGGTCTTTTCGAAACAAGGCTCGAAAAGATAATGGCAGCCCCGCCCATGGCACAAGAAGGAGCTTCTCAGTCTAGGCCTCCATTGTTTAGCGGACACTACTACAGATGGTGGAAGACTCAAAATGATGAATCGTAGTGAGGGAGAACACCCTGATTTGTGGAATGTTGTGGTCAACGGACCTACTATTCCCATGAAAGATGGATCAACCTCAAGTGCTCCAAGAGTACCTAAGGAATGCAGTGAATGGAATAATACTGACAAGATTGCCATTCAAAACAATGCCAAGGCAAAGAAAATCCTATTGTGTGGCATTGGTCCTGATGAATACAACAGGATATCATCTTGTCAAGGTGCTAAACAAATATGGGACACACTGCAAGTTGCTCACGAAGGAACAACTCAGGTGAAAAAGGTAAAGATTGATAATCTCAACTGACAGTGTGAGTTGTTCAGAATGCATGAAGGCGAAACTATACAGGTGATGGAAACCAGGTTCTCTGCTATTGTCAATGAGATCTACTCTTTGGAAGAAGTTATTCCCACCAGGAAGGCCATCCGGAAGATGTTGAGTGTGTTACCTGAATCCTGGGAAAGCAAAGTAGAAGCCATCATTGAAGCCAAGGATTTGGATACCATGACCATAGATCGACTGATGGGAACTTTGGTTACGTATGAACTAAAGAAGAATCAAGAGAAAGAGTTGAACAATAAGAGGAAGGACAAGAACCTGGTTCTGAAAGCTACCGAAAAAGAGGACTTCGAGGAAGAAAACATTGCACTGATCACTAAGAAGTTCTAATAGGTACTGCAAAGAGGAACTGGTGGACAAAGAAGGACCCCATAACGAACAGTTGAGAAAGATCTGAGAGAACAATTATGTCACAAGTGTGGAAGTCCTAACGACTTCATCAAGTTCTGTCTACTCTGGGCACTTGAGTACAAGAAGAATGTCCCAGAGAAACCAAAGGAAACCATGGCCGAAACATATGTGCACAAGGATAGGAGGATGACAAATCAGGAAGTGGATCTCTTAGTGCAAAGAGCCTTAGTTGCACTGGCTAGTAACTCTAGTGAGGAATCTAATGATGAGGCACCCGAAAACCAAACTCTCAA
Source organism: Solanum ossicruentum (assembly GCA_025774065.1). Lineage (NCBI taxonomy): Eukaryota > Viridiplantae > Streptophyta > Magnoliopsida > Solanales > Solanaceae > Solanum > Solanum ossicruentum. Next base: position 13,336,613 of record JAOTQR010000092.1, read on the forward strand.
GGCTGTAGAGGAACTTGAAAAGTATGACTTCCTTGCTCTTCTTGCTATGGATGAATCTTATGATGAAAGTAGCTAGGAACAGGTGACTACAGTGACTGATCTAAAGGCTGACGAGTCTGACATCAAGCAGGAGAATTTGGCACTAATGGCAAGAGCAGGTTCTCATCATCAGGACAGTTCTCTATTAGACACTAACGTAAGTTTTGAACAAGTTAAAGTTAATATTCATTTGTTGTTTTAAAAATGCTCCTTCGACAAATTTCAGGGACAAAATCCAGTCTTTCCTCGAATTCTTGGACATGAAGCAACAGGGTATGCACTATCTTGTTTCCATTGATTTAAATTCACCATTTACTATCTCTAAAGCCAAAAGGGTACTGAATTCTGTTGTTTTCTTCATTTTGTGGATATTCAGGATTGTGGAGAGCGTCAGAGAGGGAGTAAAAGAACTTGCACCAGGAGACCATGTTCTTCCTGTCTTTACAGGGGAATGCAAAGATGGCGCTCACTGTAAATCTGAAGAAAGCAATATGTGCAGCCTCTTAAGGATCAACACTGACAGGGGAGTGATGATTCATGATGGACAGTCAAGGTTTTCCATCAATGGGAAGCCATTTATCATTTTGTTGGGACCTCCACTTTTAGCGAGTACATTGTGGTTCATGTTGGATGTCTTGCCAAAATTAACCCCGTTGCTCCACTTGACAAAGTATGTGTGCTTAGCTGTGGAATCTCGACAGGTATTAGACGAAACGACAGTAGTTTATGTTAGTAGTTTCTCTTAAGGGATTCAATTTTTGATTGACATGCTTGTTTTCTAGGCCTTGGTGCCACACTAAATGTTGCTAAACCGAAAAAAGGTTCAAGTGTGGCTATATTTGGACTAGGGGCAGTAGGCCTTGCAGTGAGTGTTCTCCATACTGCAAATAACTTTCTTGTTCGGTTTTTTTGCTTCCCATATATATGTTAATCTTGCTAATGGTCTGATCTCATTCAATCAAGCTGCAGAAGGAGCAAGACTTGCTGGTGCTTCAAGAATAATTGGTGTTGATTTAAATGCTAGCAGATTTGACCAAGGTGATTAAGTTGTGCCTAGATATTCTTCAACATTCTTGATAAATTATCTTATTTAATTCCTCCGTTATAACTCGTTTCATTGAGAATCAACTCATGCATCCATTTTACTTGTATTCTACAGCTAAGAAATTTGGTGTGACTGAACTTGTGTTTCTAAAATCATTTTTAGATATTTGTTTGACTGAGAATCATTTCATTAAGGTAAAAAAGAAATTTAAAAGTTAAATTATTTTCAATTAAAATATGGTGACATTCTTTCTTTGTACGAATCAAAAAAGAAAAAATGTCTCATAAAATGGGACAAAGGGAGTAGTAAAATTGAGAACTTAGCTCTTCAGTAAATTACTTTATGGTATCAGCACTATTTCGCTTTGTTGGAAAATCTTAATCTGCAAATCTGTTGAAGAAGAAGAAGATGAAGAATTAGAGAGAAGTTAGAGAGAAGGCAGAGAGAATTTTTTAAGAGAGAGACTTTTTTTCGTGGTAACACCCAATTAATTAGGTAATCTTCACGGCGATAGGGCTATATATATTAATGATATCTGGATATTTATAATTACATAGAATACAAGTATAAACGGAGAATAAATAGTAGCACCTAAAATTTGGGTCGGGCCTCCGCCCCGAACCCCGACCTTCGGATGGGGGGCTCCCGCCCCCACACCCCTCAGCAACCTCACCGAACCGCGACAGTTGCTAAATATATTATCAGGTTCCACTAACTAACAATTCTCCCACTTGGAGACTGATACACTCGGCCTCCAAACACAATGCATGTATTCAAAAAAAATGGTTCCTCTATCATCAATATTTTCACACCCATCGCAATGCTTTCTTTTATACAATCTACAGAAGACCAACCGAGGATTTGCACAACCTCAGTTTTTCAACACCAACACACTTGGTTAACATGTCTACTGGATTCTTTTCACCCTATATCTTCTCCAAACACATATCACAATCTTCCAGTGACCTCCGAGTGAAATGGTACCGTCTTCGGATGTGCTTTGTCTTTGAATGATATACTGAATTTTTCACCAACTGTATGGCACTTTGACTATCTGTATAAAGAATTTTGTCGCGCTGCTTCTTGCCTAATTCTTCCAGATAATCCACTAGCCATATCATTTCTTTCCCAGCTTCAGCTATTGCTATGTACTCAACTTCAGTCGACGAGAGGGCAACACACTTCTG
>JAOTQR010000092.1:13343648-13365508 GCA_025774065.1 Solanum ossicruentum
TTCCTCCCGTTTTTCTCCTTCTCCCCAAATCTAGATTTTGAACTCGTCCTCCCCTCCCACACCAGATTCCAATTTTTTCCTCCTTTCGGATTTTTCCTTTTCGAATTTCTTATGGTTCAATCGTTGCCAAGAACTTTTAATTTCTCCCCCCCAAATCCCCTAAAACGAAAAAAAAGGGGATTATAAATGGGAATAGGGTAACGGTCGATTCAAATTTGAAAAGAGATAGTACGCGTGGCCAACAATGGATTGTGGAGGAGCGGGGTTGTCGGGGTGCGATCTGGTTTTCTGGGTTTTGGTCGGGGTGAAGGTTGCAGCGGCTAGGGTTTTCTGGGTTTTTAGTTTTCTCTGTTTTCTGGTTTCATTTGAGGGAAAAATAAAGAAGAAGAGGGAAAGGGGATGGGAGATAAGGGAATTGGGGCGCGTGGACCCATGCGCCCAGATTTTTATATTTTTTTTTTTGAAATAATGGTTCAAAATCATTAAAAATGAAAATAAACTCAATGACTATTTTGACACTGATTTATGAAAAGAGCCGGACAAAATTGGGTGTCAACAGAGATAAATAAGGAGTTACCAAATGAGGAATTTCATGAGAAGAAGAGTAAAAAAGGAGTTGGAAAGATTATTATACCGCAAAGCCACAACACATGAAATAGACCAAGGTGAGAATTATGTTCACTAATCAATCTGAAACACTGGGAGGAAATAAGAAAGAGGATGAACTCGAGGAAGAAAGATCTCAGAAATAAAGTCCTCCTTAAACTGCTAAAGATAGGGTACAGAAGATATTTAGAAAAAGCAGTTCAGTAAGCCAAAAGGAAAAACATTCTGGAACCGGTTCATTAAAGACGAATTGTAATGAACATATTGTTAATGAAGCCAACGAGAACATACAATGTTCATCATCTAATAAAAGAAAGAAGCAAAAAAGACATAAGGAAGATGGGGAAAGTGGAGACACAAATAACAAAGGAACAACTTTCGACTTCCAAGAATGTAGGAGAACAGGACAATGGAAGGAGAGAGCATGAGGACATTCAACCTCATAGAGTGTTGGAACCCTTGTTAGTAGATGAAAATAAAGAAGAGGACACATTAGAATCCTATCAAAGAAGAGACACTAAAGAAGATAACGACATGAAAAATAACATTCAACATATAAGCATTGCAGGAGACTTGTCAACTAGGTATACAACGAGCTTGAAGAATAAAGGAAAGAAGGGGAGATCAATTTTGCTGCTTCAAGTGCAAAGAAGGAGAAGCACAATCAACATTAATTAATAAATAGGAAAAAAAGCTTTTTAGAACATACGATGAGTTAAATCTCTGAAATTTTTTCAAAGAGTAATTGATCTTAACAGAAAACATAAATATTCATTCATAGTTCTCTTAGAGCCTTTCATAATTCAACAGAGTTGGAACAATATAAATGAAAATTAGGAATGAGTCAAGCAGTGGCAAATTGTTCAAATAAGATATGGATCTTCCAGAATGAGGATTAAGAAGGAAGTATAGTTAGTGACTCTATTCAACATATTTCAATCAATTTCAAGAAAAACAATCATCAGGGCCTCATCACTTTAGTTTATGCTAGATGCAAAGTTATGAAAAGATTGGAATATGGGAGTAGATGGAAGAGATTGTAGAAGGATATTTATCCTATGGATAGTAAGGGGAAATTTTAGTGTTATATTACAGGCAGAAGAGAAATTAGGAAGAATAGATTTCTCACAACAAGAGGAAACATACTTTGCAACATGTATTAGTAATTGTGCTTTGATTAAAGTGCAAACATCTGGTAGTAGGTTCATCCAGTGGAATGGAAGAATTGAGAAACAAGATATTTTTAAGAAATTAGATAGAGATTTAGTCAACTAGGAGTTAAACATTTTTTCCTCAATCGAAGTTCAACACCTCATCAGGAATAGATAAGATCATGCCCCTCTGCAATTAAACTATCCTGTAGAAGAAGAACCTGTAGTTAAAGCTTTTAAATTTCTAAATTTGTGGGTAAAACACCCATAATTCAAAGATATAATAAAACAGGAATAGAAAATGAATTTTATGGGAACCATTTTTAAGAGCTTCAGAATAAGTTGAAGAAGGTTAAAAGGAAGATGACAGCCTGGTATAAAGAGGCATTTGGAAATATTTTCAGACAATGTACCATTTTAGAAGATGTGGTGAATGTCATAAAAGTGCAATTTGAAATTCATGCTTCAGCAGAAAATAAAGCTGATCTGAAGAGAAACGAAAGCAAAATTTAAAAAATTTCAAATGATAAAAGCGGATTTCTGGAAACAGAAATCAAGCATGAGTTGGTTTTCAGATGAAGACAGAAATACTAAATTTTTCATTCTTATGTGAAAGGGCAAAGGAAGAAACTTCATATAATACAAATTATGAATCATCTAGGAGTGAAGTTGGAATCCAATCAACATATTGGATAGGAAGTTGTCAGAGATTTTACAGAGTAATTCAGATAAAAAAAAAAGAGGTGCAAAATTGTGATATGCTTAATTTTATCCCTAAATTGATCATGAAGAGTCAGAATAATGGAATGACAAAGTTACCAACAGATGAGGAGGTCAAAAATGTAGTGTTCATGATGAATGGAGAAAATGTTAGTGGATTGGATGGCTTCCCAATATTATTTTTGCAGAGGTCAGAAGATATAGTGAGATAAGATATCTGCATATGCTAAAAAAGAATTTCTGTGGTAATGAACTTTTCAAATTTGTCACCCATACCAATTTGATATTGATTCCTAAAAAGACTGGGGTGAAAACCTTTTTAGATTTAAGATCTATAAGTCTTAGAACCTTTATCAACAAGGTGATTTCAAGGCTACTATATGAGAGGATTGCAGTAATTTTGCCCATATCATCTCTAAAAATTAAGTAGATTTTGTTAGAGGAAGGAATATTACAGATACTGTACTGTTGGCACAAGAGATAATCAGACACATTAATAGAAGGAACAAAAACACTAATGTAGTGGTCAAATTAGATATGACAAAAGAATATTACAGGTTGTCATGGATTTTTCTGACCAGTGCTATGAAGATTTGATTTTTCAAAGATTGCGATTAATATGATATGGAGATCAGTTTCTAATATTTGGTACTCTATACTAATTAATGAATAATCTTACGATTTTTTTCAGTTCCTCTAGAGGGGTTAAACAGGGACCCTATTTCACCTATGTTATTCATTATTGATACAGAGGTCCTGGTGAGAGGTTTGAATATCCTTTCTGGTGAGGAAGACTTTATTGGATATCGATTATCGAAGTGAAGCCCATAATTAATCATTTATCTTATGCAGATGACATCATCCTTTTTTGCTAAGGAGATTGAAGATCTACTATCAAGATGATGAATATATTGGGTAAGTATGAAGTTGTCTCGGGGTAACTGATCAATAAATCTAAAATCTTATTCTACTTATATGATAAGACTCCCCTAATCACTATTATTAGAATGAGGAGGCTCACATGGATAAGACAAGAAAATTTTTCTTTTGTCTATTTGGGATGCCCTACGTTTCTGGATAGACAATGCATATCCCATTTTGAAGACTTGGTTAGGAAAATTGCAAGAAGGATATTTTCATGGCCCAATAGGTTCCTTACTTTTGGTGGCAAATTCATTCTTATAAATTACGTGCTACAATTAACTTTAGTGTACCTTTTGTCAACTATGGTTCCCCCTAAGAATGTAATTGAGCAGATTCATCAAATTTTTGCAAAGTTCTTCTAGGGAAGTATCACGCCCCGAGCCTACACCCTGGACGTGCCCGACACTCAGAAATCATTATTGGTTCCCAAGTGAACCACGTGGCTCAATTCACTTATTTAATTAGCAGAAGATTTAATAAAACAAAAGAAAGTACTCAAGTGGACATGCACATTCTCATGTAAAATAATTTTATATCTTGTATTAAAATAAACCAATGTTTATTAATGAAAGTTTTTTTTAAAATTGACTCTGAAAGTAAGACAAACTCTATAATTCTCTATCTAACGCAGTCTATGAAGACTCTATCAACTCATAAGAAGGTGTCAAGATGTTCAAGGCTACCTCAAGACAATAAAAAAAAAGAATAAACTAAAGTAAAGGGGTTCCTCCAAAAGTAACGAGGTCTCACCACTGTCTGCGACTAAATAGATCTTCAACGAAGTGCATGCTTAGGATCTCTAAAACCTATACCTGCATCATGCACCGAATGGCGTTAGTACATGGAATGTACAGTATGTAAGATGACCAAAAAGTATTAAGAATATACTCACTTTAAAATTGAACTTTGAGATAGCTTAAGACAAAAGTATGTCATGCAAGTAAAACATATGTTTTTGAACTTGTTTAAAAGTGCAACTTAATATAAAGAAATATTGACTTTAATGCATTAGTGAACACAACTCAATATATATAAATTATAATACTCAAATGCTCAGCTCTGCAAATAGCTCAACTCAATTAAATATGCAACATGATAAAAAAATACTTTAATAAAGAAATAATAAATCTCACTGTGTAAAATAATAAACTTTACTTCTTGGGGAGTTTCTCTAACCAACAACCATCACTATGAGTTTCATGATGATATACATCTTGCCCACGCTACCAGAGTCGTCCCATACTTTGCCGGGGTACGGAACGAAAACTAGGGAGTGGATCCATCCCAAAACTAGGTTATCTCAGTGACGAGTGAGAAGTTGTACCTTGGTATAATCCTATCCTACGCTGGCTACATAGTTTGTTATTATTATTACTCTCACTCATATCGGTGCTCAACTACTCCCAAAATTATTAATTATATGCTCATACTTAAAAGAATATTCTTGCTCAAAGTATTACTTTCATCTCCTTGGGACTTAGCCCAACTTAACATTCTCTTAGCTTTTTTAAAAACTATCTAAAATCACGGGCTTCAAGCTTCACAATTCATAAAATACTTATAGTAATACTTTTCTTCAGTTTAAAACAAGATTTCAAATTTCATAAATTTTCGTAGTAACGTTAGAGCATAACTATTTTAACAATTAAAAGTAGTATCTCAACTTAAGACCCAAATTTGGTAGAAAAATTTAGTAAATCTCATGATTTTCTTCAGTACACATTAAATCATACATTATCTCATCAAAATGTGTTCCTAAAAAATATTACTCTTTGGACTCAATAAACTACATATATAATATTAGTTTAAATTACTCTTTCGTCAGTGCATAGAAAAGTCATCATCTTTACTAGAACATGCAAAACCTTTATTCAAAGTACTTATTTAATGCATGAAAAATCATAAATCCCAATATCAAAGAATGTATAGGAAGACCATGATCATCAACTTCATTATGATTCATGGGAAAGTATCTATGGACAAAAACTCCAACAATATAAAATATAGAAGTAATAACAATCTCAATGCATAAATATATCTAACTCAATGGAAGATGAATTAACTCATTTAGAATTCAAGACTTAGGTAAGGCTCTACTTGAACTCAATTATGGAGAATTAACATGTGAGGAGAGTGAATGAACTCAGTCTAACGCTATGAGTAGCCTTACATACCTAAAAAATTAATATTATAATCTTAATCTGACGAGTACTAGTTTGCTTGGAGAAAATCCTCGATCTTGGCAGTTCTTTTAAAGTGAAAGAACTTGGAAGGACGTTGGTCGAAGAAATTCTCTTTGATTCTTGAGTTCTTGACTAGAATCTTTAGAGTTCTTGATGAAGAACCCTATATTCTTGGAAAAGAAGAATCAAGAAATTCTTTCTTGGGATTTTAAAATTCATCTTCTTGAAACCCTTGAGGAGGAATCTTAGAAGTTAATTCTAACTTGATAACTTTCTTGATGATTCTTGAGCGTTTATGTTTAGGAATGAAGGAGAGGATTTTAATTATGAAAACTAATATTTAATGCATTTTGGGACCTTAATAGACCCCAAAGGATTCGACAAAAGTACCCTCAAAATAAAAAAGAAAAAAAATGTCATAGCTTATCAAGTAATGGTCCGCGTTAGGTCCGCGACGCGCTCTGGACGTAGACCTTCAGATAGCTTTGCACTCCTTCACTAAAATGGTCATAACTTTCTACTCCGAACTCTGATTAAGACGAAATTAAATGCATTGAAAAGCTAATTCAAATATCTTCGATTAGATATATTATGAGTCACCTAACTCATTATCTTTAGGAGATAGAGTCATTTGAAATTGACCCTACTATTGACTCATACGAAAACTTAGTCGGTAGAAATTCTTTGAACTTGGCTTGATGTAAAAGATTCCTTATGACTCTAAATCACATCTAATATACTTTAAACACTTAGGAGTTCATCCTACCATATATATACAACCTAAAAGTCACTGATCCATCTAATATTTATAAAATCTTGCTTTAGAACTCAAATGCTAAGAAACTTTTTAGCTTAACTTCGTACTAGAGGGTTCATGTGACTTTAGATCATCTTCAATTTTATTACCACATTAACAAATTGACTTTAACATTTATATTCAATTAAGAATCATTAACTAAAATTCTATAGCACATGAAGGATGATTCAGTCTCAGCTTAAAAAAAATTGGGGTGTTACAGGAAGTACTGGTGGTGTTAAAGAAAAGTATTGGGTCTCATGGGAGGATGTGTGTTACCCAAAAGAAGAGGGTGGATTGGGATTTAGATCATTATATCGAGTATCTAAAGATTTGGTTGCAAAGTTGTGGCAGAGCTTCAAAACAACCAATAACTCTTTGTGGCGCAAGTTCATGGGCAAAAAATATTGCAAAAAACTTCACCAAACTATCACCCATAGCAAAGGATCACATGTTTGGAGAAAAATGCTATAGATCAAAGATGAAATTGAACATAATATATGGTGGTAGTTAAAATCAGAAAACTTAAGTTTTTGATTTGATAACTGGACCAGACCAGAGACCTTATACTTCACTGAAGGGGAAATAACTGTGCAGAGAAAATTACGGTGGGTAATTTCCAATGCAATGGAGGCTGGAATTCAAACATGCTATTGGACTGCTTGTCCTCAGACATGGTCACTCATATTCTTGAGAATATTAACCCCAAGAAAGGAGTCACAAAACATTGATAAAGTTCGGTGGATGAAAAATGTGAAAGAGATATTTATTGTGAAGTCAACTATTTAAATTGTGAGGAGCTCCAGCAAGAAGTTTTATTGGAAGGATCAAATGTAGGTGAAAGGTCCGCCTTTTAAGATAACTTCTTCTTGTGGAGAACGTGGAAAGACAAATTGCACATATGATAATCTAAAAAGAATGAAAGTCCAGATTGTTTCCAAATGCTACTGTTGTGATGAAGGAAGGACGAAAACAAGGGTACAATTATTTCTATCAGCCTCCAATAGGACAGAAATAATGGTACAATTATTTCTAACAGCCTTCAATGACCAAAGGCTCTGAGGATAGTTTGCTACTTGTGTAGGCATAAATATTAAAAGCTTATAGCTGCAACAACTAACACTCTAATGGTGGGAGATAGAAACTACTCCAAAGCTTCACTTTATATTGAAAGTCATTTCAGCTATCATTGTTTGAGAACTATGGAGAGAAGAAATGCCAGAAGACATGGAAAGGAGGTTTCCTTTAATAAGATGTAATATCAATGTCAATTGATAGTATATTACCTTATCAAGATAAACTTTCCCTGGATAAAGATAGATTCAGTATGCTGGAAAGATATGTATGACAGGCTCGGGAATACAAGCCCATGCTGGATTTCTTAATGGTAAAATGGGAACCTCCTACAGAGGATTTGATAAGATGTAATACGGATGGAGGAGAAAAATTAATGGAAAGCTCTTTGAAAAGTGATAAATAAAGTGTATAATTAGAGGCACATGGAAATATTCTTGAAAAGTGATATAGATAAAATGGAAGAAATTAAGGAAATGATGCATCAAGCAAATATACAAATAAAGCATATATTCACATAAACAATCCAGTTAGCTGATTTCATCACAAACACAATGATCAATCAGGTGAATATATTACAAGTTCACAGTTTTAATCAACTAGAAAGCATAAGGAGAAGGATATTGAACATTGACAAAAGTGGAATATTGAACATCAGAATTAAATCAAAGAAGATTAACATCACTGGAAATGATGCAACTGAGAGCACATAAATACCACAATGTCTCACATCTACCATATTTACATGTTAGTTTGTGGCTAAGGCTAATTTGCAGAGATGTCAGAATAATAAAGTGTTTAAGATAGATCAACAGATAAAGAAACTTCAACAAAAAGTGAGGATTATGAATCAGATTGACTTCAAGTCACATGTATTCAGGTGAGGGCTCAAGAAGAAGGAGACTTGGAGCATCTTGAAAATTTCCCTTGCTGCTTTAATCGAAAAAAATGAAGGGGTCAGTGGAAAATAGCAGTAGTAATCGAAAGAGAAGGAAAGAAGTCACTTACTAAGAACGACAAACCTAATATGCATGATCGAAAGAGAAGGAAAGAAGTCACTTACTAAGAACGACAAACCCAATATGCATGATTCTATCCCTCTGTAGAGCTACACAAGAGCCAGTTTCTTCCACCAGACACGTAGATTACACACCTGACAAGGAAGATTCTAGAGGAACGACAAAAAGAACAACAAAAAGAAACAGATAACAATGAGAAAGAGTCTTACATATGCATACTGAGCAAGCTCCATCCAGAATCTTGAAGAGGTACAACATTAATGACCCATAGTAACACGAGAAGAAAGCTGAAAGAGGACGGAAAATCAAACATCACTGGAGGCGGAACAAAAGAATAGGTCTAGCACAATTAGGAAATCCAACTTTTTAGGAGTTATTGTATTTATGCTGAAGTGGTCACTTTGGGTCGGATTAGACTCTTGTTATGTTTGGGCCGCTAGGCTGATTTAGTAATAAAAATAACCTTGAGTCCAAAATTTAGCTAAAACAATATCTCTTTCTCATTGAGTTTGTCTAAATTCAACTATTGCTCAAGGGGCTATTGGTATTGCCTGCTGAAGTGATGATAAGACAATGGTATTTAATACTCTTCTCTGTTTTTACATATTTTTTTTGCTCTACCATTCTTCATTTCTTCATAAATCGGTTATGGTTATCGAATGCAATTATAGGTTGATTATATCGCCGCGTTAAATCATGAAGAAATCATATTAGAAATAGCACGTTAAGACATTTTTGACAATCTTCAAAGAATCTTGACACACCCCAATTACTGGTTGTACTTTGTCGAGGTGAAGATGAATATTGTATTTTTAAGGATTGGTTGCCTCTCTTGATGGAACTTGAGGTAATCATAACTCCTTAGTGATAGGATTACGAGGAATATGTGAGTTACTTACTTATTTATTTATGTTTATTTGTTGTACAATCTTTTGTCTCACTCAATGAATAACGGTGGAACAAGAAAAATTCATGTAATGACAGAGAAAAATTCTAAATATCATTGTCCCATCATCACACATTCAAGCAATACCAATGGCCCTTTGACCAAAAATTGGACTTAAACGAGCTCAAGGGAAAAGAGATCCTAGTTGATGAATTGGAAATTTAGTAGATATCCTAGTTGACATGCTTAGGTGGAAGAATTAGTGTCATGTAGCTTGTCGCGTCACTATTGTTAACTTTTGAGGGATATCTATGGTCTCTTGGAATTAATAGTGAGATATTTTTAATCCTAAAATGTAACTAAAGGTACAAGTGGCGTATTTCAAATAGTTTAGGAAACACCCTCATCTCATTAAGGATGGTTAAAGTAATGGATTTTTTCGAGGGAGCAGAGGATTCCATTGTTCCAGCGAAACCAATTTAGTTATAAGTAAAATCGTAGTCAATGAAGATACTATTGTGAAGAAATTGAACCTTGAGCTCGAAGACGTAGTTTTTCGATAAAAAGATCGATCTATCATGTAACTATTGCAATGGAAAATATCTGAATGCTACATGAAGAACATAAATCCGATGACAAAATGGGAAGACAGAGGATGACAATTTTAACCTTTTTCATTCTTCGTAAAACACATGTTATACAAAATGACATAAAACACATAAGAAAAATGATGTGTATTAGATTTTATTGTGTATTAAATTGATATAAATATCCCAATAATTAATGATGATGATACAGATGCATCCCAAAACAAACATCCATGGTCATGAACTTTTGCCATAATGTACATGCATGTACACCTGAACATTCCCCAACCCTACAGGGAAAGTAGAAGAGAGGATTTGACTTCATTTGATTGAGAGAAGAAGAAAAAAAGGAAAGAGAAAAAGTGAGTGAAGGAAGCAAAAAATATTCAATCCGACGGAATACAATTTTGACGTCCGCTAGAAGAACTCTCTCTCTATCTTTCTCTCTCTATCTTTCTCTCTCTAAAACGGACAGCGCAGAACTTGAAGAATCTCTTCTATCTCTCTCTCCTCTTCTCTTCTCTCTGCTGAAGCTTTTTTTTTTTTTGTTCACTTAGAAAAAGCGAAGCTCCAAAGCGAAGAACTGAAACATTTGATGGAGTAACGCATGCTTATCTGTATGTATATGTCTATAGATACATAAATATATGTGTATAGATAGTTGATTATGAGTGTGTGCTTCGGTAAGTAAATCTTTTTTGGGTGTATTTATGTATAATTTTGTAGCTTGGTGCCCTAGGTGTTGTGGATAATTTGAGCTGTAGATCTTGTTTTTTGTACTTTATTGGGCGATTTAGGGCTTGATCAAATGAAGATGTAGTAATGAATCGATGGTTATTTTATTTTTTTAGTGTTGAATTTAACAACAGTAGCTTAATTTTTCTGGGTAAATTTGTTGAGTTTTAGGGTGAATTTTTGTGGGTTTCTTGCTTTGTCTTGTTGATTAGTGATGAAGTGTAAGGTTTGTTTTGCGGTTGTATTCTTTTGAGATTTGAGTTTATCTATGATTTTTTTTAAAGAAAGGAAGAAATTTTGACACAATTTGATAAAATTTTGTCCTTGTTGCAGGAGTGGATTGGAAAAGTGGATAAAGAAGAGTTTTAGGATGTTAAGAGCTAAGGCTTTTAGCTTGTACTTGGTATTCTGTGGTTTCCAAGGTTTTCTTGATGATATACAACTAGGTAGATGCAGCAGTGAGGGTTCTTCCTTTGTTTTGACTCAAAATGGGGATTTGGAATGTGTAGCTCTGATTCGAGAACGGAAATGAACTAATTGATATTCTAGGTTCTGGTTGTTCTGTGTAGTTCTTTTCTCAGAGTTAGTATTAAGTTTTGAGAGCTGTGTTGTTAGGCTTCATATCTTTTAGAATTCTATAGCAGGTTAAGTGTTTGCAGATTGTTATCATTTCATAAAAATATGGTTCCTCCGGGGCCTCCTAATCCACTTGGAGGTTCTCAGCCTGTTCAATCTTCATTATTGCGATCAAATTCTGGGTTGTTGAGTGGTCAAGGGGGTGGAATGCCTTCACAGGGTAGTTTCCCGTCTATTGTGTCACCTCGGACCCAGTTTGGTAACATGAATATGCTAGGGAATGCTCCAAATGTTTCGTCTCTGCTCCATCAGTCCTTAGGAAATGATGGTCACAATCCAGGGCTTCCTGGACCTGGAATCTCTCAACGAGTTGATAATGGGGCTGAGTCTGATCCACTGTCCAGTGCTGGAAATGGTATAGGATTTAATACTCCTTCAACATCTTTTGTCTCATCGGCCATGACAGCAAATCCAAATTCAGGTCAAGTTCAGGGACAGCGGTTTCCTAGCCCTTCTGGTAATCAGATGTTAACTGACCAATCACCGTCCCAACAGCTTGATTCCCAGAATTACCAACATAATCAACAATTTCAGCAATTTTCTGCCCCTAGCAATTCTCAAACTCAGCAACAGCAGCATCAATTTCAATCCATACGAGGTGGATTAGGAAGTGTGGGACCTGTCAAACAGGAGCCCCAGGTGGCCAATGATCAAACACCACAGCAGTTGCAATCACTGCGAAACTTGGCAACCGTAAAGCAGGAGCCCCAGCAGATTCAAAGTATGAGAGGCCTTACCACTGTGAAGGTGGAGCCACAACATTCGTCACCCTCTCTGTTTCTTCATCAGCAACAGCAGCAGCAGCAGCAACAGCAGCAGCAGCAGTTACTTCACTTGTCCAAGCAGTCCCCTCAAGCTGCTGCTGCGGCTCAGCTTTTCCACCAGCAGAGGCTTATGCAGCTCCAGCAACAGCAGCAACAACAGCAACTCCTGAAGGGTCTTCCTCAGCAGAGAAATCCACTTCAACCACAATTTCAAACACAGAATCATGCTATAAGGTCTCCTGTAAAACCAGCTTATGAGCCTGGGATGTGTGCTCGTCGGCTGACTCATTATTTGTATCAGCAGCAACACAGACCTGAAGTAAGATAACTCTGCCAACTATAGTTTGTGTGGCCAAAAACGCTCTGTACCCTGCCTCACAGCTTCTATGATCTTGATCCTTTATTTGACTACAACCTTATGATTTAACATTTGCACTACTTACTTTATAGGACAATAACATAGAGTTCTGGAGAAAATTTGTCGTTGAGTACTTTGCTCCAAATGCCAAGAAAAAGTGGTGTGTCTCTATGTATGGAAGTGGTCGGCAGACTACTGGCGTTTTCCCTCAGGTTGGTAGTGTAATGAATTTTCCATAATTGATGTGAGAAATCTATTCAGTGAAAAATTGTGGTTATAGCAAGTCATGTACGGCTTCTATAGTAACTATTTGGACTTATCACTTAATTCTTATGCAGTTCCATTGCGGATCAACTTTTTCCTTGTATATAATTAGAAGTAACCACTATCCTAATAATTTGCAGGATGTATGGCATTGTGAAATATGCAACGGCAAGCCAGGCCGTGGGTTTGGTATGTTTCGTTTGGTTTTATATCTTTTCTTTTTTCTACAAAATTCATGCTTCTTCATGACTTTACAAAGTCATATTTGACTTTTAGTTTCTGCACCCATTTGGTTGTCCTTTCTCAGTGTAATCTTTATTGGCATCTTATGTTTGTCAACTTGTTCATTCAGAAGCGACTGCTGAAGTCTTGCCCAGGCTTTTCAAGATTAAATATGAAAGTGGGACTTTGGAAGAGCTACTCTATGTTGATATGCCTCGTGAATATCAGAATTCATCTGGACAGATTGTCCTAGACTATGCAAAAGCAATTCAGGAGAGTGTTTTTGAGCAGCTTCGTGTTGTTCGTGATGGTCAGCTTCGAATAGTGTTTTCACAACCTGATCTGAAGGTTGATTGAAGAGCTGATAGCATTTTGTTTCAATAACCAACAGTTACTAAGACATGGCACAGTCCAGATGAATGTCTATTATTTTCTTATACTGGTTTCCTTTTTATCAACTTGGCAGATAGTCTCTTGGGAGTTTTGTGCTCGGCGTCATGAGGAGTTGATCCCTAGAAGATTGTTGATACCTCAGGTGACCAAAGTTGCTTTCACCGCTAATTTATCTTGATCTGTGTGAACTCATGATTCAGCTCTAACCTGACTTGTATGTTTCTGTTTGTAATCTGGTTTAGAATAAAATTCTTTCTTTTACCATTAATATGTTATGTTAGCAGAAACAATTTATCTAGTCAAGTACCTATGCAGTGTTCTGAAAAGCAAGAATCGGAAAAAAGCGACGAGGGCTTGCTTCACCGGAGTGCACACTATTTTCAATTGAAGCAATCTAATACAAAAATGAAAAAAATATTAAATTTGTATAGATAAATAAGTAATAACCAAGAACTCAATAGAAATAATATTAAACAAATCTTTCAATTCATAAATCGAATAATAAGTAATAGAGGGAAAAAAAAGTTACCAGAAAATATCTACGTAAACTAACAGAGGAGAAGAGAAAGAGAACAAACAATGAAATAAGAGGAGAAGAGAAAAGGAATATAAAGCAGGAGAAAATCAAAGAGGAAAAAATGAAAAAAGAGGAGAAGGGAAGGGAAGAAGAGAAAATGAATATGGAACAAAGGAGAAAAAAAGATGAGGAAAAAATTGAAAAAGAGAAGTTAAAATCAGAGGGAAAGATAAGAGAAGAAGAGAAGAGAATGTACCTTGAAACCCTAGAATCATGAGGAGAAGAATAGCCATGAAGAAAATGCTTTAGTCTGTTGAAATTGTTTTAAGATTAGACCTACAATTAACTCTCATTTCTATGACTCTGAAAACCTCGATTTCTCCACAAAAGCGATCTTGCTGCTCGCTTCTTTTGTTGAAGTGAGCACTTCCCTAATTTCGCCTTCAAGGAACAAAAGCTCTTGACCTGTTGCCTCGCCTTGCCTCGCTATGCTTTAACCGCTGAAGCGAGCGCTTTTAATAAACATCGTACCTCTGTGATATTCAAATGAGGTCTTCATTTGTTAAACGTCCCTTTCAGATGAAATTGATGAGTGTGGTCTTGTGGGATACTATTTAATGAATAAGATTTTGCTCTTGCAAGGTTAGATGTATCTCAAACACTGCCTGCCAAGCATGTTTTTTCCCTTCTAATCTTCCTTTTATCACGACTTTTATCAAGTGTAAATGCATATAAGAGCTTTGATTTGATTTTTCTTTTGCATTTTTTAATTTTTTTTGCACCTGTGATCCTCATATTGGTAGGATTGTTGAATATCTTCTCATAAAGTTTTAAGTATTTAGATGACGTGTTACTGTTGAAGCATTTAATTCACTATCATTCTGTTACACCTTCCAATTCACTGCAAGACAGGATTAATTAGATTTTTCTTCAGAATGTGTTTTTATAAACTTCTCTCATATTCTTGTTCCTGTCATTCAATGAGCTTTAACTTCTCTGATTTAAAAAAAGAAAAAGAGAAAAAGATCTTTAACTCCTATGGTGGTTTGTCACATCTTCTAGCAAATTGTTTGTCTTGTCTAAATGAAGCTGTCTTTAGGTTTTGGATGTAGTGGCTTTTGCATCTCTGTGATTTGCGTTTTATGATTTTTACATGTAGGTGAGTCAACTTGGTGCTGCAGCTCAGAAATACCAGGCCACAACCCAAAATGGATCTACTGCATCAGTTCCTGAGTTGCAGAATAACTGTAATATGTGAGTCACTGATATTTTATGGTACAGGGTTTTATACGAAATGTTGGGGCTGACAATGTTGAGCTGTGTCTTTCATGATGGGACCCAACTATTTTGATTTAGCACATCTATGTCACTGTTGAAAAGTTATTTTCTTAGTGATGCATTGTGTGCTCTAGTTTTTAAGTAGGTAACAATGGTGGGTTTTCTGTCACATGTTAGATAGCTTGAAACTAGTGTCTCTAGAGATTGGGCTTCTTTGATGGGGTCTGCACTGGTACTTCCATTTCACAAATTATTATTAACAGACTTAACTTGGGACTTAGGATGTTAAGGATGCGAGTTTTGACCACTCAGTTATCCTATTAGTGCTTTATCCTACTATGGTTTTAATTCATAGTGAGTTTACTGTGAAGTAATCTTTTATGTTACTTCCCTTTTCAGTTTGTTTCAAAAAGAATGTCTCTTTCCTTTTTTGTCGACGTTCTGGTTCCAACTTTTCACGTGGTATGTTTAAGCTCATAGATTAAAGGGCATCTTAGTATATTCTACACATATTTAATTTAAGACCGCAAAACTCAAAAGCCTTCTTTACTTTCTTAATCTCCATGTCAAGTCAAAACTAGACAAACAAATTGAAAGGGAGTGTTTGTTTTAGTTGTATGTAGGGCTGTTAGCAGATTTAGCTCAAATTTTAACGTTGTGGAGTGCTATCATTGGTCCTGCTGTCTAGTCCTTGGAAGTTCAGTTGCTCGTGGAACCATAAATATGAATATCCAGTTAATAACCCACAGTTTGATATATTTGGCTGCAGAACTGAATTGTAGTTTTGTTTAATAATGTCTCGATTAAACTAAAAGAATGTCTTTTTTCTGAAAGCTCGAATTCCCATTTCCTGATAAACAAGAAAACAATGGCTTTGAACTTTTTTGGGAAGTAAATATACTCTTGAAGTAGTCAGTCAACTACGACAGTAAACTTGTGAATATACTATGTGATTCTGCAGTTTCAAAATGCTGATCTTACACACACACTCTTGTTGTCTCCACAGTATGACTATAGATTTGCATTTTTTCCAGAGTCTACAAGATTCAAACAGAAATGAGATTATTTCTTAGTCACCAATCATAAATGAGGTTAAGTACTTAAGTCAGTCTTATACAATATAAAGAAGTTCATCAAGCTTCTCTCTACTGATGATCTTCCTAACATGTTTGACGACTTGGAAAAGCGGGTTTGTGTGAGGGGGAGCCATTCAGGTTGTATGATGTGTTGGAGCTTCCAATAGAATAATGAGGATAAAAGATGGAGGACTAGTGCTGATATATATATTTTGTATGTGTGTTTAGGAGAGAGAGAGAAACATACCTAGTTCAACAGCAGAGCTACATAAATTTGGGGAGCTATATGTAATGGTGGGTGAAGGGACAAGTTGAGGAGAGGTGTTATGTGCATGCGCTTTTTATGTCACAACTGTTAATATGAACAGGCAATGCATAATTAATCTATGCAACTACAACTTAATGCTGAATAAGATTGGTTCTCCCTTATTAATCCGAATCCTCTGTAATCATTCAACTCTATTAATCATCTGATACTACTTTGCTTATAAATAATAATGTTTTCAACGCAAATTTAGGATTTCTTTAAATCTTGAGGTTGTTAATTCACGATTTCCATTGCAATACCACCCACTAACTTGGCTAACGACTATTGACAAACGTCCGATTTGATATAAATGTCACTACAATAACTAACCTTAATCCTAACGCAGCATTGTCACCTATTTGGATCATTTGCTTCCATTACGCTTCTCTATTTGTTAATGATCATCTACCTTTTTTTAGATTTCAAGTTTAAGTAATATCACCTGAGATTTTTCTCATTTTGATTCAGGTTTGTTGCCTCAGCTCGTCAGTTGGCAAAAGCTTTGGAAGTTCCATTGGTAAATGATTTAGGGTATACAAAGAGATATGTGCGATGCCTTCAGGTGTGCATGTTGTTCTTATGCTGGATGGGTCTTATTTTCATCTTCTTTTTTGGAGTTGTTTGGAGATAATACGCTCATATCAATCGGTATATCATTACAATTTGTTTCCCTGCTCTGTGTGCATTATCTGTCTCAACCAGTTCTATCCAACTTCATAATCCTCTTCGTCCCTATTCTTTTTAATCTGCTTTTTTCCTATGGAATTCAAATTAAAGTTGGAAATCAAGGCCAAAATCCAGATTTTGTAGCAGGTAGCAGCTTAGAGATGTCAACTATTGGTCTTGTGTCAGTATTAGAAATTCCTGCTGGTAACTCTGATTGATGTATGAAGTAGCTGGAACGTATTTTGGCCTACTCTTAGGATAGAGATTCTAACGTAATTGTCTCTTGTCTTTTAATTTCAGAGATTATACCATCTCTACAATTTTATTTTAGTGGGTCATAAAGGGTCTAGTTGTACAAGATAAATTCTAGTTAAACAGTTTCCCCTTCTTTTTACTTTTTCAAGTGTTGAGCACCTAGGCCTTGACTTTTTCCCAGTGTCATTTTCAAAATGAAGATAATCTGACCGAAAGTTGCATGCGTGGTTCATTCAAATGATTAACTTTTCTGATGTAATCATCTCTTACTTTAGTCTTCCCTTCAATAAAGAGTCTTAGGAATTATAATTTTATAATTTCCTGCGTGCTGTTGGTGCAATTGCAGATATCAGAAGTGGTCAATAGCATGAAAGATTTGATCGACTACAGCAGAGAGACAAGAACAGGGCCTATGGGTAAGTTCTGCTTGTTTATGTTTCGACTTGTCTCTGCAGCTAATTTAAGGTTTTCTATACCCACCAGTTTATCTCAAAGTCAAAAGTGAAGTTGCAGGGGCTAATCTTTCTCATTAGTTCGATGGTTTAGAGGTTAGGATATGATCGGTACTTATCACAGGCATAAATGTTATCATCTGACGTTAAATTTTCACGACTGATGATGAAATTGCTTTTTGAGGTTGAAACTGGTAATTACCTAGCTAATGTACAAGTGAAAAAAAAGTCCAAACTGTGTGAATGCAGATTTTATTTTCCGTGCATTTAACTTGAATGTAAAATAGTGTGGGTTTTGTAGTGTAAGAAGTCAACCCTGTGAGTACCATATGTGTGTTGGGGTTGAAGCAGTTCTTTAAACCTTACAATTGTGCTTGAAATTTGGCCTTTCCAGAGAGCTTGGCTAAGTTTCCTCGTAGAAATGGTCCATCGGGTGGGGGACATGGTGCAGTGCCACCATCTGAGGATCAGTCTCAGCAGCAGCAGACACAATCGCAGCAGCAGCAGCAGACACAATCACAGTCTCAGCAACAGCAGCAGCAACAACAGACGGCCAGTCAGAATTCAAATCACGAGAGTTCTGTCCAGGCTGGTGCAATGCAGCTTGCTTCCAGTAATGGCATTCCAAGTGTAAACAACTCTTTGAATCAGTCATCTGTTACTTCGTCTAATAGTACTGTTGCTCGGCTACTGCACCAAAATTCCATGAACTCTAGGCAACAGGCTCCAATGAATAGTGTTAGCAGTCCTTATGCAGGAAACGGTGCGAACAGCCCTTATGCAGGAAATGCTGTTCAAATGCCTTCACCAAGTTCTTCAAATACAATGCCACAGTCTCAACCAAACTCGTCCACATTTCAATCTCCAACACCGTGTTCATCAAGCAATCTTCCACAAACTTCACATGGCGGCTTATCATCAGGATCACATGTGAATTCTGCCAATTCCCCAAATATTTCAATGCATCAGCCCACTCTTTCAGGTGATATTGATGCTAACGACTCTCAAAGTTCTGTACAAAAGATCATACATGAAATGATGATGTCTTCCCAACTTGGTGGAGGTGGCCTCGTTGGTGGTGGTACGATGGGCAATGATATGAAAAGTGTAAATGGGATGATAGCAACTGCTAATAATTCCATTCTCAATGGAAGCAGCTGCCTTGTTGGGAATGGGACAGTAAATGCTAATATAGGTGTGGGCCCAGGATATGGGAACATGGGCAACGGACTGAACCAGGCTGCAATGGTCAATGGAATTCGGGCTGCATTAGGTAATAATTCCATGTCTATGAATGGAAGAGTAGGCATGCCAATGTCACGAGAGCAAAGTATGACTCGTCAGCAACAAGATTTGGGGAACCAGCTACTTAGTGGTCTAGGAGCAGTCAATGGTTTCAATAACCTTCAGTTTGACTGGAAAACATCTCCCTAAAGATCTTGACTTGCTGTGGCCTAGAAGCTATGAACAAAGTGGCAAGATCCTTTAGAAGATAGGGGTGCGTTCTTGTGGTTGTAATTGCATATTTGGTCTTCATGCCACTGCTTTGTGCTGCAATGATAACATGGAGTTTGCCTTGCACACTGAGAATAGATGTGGTTCCAGAAGAGAGCATTTCAGGGCTTGCTTCTGTTGTAGGTGATTTGCGAGACAAGGAAACTTGTAGCACAGTAATTTCGTGATTGAAATGTTATATCACCTGAGGTTGCATAAGATTCATCTAACTTGATTTTGTCTGGTTTATCACAGCTACTTACTTGCACTGACAGCCTTGAATAGGACATTCCAGGAGTGACTTGGCGAACACTGGTACTGTTTCGAGGCCTTTGTAAACTACCAACTGCTGAGATGTTGCCCATCTTGTGCTGTACTTTTGCCACCATTCCGGAACATGAGTGTATATAATCTTGGATTGTGTGGGAGGAGGTTTTATTGTAGGACTTTGAGGAGCACCGCTTGTTCCATGGTAACGTGTCCAATGCAATCACTTATTTCTCTTCTGATCCCTACTATGTTTTTGTATTAATTAGACAGTTTTGATTGTTGTGGTTGCTGGTTTTTGGAGTTTTTGACTTTTGAGCGTTTCCTCTCTCTTTTCTTAGTCAAAAGTATGATAACCCGTCTCTAATCCACAAAAGAAATAGAATTCCTTTAACGGTGGGCAGTCAAAACGTCTTACTGCTTGCACTTTGTTGGAGCTGTATTTGGTGTTTGTTCGACTTGGTATGCATGTTGTCCGAATTTATGTAAAATGGCTTCAAAGCTATGACCTAACGACGTCCAAATTAATTACTCTACCTATTTGTTTAATGGCATAATATACAAATATAATTTCAAACTTGATATAACTTTTTAAGTTGGAATTCAAATTTTCATAGTGCACAAATATGACACTCAACTTGGCAACTTCTGAATAAGTAGGTACGGGATAGTTGCTTACATAGCGCGTGATGTACAATTGCGTTGGCGTGTTCTTTTCAGCCAATACTACAATGTCATGTTTGTCTGCGTAAGCACAATCTGCACACATTACATCCATTATTTTACATGTGGTATTCTAAAAAAATGAAAAAATAAAGTAACTTTTACAAAAAAATTACAATTTTTTTTTTACATAAATTACAAAAAATTTTAAAATTTTAAATTTTTTTTTACATAAATTACAAAAAATTACAAAATTTTTTTTAAAAAGTTTTAAATTTTTACATAAATTACAAAAAAAATTTAAAATTAAAATTTTTTTACATAAATTATAAAAAAGTTTTTAAAAATTATTTTAGAAAAAAATTTAAATTTTATAAATTAAATTTTTTTTTAATCTAACTCGGACCCTCATCCCCCTACTCTCCACCCACCTCCACTCCAACCCCTTTACAAAAAAATAAAAAATTATTTTACGAAAAATTCAACTCATCCCCACTCAAACCCCCACCACAACCCTCAGCCCCACCCCACCTTCACCTCATACAAAAAATAAAATAAAATATATATTTACAAAAAAAAAATCAATTTAAAAACTTTAATTTTATAAAAACTTTAAATATTCAAATTTGAGGGTATATTTGTGTATTATGCCTTGTTTATTATAAGGAAAATGCTATGATGTTCACATTATAAAGTAATTTGTTTTTTGCCCTTTGTCTATTAAATTAAATATATTTTTCTCTCACACTATTTGAAAATGATTAGTGGTTAATTATTTGATGATTTCTTCTCAAACATTCAAAAAGAAACCATAACATTTACCTATATTTTATCTTAAAAATAAATATGTCAATATTTATAACTTCCACAAATACACATTTTCTATTCAAAATAACTTTCTTAAAAAATAACACATTTTTTTTTAAATTGCTGCAAATTGGCTAATGCCACTAAAGTTAAAATAACTTTTTATTCTTTTTTTCTTCCTTTTTTAAATAAAAAATTCATAAAGAATACAAATTTAAAGTGATAATTAGAATATAAAGTTTAAAATTTAATTATAAGATAAACTCGTCAATAATATTAAATTTAAAATAAATTTAATTCACACATAAAAATTTAAGTTTTGTGATATATTCACACTTAAAAAATTAAATAAAAACGAGAAACTCATATAAGAATAAATAAATAGATCTATAAGGAAGATATTAAGACTGAAATTAAATATTAAAATCTATGTGAAAAATATTAAACATTCCTCTTAACTTTACAATATGATCAAACATATCGTTATATGAATTTTATTTAATAAAATATTAAAATAAACAAATTGAATATGTATTAACCTTAGTTAATAGCAGTCCATGTGTCATGTCTATTTGATAACTTGTGAATCATTACCTATATTTCTTATTACTATAACCTATAATCAAATAATTTTATTAATTATCATATTTAAATAAATTTAAACCACATATTTAAATAATTAAAAATATTCAATATAAATATGGTAAACATCAACACATTATGGAAGAAAATCTAAAATAAAATTCTTACTTAAGTATTA
>JAOTQR010000092.1:13365608-13378146 GCA_025774065.1 Solanum ossicruentum
ACCCCCAACAATCCCCGCACCTTTTATTTTTTTATCTCTTTTATAAAATATTTTTTTAAAAGTTCAAACTTCAGTCCCTACTCCACTCCTACATAAAAAAATAGATTTTTTTAAATAAATACAATTCACCCCACTTGCATCTAATCCTCCGCTCCTAATTTATTATCTTTTTTATATTTTTGTATAGATATGTACAAATATTTTTAGAAAAATATTTTTTTCTACTGCTTATCAAGTATAACAAAAATAAAAAATTAATTTAAAAAATCTTGCGACAAATAAAAAATAATTTTCTAAAAATAATAGAAAAATAAAAGAGGAGTATTAAGTGAGTAGTACAGAATTATTTTTTCTAAAAACAATTAAAATAATATCCAAATTATTATTTTAAGAGGGAGATGAAATAAGAATTTTTTAAAAAAAATTCAATTTTTGTTTTGGGACGGAGGGAGGGGGATTACGGTGAGAGGAAGTGGTGGGGTAGGATAAGAAAAATATTTATGTTTTATTTTATAATTTTTTTAAAATAATAATATTTTAGTATTTAATTTTAATTAATACTGTAATTTATTTATTTTTTACCAAGGTGGAATATTTTAGACATTTTTAAAAATAAAAGAGAGAGGGTAGCACACACGCCATGGTGAAAGTTAAGTAAAAGATAGAAATATATTTTTCAAACTAATAAGTGATAATTTAAGTGTGTTTTTCAAACTTTCAATACGTTATGTGTTAAAAAAATAATATAATATTTTATATTTTTTCTATACTTATCTCTATATGAATATAAATTACTTTAAGGAATATAAATTACTTTAAGGAATAGAAACTTAGTTTTCTATTTCTGAAAAGAAAAGCATTTTAAAAGATGACCTTGGTACTTTTTTTCCCCTTTTAATTTTTCATAAAAATAATTTGGAACTTTGTTTCGTTCACAAAACATGGTATAGTGGGAAGTGGTGTCAGCACATTTTATATTTAGGTGTCCACTCCTTGAGAATGTCAAAGGAGCAGAGTGAATTAATAATAATTTATGATCCAAACATCACATTCAACCAACATGTCACTCTTTGAATCTTCCACAAGAGCTCTCTATGTAACAAATAGTATCACCAACTTGAAATAAAGTTTATGGAGTTGTGGTTGCCACTTTTCAAAAAAAAGAGTGACCAACTTTTGGTAAAGGAACTCTCTAGGTAAAATGTTATCATAACATAATATTAGTGACCTCAATAATATGTCTCTCTTAGGTGAATACCTTTTATTCGTGCTATCAAACTTTGTCACTGGTCACTAACTTCTTGACTTTAATTTAAATTGACAATATCATTATTTATTTCGCAATAATTAATGGTAAAAGAATCATCACATTTAATTGCACTATTTGCAATAAATGACTTGATTTTTTTTCCTTAGCAATCGAATTCATGCCTACATTCCTTAAGAACACTTATCATAACTTGTAGATATTATGATGCAAAAATATAAATTTATGGCATATGTAAAAGTCATTTGTTTTGAGGGATAAACCTTAAAGTCCAACATAGAATTGCCCTATGTAATGCTCTAGCCAGATGAAATACAATCATGTGTTATATATAATAGCACAATAATACAATATGAAATGCCAAAACTTGAGATTATTAAATGTTAATATGGTGCATAGAAAGGTTATGGAGTACAAGTTAACGAGGTACAAAGTGTAAAGCATAAAGTAGAAAGCTATTCTAATATCTTTAACACCCTAGCTAGCCTCCTAGCTGCCCCTTCTCTTTCCTATTTCCATTTTAATAAAAGATTTACTAGTGTTATAACTTTTTGAAGTTTGGATGAAAAACAATATAATTATTCATTTATTTTTCAATGGAAGATACTTGGAAAAAATAAAAACCAAATAATGTAAAAGAGAATCAAATATGGTATTTGATGTTGAATCATTAAGCAAAGGGTCCATTAGAGCATAGTCAACTATGAATTTTCATTCATCTTAGTGGACTCTATGCATATATATAATATAATATTATTTCCTCCCTCTCATACGAATTGTCAATATTATTACAATAATTTAATCTAAAATATTTATAAATTTACAAAATCAAGATATAAATAATTTATTTGTTATAATAGCCATTAGGGACATTAAGAATGTGATACCACTTCTAGTTCATCAAGTATATATGCAAAGTTCAGTTGTTTGGATTTTTCCTTTTTCAATTTAGTAAAAAAAAAAAACAAATTCCAACTTTTTCTTAACCAGGCGTAACCGATTATTAATTTGGATTAATTAATGTGCGGAACATGAAGAACCATAAAGTGGAGCTAAACAAATATTATCACAATAATAAATGATTATCATTAGCGTATTATTGGATTCCTAATTCGTACTTAAAAGTAGAAATATTAACAATTAATTCATAAACCCAAGGATTTAAGTCCACTGCAAAAGTGATGAGTCCCTACCTAGCTAAAAGTAGCTTAAAGCATAATGTTATTTAGTTTATCCTAATTTAATAATTTCATTTGCTTGAATTAGTGTGTACAGTCTAATAAGAAAAAAGCAACAAACAAACATATTTTTCAACAAATCCTGAATTTAGATAATTAAATAAATCATGGAACTGGTCGATTTTGCACTCGATTAACGGTAGTTCGCTAGAAACTGCACTATTTATAAATGTAATCCCTATGTGTCATTTTATGTGATACTTTCTCTTTTTTGGTCCGTCTTCAAAAAAATATCATTTTATTCTAATTGGAAACGTTTATTTTTGAAATTCTCTTTTTAACTTTAATGAAATTATTTTTAGCCACACAGATATCTAAGAATGATTTTACACACAAATTTTAAAAGTCATCATTTTTTCTTAAATCTCGTGTCAAGTCAAAAGTTGTCATATAAAATAGGACGGAGGGAGTATTTCATATGAGGTTGTGAATTTAATTTAGTTTGTGTTAAAATTATCATCTCCTACTTTCTCTAATTATTTAGAATAGTCCAGAAGGTTCTACATATGTGGATAATTCTCTATAAAAATCTAGAAGGTTCTAGAGACGTGTGGAGTTCTCTAGAATAGTCTAGAGGATTCTAGAGACATGTGGAAATTCTCTAGAATAGTCTGGAAGACTCCGAAACTCTATAGAATTCCTTGGAAACGTGTGGATCTTGCAAGAAGATCCTGAGACATGTTAGAAGATTCTAGGCAAGTCTTGACATGTAAATATCTAGATATTTGGTAGGAAGATTCTAGGCCATCATTTGTAATAGTTGGCTCAAAATGATCATAGCCGTCTGTTTAGAAAAGGGGCTAGTATAAATATCTTAGGCTTATTATTTTAGTTATCAAGCAAGCATCAAATAATGAAGAAAGTTTGAGATCATTTTCTCACATGCGTGTAATTAGGAATTCTCATATTGCTTTAATTAATCAATTAATGATCTATTTTGTTCGAGGCTTTTCCGCTCGAAAGCATAATTGTACCCTATATAATAAGAGGATCAATTAGGTTTGACTCGCCTTAACCCAATGTTTATTGTTTATACGCACCCCCGCTTTTGCATTGATTGGTAAGAGAGAGAAGTTGGAGCAGCACTATGTCCACTTTTCCGTGTATTTAATTCCAACCATTTTCATTTCATCTCTTCAAATTAGAACTGGATTTCGTCTTATAATCAACTCTCTGCCGCTAATTTCATCTGTAAGTTCAAACTTTTCTATTTATTTCTACTGATTATGCTGAACTTCATTTGTCAAGTTTGTGCTCTCGCATCTGTATGTGGGTTAGATTTGATGGTGCATTTTGTTGTTAAATCAGGACCGTTCAAATCCTGTGGTTCAAAAGACAGATACTGTCGAAAATCTTGGAATCAAATCCCTTTTTTACCCTTTCCTGCTCGCTCTTTTTTAGTCTAAATAAACCAGATTCCTCCTTTCCTTTGCTCATTACTCATTAATTATTCTCTCAATTCTTTCTTTCGCCAACAGCAATTGTCTCTCTTAAATCCTCCAGCTTCTAATGATTGTCAACATACCAATCACATTGTAATTATTGTAAATGACCAAATAAAGTCTAGTATGGACAAAAGTCTTTTCAAATTAATTAGCCCCTACGTCTTTAAATAAGAAGATAATAAGAGGATAACTGCATCTGTGGCTTATATACACTGCTAACAGCTTGAAACAAGCGCAAGTTCCTATTCAACAAAAAAGATTGTTTTTTCAAAATACATTTAAGAACTTGACGAAAGGCTATATTAATCTTTCACAAGTTCTTCTGTTAGTGTCTTAAAAGATCAAATAATAGTCTTCTAACAAGTAGGAGATTTTCCGTTTAAGGATTTTTGAGACGAGAGGTACAGGCCCAGACCCCATTTTTTGTTCTTGAAAACCAAAATAACCAGAAGCTTTGACTGCTTTTGGAAATCAAGCTAGAAAAGTACTTCAGTTTATTGAATTTCTTTTTCAAGGCTCTGCTACTTACAGCCACATGCGCATTTATTATTTCATTTGGTCAGGTAAAATGCTGGTTTGATATGCTATGGTTGTCATCATGGATGACTAGGCCTGTCAGCTGCTATAGAGTGAAATTGGCTACTTCCGATGTAAAGGAAAAACGGAAAGTATCTTTGTTGACTACAGGAGTGTTGTTCATATGGCAAGGAGTTATGGGCCTTATTTTGATCCTGAATACGAGACCTTAAGTATCAGAATAAATCCTCCAAGGTTGAGCCTTTCTACTTTTAGCTTTTGCGATTTTTCCACTTCCAGTGCTTTCCTTCATTATGTTTGTATTTACTTTCATTGGCCAGCCTAGATATTATTAATTGTGGCAGCATCACAGTTCTGATGTGCATTTAGAATGTCACCTCTACCAAGATACGAGAAGCTCTCAGTCTTCTTTGAATCAATGGAATATCATGGATGTCGATTGAATTGCTTCATATTTAACACCTCGTCTTTTTTCATATGATTTTACTAATGATTATTTGATGCTATTAGGGTATCTGTGGACAATACGAGTCGCAAGGATTGCACTCTAGTGAAGGTAATTTTTTCAACCTTAAGAATCTCGAGTGATATTGATTTTTCTAATTTTTTATTTCAAGATGCGGAAGAACTTTTTGATGAGATGAAGCTCTCTTGCCACAGTTCAGTAAGCTCTTAAAGATTACAACAATAACTCTTGATAGATTAATGAGAGTCTGGTCATCTCGTCCTGCTAGGCTACACTGTCTGTAGTTTTACTGAAAGAAAGTACTATATTGAAGAACTTTTCCAAAACATTGGTGCATAGTTGACTAATGTATTTGCCAAAAGTTTTATCTGTTGTCAAAAGCAGAATTACTAGTAGGCTATAGCCTGGTGATCTAAGAGGTTGTCATTCAGTTTCTTCGTCGATGTAGTTGATACTCTTTTTTGATAGGCAAAATAAAGTAATTTATCGATGTACATAAAATCTATCAAGCTATCCTCCTTAAGCTCTCTGCTGGGGGTAGATGGCTGAATGGTGCTTATATGTATAACACATCAGTTTTCTATTATTATTATTTTTTTAGTCAGAAGTACTCACTGAGATTTTCCTCAGGTTGACAGTATAAACAAACCTGGAATACTGCTCGAAGTGGTACAGATTCTGACAGACCTTGATCTTGTAATTACCAAAGCCTACATATCCTCTGATGGCGGGTGGTTCATGGATGGTAAGTCTATTGTTTCTTGTTGGTATTTTCAGTTAAACTAGGCACGTCTAAGTACTTTTGCTCGAGATTCTTATTTGAATTCATTCTAAATCTCTTTTAGTTGCAAGTGTTAGAGCTACTCTGGGGGATTCGATTTAAGGGAAGAAATAGGTATAAGTAAGTGGGTTTAATTGAATCTCCTTCATCCAGAAATGATACAATGAAATAGGGCTAAAACAAATTCTTTTGTCTATATAAGCTGGTGAATTCCCTGACATAATGGAAGATTCTGGTGTAATGAAGGGAATAGAAAAGTTGAACTTTGAAGTTTATGGGTTCTGAATCTAAAGATTATGATTCTGTAATTTGCTGTTTGTACATATTCTGTGAATTCCTAACAAATAATTTGGCCCCTGGTTTTAGGTCATAGGGCCAAATTCCAATAGTGACATCTAGTATTTTTTTGAATTCCCTTGTATAAACTACTTCTTCCGCTGGACCGCTACTGCCGTATATGGATCATGTTCTTCCCTATTTCATTACAAACTCAGACTACTGGCTGAGCAAAATAGCAAGGCATGGATAAAGGAGAGGTATCCGGCCCCACTCATGGATATCCAAATTCAGGTTTCTTCGACACTGGCGGTTATTGATTTACTAGTATGTATCAATTCCTCATAAAAAATAGTAGATTTTAATTGGTGGCGATGTATACCTTTTTCACTTTGCTATCTTTTAGGAAAATATCAACCTTCTAAGCTCTCTTTTCTAGTTGTCACATCTGCATATAATATTCTAAAGATTCAAGGAACTCTGCTGGGAAAAATTGTGCTAATTTTATTTCTTTTTAACTTTAACAGTATTTCATGTTACTGATCAACACGGCAACAAGGTTACAGACAGCAATACTATTGGTCATATAGAAAAGGTAAAATATCCCTTATTTTCTCACCTTTTGATAAATTAATGCAGGGATAACGCAACGATTACTTTGGCAGTTCCTAATATTGAAGTATACAAAACAAAGGAAAGAGGGATACACTAATACATATTATCTTCCAAAATTTGCAAAAAAATCATGCAACTCCAAGCTATCCATGTAGTTGATATTGTATTACTTTGGGTTTATACTCAGGCATTGTCAATGACATTTCTAGTCATACACTTTATTGCCCCTAGCATGTATAAGAGTACTTTTGGGGCTCTATGACTATTCAGAGCGCAGCAAAAGTCAAGCAACTATTCTGATATCCCTGGTGACTATAAGTTGTTAGATAATAGCTGCTCATTTGTTAGATAAGAGTTCCCAATTCCACAAAATGAATAGTTTCTGATAATGTATTTGGATTTGCCTATTTTACTTGTGTATTTCAGTCATGAGCTTATTGCTATTGTAATCCTGTCACACGAGTTGTGGTTAGGCTGTCCTGAACATTGTATTCAAGATCATATTTACCCAAGCGATTACCTTATGTGGAGAAAAATGTAGCTGTGTCATCTAGGTGACTGAAACAGAAAATATCTACCTGAGAAAAAGACCTAGTTTTTATTCAAGTTATTAACAATGACATTGAATTTCTTACATTAGGCTCTAGGACCTGAAGGTTACAAATCAGGCATATTGAAGACTCAGCCAGGTAGAAAGGTAGGAGAGAACTCTGTGGATGATTACACCACCATCGAGCTTATAGGCAGGGATCGTCCGGGTCTTCTATCAGAAATTTCTGCTGTTCTAGCCAATCTTCACTTTAATGTCATTGCAGCTGAGGTTTGGACTCATAATAGGCGCATAGCATGTGTGCTTTATATCAATGATAATAGTTCATCCCTTGACGTGGATGAAGAATCCAGATTGTGTCTCATGGAAGAGCAACTTAATAACATTCTTCGTGGACGTGAGGATGATGAGAGTGGGGCTCGTGCTACTCTCTCAGTTGGTAGTACTCATGTTGATCGGAGGCTTCATCAGATGTTCTTTGCTGATAGGGACTACGAAGGTGGTTGTCTTGAAATGGAGATCGAATACCCTCCTAACTCCAAACCAGAAGTCAGAATTGAAAGTTGTGTCGAGAAAGGGTACTCAGTGGTCAGTGTAAGTTGCAAGGATAGAGCAAAGCTTATGTTTGACATCGTGTGCACCCTCACGGACATGCAGTATGCTGTTTTCCATGCTACTATCTCATCAGATGGTCCTTCTGCATCACAGGTAATCGGATGATTGCTAAGACAATATTACTTAGGGAGGAGAGATCATTTAATTTTTACTTCTGTTTAAGAATGTTGAGACCGCTCCAGGCTCTACACTTCGGAAAGAGATGTTATCTATTTGGTCTTTAGTGCTATTTTCATCTGATTAAATAAATGTTAAATTATTATAGAGGAAACTCCTATTGATTTCAATTCTTTCAGTGAAATCAGAAAGATCAGAGCTGATAGCATCAATGATTGGTTGCCTTGTCCTTGGGCTTTGATTCCAATATGTAATATAAAGACGATTGAATTTGTAGGAATATTTTATTCGCCACATGGATGGTTGCACTCTGGAATCTGAAGCGGAGAAGGAAAAGGTTGTGAAGTGTATTGAAGCTGCTATTAGGCGAAGGATAAGTGAGGTAAGGGAGATTTTCTACTCCTCTTAACTTGCTCCAAATGTTTCTCAAGATTGTGATTAGCCTTGGCGCTGAGCCAAGCGGGCTTGGTTTGGCAAATGACAAGCTAGTTGTACTTAAGTTGGCTTGACTCACTTGATTTGGTCGAAGTTTGATCTGAGCTGCTTTGGCACAGATAAATTGGCTTGGTTGAGTTATGCAACTTTTATTTGAAAATAAAATCCATCCATTTCCCTACATTATTATGTAACTAACTAATTTATATGTAGTTCTAAGTAATTAGTGTCCATCCGTTCCAATTTATTGTTTCAGGACATAGAGTTCAAAAAATAAAGAGAGACTTAAAGAGCTTTTTGGATTAAACATTCTTTGAGATAGCTGTGAATATAAAAGCTTGCTAGTAAGGGTAAAGTACAAGTTTAAAAATAAATTATTTTACAATTATAAAAAGGCGACATTCTTTGAAACAAACAAACAAGGCAATATATCAGATAAAATAGAATAGAGAAAGTAAATTTGTAATTTTGACATCTTTGTTGGGTGTACTTTAAAATGCAGGGGTTCAGCCTAGAGCTGTGTGCCAAGGACCGAGTTGGCTTACTTTCTGAAGTTACCAGAGTCTTGAGAGAAAATGGGCTATCAGTGACTAGAGCTGGTGTCACAACTATTGGGGAGAAAGCAAAGAATTTCTTCTATGTAACAGATGCGTCTGGAAACCCTGTAGAGATGAAGACGATTGAAAGATTGCGTGAAGAAATTGGACAGACAATGATGCTTAATGTGAAGAAAGTCCCAACGTCTGCAAAGGCACCTGAAACTGGCGGTCTGGCTAAGACAAGCTTTTTCTTCGGAAGCTTACTGGAAAAGTTCCGAACCTGAAACTTCAGCTACACCTACTTGTATAGAAGAATAAAGCACTTACATATAAATGTGGCAAGGTTTCCCTGTAAAAATCTGTAGATACATCTTTGTCGGGATAAACAAAGGGAAAAAAGGAACGAGTCCCTTTGAGTCTTATTCTATGCTGAAGTCTGGAAGATCATGAGATGAATGCGTGTTGTTGCACAATAAAAGCTGAAGATCTATATTTTGCTGATGACACTATGACTTTGCATTGGACTCTGGCCAAGAAATGCTGCTATTGATGACTGTTATAGTGTTATACATTCTGTATCAGGCTATCAGCTAGCTCAGTTCAACAATGATCGAGCTGTGCTTCCAACTTTGTTTCGATTAATAGGTACTGCAATTTAATTCTAGCTGGTTTGAGTAGTTTCCCCATGTGGGGAAAAATAGTATGTAATATTATTGATTTGCATAAGGAATGAGGAGTTAAGCAATGTGGAATGCCATTTTCTTTTTGGTTTATTTCAAGATAAAGTATACAATCTCAAAACAAAATGCTGTTTTGAGAATACAGTAAGAATATACTTACTGAGGCTCAAAAAGAGCAAAGTTGGGCCAATTGAGCTGCATATCGATCGAATTCTTTCCTCTAAATGGATTGAATTGGATCAACATGACCTCACTTAATAAAAGGTTAAGTTGAAAAATGTCCCTGTGAGGAGTGATCTTGATATTTTATCTCTCATAAGAAATGCAAAAATATCCTTTATTCATTTAATAAAATTCTTTGGACAAAATTGCGCTTCATATCTAATAATATAAATGAAGCTTATATTTGATAATTACGTGGAACTAAAAAAGTTATATTTTTTTGTTTTCTCTATTTTTTTTCTTCTCATTTCTTACTTTTTTGCTTGTCCTTTTTTTTTCTTTCATTTTTCGTTACGTATTTTGTTTCTTTTCTGTAAGACCCTATGTTTCTCATCATCTTCCATAACATACATAGTGTGACATGTTGTACAAGGCGTATATGATTTTGTATAGTATCTAAGGATAATAAATCCTGCAAATGAGTGGTAATATTAAGATTTAAAGTTTTAAGTTAAAGAAATTCCCTAAATACATATTCGAGAATAAAGAAATGATCCAAGTGGCACCTCACACTTTTCGAAAGGTTTAAATCAAGTTTCACTTTTCGGATGGAACTAAGAGTGTATAATTTGCTAATAATGGATTGTTAAGGAGTATTTTAATAGTACAATGGTCATATGTTAAGTTTTGGAGTCAAGAAAGTTGCGAGATAAAGGTTGGCCAAAGTTACCGTAAGCTTCTTTAAGAAATCTTTTTAAAAAATTTCGGTCAAATGTTTCAGACCATATCTTCCAAAATATAAAGAGTTAGAGGGGCCATGACCTATCAAATTGAAGGTTTATGAGTCTAGTTTGCAATGCACAAAACCGTGCGTCAATTTGATTTTGAAATAAATAATTATGACAGTTTTACTGTGACTGTCCGAGCAAAAAATCAATCTTGGGTTGGGCCAAACACACCTATACGTCGGCTAATCTGACATTTTAAAGCTCAAAACATATCATTTTCGTCCCAAAATAGTTAAGGAACTGAAGAGAGAGCTCCCACAAGGTCCTTAAGCGATTTAGGTAAGTTTTTTGTGTTTTTACCATTAAAATTCATCTCTGTGTCTAAAAATGTGTACCTTACACTTTACAATTATTTTTTCCTCCTATTAGCTGTGTTTGAAGCTGATTTTGGATGTTAGAAAAGTGGTGTTTTTCCTGGTTATTCTGTTTTTACAGCCGGTGTGTTCAGGTAATAATCTTAAGGCTCTTTTACGATTGTTTTTATATGGCAAATCTGTCGATTAATGCTCAAAAAATAAAATATAATAATAAAAAATAAAAGAAAAAGACAAAAATACAAGTTAAGAAAAAAAAGAAAATAAAACATAATTAAAGAAGGAGAAAAAATAAATAAAGAAAAGAAAAAAATGAAAAAGAAATTGAGAGGCAATTGGGTATAGAGAGGTTTTTTTAAAAAATATTGAAGGTGCAGAGAGATAAAAATGTACTTTGATTCAACTTAAAATTAAAGAAAGAATATTTTTATAAGATTTTTTAGGGATAAAAAATCAAGACAAATGCATTTTTGAGGTATTTTTTTCGTCAATCCTTTTACCCATTTTTTGGGGAATTTGTTTTTATGTTAATTGTAGCAGGACACTAGAGGTAGGTAGCTAATTTTACGCTCCGTTTGTTTATTGTTCCCATTTACTACTTGTATTATTTTCTTTGCTTTTTTTTTTCTTTATTTACTGGCCTCCATCTCTTTTTTGTTAATGTCATTACCTAAATGTTTTATTACAGGGATATAGTTTGAGCAGAATGACAAATAACAAGGAGACCCTGTCGCGATATGAAATTGTTACTCATCATATGCAATCACTATTGCGATTCAAATGTATGCAAAAATTGGAACGATCTTATCAAAAGCCCGAGTTTTATTGAAAAACACTTCCCAGATCCGAGTATTAGAATTTTCAGGATGTATCCCTTCTCATCAGCTGCGACGATGTTGGTGATTTTAGATATCTTTATGGTCCAATTAATATTACAGAAGGGATTTAACGGTGGATTTGCCTGGTGGAGTCCTGCAACTAAAGAGTTTAGGGTTGTTCCTCCTGTTGTTTTTGATGTAAAAGAAGATTTGCAAGACGCCCTGGCGACTACAAAATTATATGGGTAAGAACGTATGAGGGCCCTGTTCTTCTACTACTACAAATAGTAGGCTCTCAGAGAAAAATACCAAAATATAGTAAACACATTATTTATTTTAAGAAAAAAGTATTTCCTAAGCACACACTCTAATTTTTCTTCACAAATTATTTTATTTTATAGTCTATGGTATATCCCACGGAAGAAATAAATACACAATATTTATTTTTTTCTCTGTGGCTCTCTCTGTATTTTCTCTCTTTTTCTGAATGTTTTTATGAAGAATGAATTACTTCTTTATATAGGAGTAATTCATCTACTTTTTTTTTGACAAAAGGCAAAGGGTTAGTGGCCAACTTTTCACCAACCATTTGTCACTTTCGGTGCTGCCAACTTTGAAAATACAAAGAGCTGCCAAGTTTGAACAACTTGAGAGTTGTCAAAATTGAACAACTTGGTATGTGGGCCCTCCATTTGGAGAGACCCACTTAACAATTCTCCCCCTCCCGACAAATGGGGGTTCTGTCTTTCCTGCAGCTGTTCGACAATACTCGAACTTCTCCCTTGACAGAATCTTTGTCATCATATCCGATCCATTTTCATCAGTGTAGATCTTTTGAAGTTGTAGCAGTTTCTTCTCCAATGCATCAGTTATCCAACGATATCTTACATAGATT
>JAOTQR010000092.1:13391033-13412804 GCA_025774065.1 Solanum ossicruentum
GGCTTGCCTGGGAGAAACAAAACCGTGCGGCCCTGTGGGGCCAGAGCGGACAATATATGCACGTGTGGGGTCGGGTCATGACAGTTAACTAGGTTAATGGAGATGCAATAGGTGTGAAACCCCCAATAAACCTTCCATCATAATCAGCCAAGCCAAGAAAACTTTGAATATCTGGAGGATCAAGCTTGTCAAGCAATGTACATCCTTCATCAACTCTCTTTCGACCTCACCTATAGGATTAGCTACAACATCTTCCTTGCTTGGATTACATTACGAGCCCAAAGTAACTTTCCTAATTTGATAGGGAGGGATTGACAGAAGAAATCTTAAGATACGTTCCATGGAACGGTAAGAATCATAAAAAAGTGAAACATTTCCTAAACGTCTTATAGTCTCCTACCCATAGGTGCGACATGCTTTACACCCATGAATAAGACTCTACTTGACACGGCATGTTGGACTCCGAAGTTCATTTATAAACCTAGTGCTCTGATACCATCTTTATCTCGACCCTGACCTGAGGTCTAATGGGGATATGATGAATTGGAACTCGAGAGTCCCCAAACAAGCCTCAAAGTATTCATATTCACATCATCGGTTCAGAAGCATATACAAATAGTAAACTCATAGTTTTAGGGGATGGGAAAGTAGGACTAATGCTATGGGGATATCATAGGAAAAAGGATTAATTACATAACACGTAGCACATAAAGACTAAGAGACAGATAAGTATGACTCACTCTATGGGAGCAATTTGAGACTTAAAATCTTCTACATTTCCATATCAAACATACATACATATATATATCATAATTCTCATAATAAATCCGTAATAGCCATATCTAATAGATAACCATAATCATAAGTTTCAAATTCTACACATAACACATAGATCTAATGAGAGTCTACAAGATGTCTAACAATACCTCTGGTCATAAGATGGGACGGGGGCCAAGAAATACCTCGAGCTCACCATCAAAGTAATTAACATAAATAAAGCACCATAGGTGGAGGAATAGTGGCTGGTCTTTAAAAGATAAGACTCACCACAACAAGCAAATTTCAAGATACGCACTAGACGACATACGGTGGATGAACGTAGTCTTTAATCCCTATATAGTTAGATCATGTAGGTATAAGTATACATTGGTACATTTGAATGTACTAAATATGGGTGTGCAATACATGAAACTTAGCGAACCTACAGTGAATATTAGATGACAAGGGCACATAATATAGGAAGAAGTATATAATCAAAGGATCATAATACAACGATATGCCATGAAAGTTATGATGCATGAAATGCATATAATGTTCATATAAAATGGGGATGAGACCATAACCAGCATTACAAACCCATGTCAGAAATAACATGAATTTGCCCGATGTTGACCTCCCTTCGGTTAGAGAAGACTACTTGCCAAAGGTAATCTACACCACACCTTACAATCCAATCATGATCATTTCGGAAGGATGTTCTTATAAAGCTTATCATATCATATCATAAATAAATATTCATCCCTTACAACTCAGTCATTTTGTAGATGGATACCATTCTTATGTTGGTTATAGTTCGAGGAGAGGGAGAGTACCCCCAATCCTCGGTGCCAAGTCAAACATCCCACAAGAATACTTATATAAATACTTTATTTCAAGAGTAAGTCACTTTAATTCATTCCAATGCACATTTAGGCTCAAAAACCAAATCATAACTTATATTCATAATATTCATACTTAGGAATAGCTCATTCTTATAACAATATGGTGCAAGCACCCATGATGCTCAAAGAGTCATAATCAATAGACATATATATGATCACATTCTTGTCATAACTAATATGTGAGCTTAACTCACCAAGAACATTTTCATATATACATATGTGAGCTTAACTCACCGGTAATTTCATAAATCGATGCTCATGAAACGCATATTCTTATGAATGATGTGAGAATGGCATGTGTTAATCTAGATTAAATTTAAAATTAATAATATAATATAAAATTGAAGTAAATGAATAATTAAATCCACATTTAAAATCATAATATGATCACTCATACGTAAACAAGCTTTAAAAAGGAACAATGCATATTCATAATCTCATAAATCTAATGTAATTCATCATAATATAGCTTAAATCAACTTAAAATCAGTGAAATAAGAGCAACCCATACATTACTTGAACTTAAGGAATCATAATATTTAAAAACCCCAATTTAAAGTAGCTAAAAATTTATGAAAATGACTTGAAAAAATTTGGGTCTCTTTGGTTGAAAGGAACCAAAGATCAAACCCACATGCCTTGACCCAATGAAGAAGTTTCAAGAGAAATTTGAAGAAGAATTGAATTTGCCTTGATCCCAAGTTTGAATCCACAAGAGTTCTTGAGAGAGACTTGAGAGAATTTGATTTTTGAATGAGGGTTTAGAATTTGGTGTAGGAGAAGTTTAGGAATATCAAGGGGGGTTAATGGTCTTAAAAAGCATTGGAGATGGGTCAAAACATCAAAAATAGCCCAATAAAAATGCCCCTTTAATTTTATCCAGAAGTTGACACAGTTGGCTTCACGGTCTGTGAAGACCTCCCGTCTAGCCCAGACAGTTTTTACGAAAAAGGTCATAGCTTCTTCATCCAAACTACAAATAAGGTGAAACCGGATGAGTTGAAAAACTAATTCAAAGAGCTTTAATTTGTTAGTCGTGGGCTACCCAGTTCATTTCATGCTAAGAGATATGTTCATTTAAAGTTGATCCTTCTATCGGTGCTTATGAAAAACTTAGCCAATGGAATCCCTTTGAACTTGGCTTGAAGTAGGAGACCCATTATAGCCTTAAACAACATAAATAAGCTTGATTTGAAGGCTTGTAAGGAAAATTAGCTTGAGCTTGAAGATCCCACACTTAGAATATGTTTGAGCCAAAAGTGAGTCGTACGGTTGAGCCACACGGGCCCTGTGGCTTCACACAGTCCGTACCACTGCCCGTGGCACCAACCTTAACCAAAACAAAATCTTGTATGCCAAGAGGTAAGCAGCACGTAGAATATTTTCCACCTCGGAGGCTCCACAGTTGGCCATATGGCCAGTATGCCTTTACACGGTCTGTGTAAAGTGCCTGTGTCCCACTACTTAGATCCAAACATTGGTGTTTCAAGCTCAAGGCCATCACACGGCCCTCCACACGGTCTGTGAAGTGTCACACGGCCCGTGTGGGGTCCAAGTGTGACGTCCCTTAGCCCAAAACTCCACTCCAAGGACACACACCAAAAACCAAGGCCAAGTATTGTGTCATTAGAGGCCACATGACTCGTGTGACCTCGCATTGGCCGTATGGTCTCCCTTGAGACGACACTTGGTCCAAATTTTTTCCAAAACGAATTTCTTAAGTTCCAAAGAAGTTGTATAATATTCGGGTCGTTACACTGAATAAACCTGTTGATCTATGGGGTTTTTGCAATATGGGTTGGGCTAACCCGTGGACTGAATTAAAAAATAATTAAAAATAAAATTAAGTATTAAAAATAATAAGAGTCCAAACTCAAAATTCATTTAAATTTTTTTTAATTATTAAAACTTAGATAAAAATTATGTTTTTATAATATGTACTCCTTCCATCCATCTTTACTTGTCCCTTATTGACTTGGCACAAGGATTAAGAAACAGTAAATAATAGGGGTAATTTTACTAAATCACCCTTTGAATATAACAAATACAATGTCATGAAAAATGTAACAAGAAATATAATTAATGATAAGGGTAAACTAGAAACTAAGTGTGAAATTATCCTTTGATTTCATAGAGTGGACAAGTATTGTTGGACATCTCAAAATAGTATAGTGAACAAATAAAGATGGACGGAGGGAGTAATAATAACACTAATGCTATGTAATATTATCCTGTTGCTATTTATTTTAATATTTTTAAATTATAATTTTATTTAAAAATTCATAAAAAAAAATATATGAATAAAAATGTGGGCTGGCCCAGCAAGGTCTACGGCCCACGTACTAATGGGCTGGACTAACTATTTTCTAACCCATAAAAAAGGGGGCCAGCCTGTCAGGCCTGTCAAATTCCAAAGCTTGAAAGAGTTAGTCCGGATAGAATAAGTCGGCCTGTATTGATAACTCTATACATAATTAAACCAAATATGTATATTAAAATTAGTGGTACTATATGATATAGCATATTGTCAATGGGTTCAACCGGGACTAAAATAGGATCAACCAATCCAAACGTAAATATTATTTAGATAGATAAGAATTAATTTTGGACCCATAATTTTAAAATATATACCCTTCAGTAAGAAAAAGATAAATATTTTAGATCCAAATCTTAGTAATAGTACATTCATTTCCTCGAAATTTTAAATACATTTGGTATTATATATCTACTAGTTATTGTTTAAGAGGAACCAAAGTATCTTTTCAAGGTTCTGCTTGTCCAGGTGATGTTATTATACAAAAGACATCATGTTGATAGGACTTAGAACTTTCGCTAAGACTTGTGA
The DNA here is from genome assembly GCA_025774065.1 of Solanum ossicruentum. Classification (NCBI taxonomy): domain Eukaryota; kingdom Viridiplantae; phylum Streptophyta; class Magnoliopsida; order Solanales; family Solanaceae; genus Solanum; species Solanum ossicruentum. Next base: position 13,395,540 of record JAOTQR010000092.1, read on the forward strand.
GCAGCACTTGTCAATTTGTTCACGACTCTTTCACGAGGAGTCTAGATTCTTCCTCTTTATACAAGATCAGGGGAGGGTCATGACACTATGCTAGGATAACAAGACAACCAAGAAGTTCACATTCCAATTGAAGATGATTAATAAAACTTCAAGGAAACATAAAGTAACTACAATTCATAGTATAATAGGAAAGCCAATTCATACTAAAATTCATAACGGGAGCTTTAATGCATCGAGTTTGCCCTTGATTTATGTGTCTTTCTTGTTAATAGTGTATCTCGGCCCCTATTCATCATATTGGATGGCAAAACATCAGTAGGAACATCTCCCATCACCCTCTGTGATTACATCCTTAAAAGAACCATCACTGGGAATCATAGGTAAAACATGCTCCTGATGAGGCACAATAACATCCAACAAGTAAGGTCCAGGAGTGTCTAACATCTTTTGTATAGCAGCTCTAACATCATTCTTATTCGTCACACGAGCAGCAGGTATATCACAAGCCTTTGCGAATTTCAACATGTTAGGGAAAATGTGTGCCTTGTTAGAAGGATTTCCAAGATAAGAGTCTGCTCTATTTGCCTTATAGAATCTATCCTCCCACTGTATCGCCATCCCCAAATGTTGATTATTTAGAATCATCATCTTAACAGGAAGATTCTCGACTCTAACTGTTGCTAACTCTTGCACATTCATCATGAAACTTCCATCCCCATCAATGTCCACAACAATTGCATCTGGTCTTGCAATAGCTGCTCCTATTGCAGCAGGCAATCCAAATCCCATCGCACCGAATCCACTAGATGTCAGTAACTGATTTGGATTTTTGTACTTATAGTATTGAGCAGACCACATCTGGTGTTGGCCTACACCACTAGTTATAATGGCATTTCCATTAGTTAACTCATCAAGGACTTGAATTGCATATTGTGGAGGAATGGAATCACCAAAAAAGTTGTACTTCAAAGGGTACTTTAATTTTTGCTCTGTCAACTCTTTCCTCCATGGAGAGAAATTCAGCTTGAGGGCATTTCTTGTATTTTCCCTCTCCTCTAATATTGAGTTCAACCCTTGTAATGCCATCTTAATATCTGTACAAATGGATACATGAGGCTGCTTGTTTTTCCCAATCTCAGTAGAGTCGATATCAATGTGAACAATTTTTGCTCTGCTTGCAAATGTTTCTAGTTTACCAGTGACACGGTCATCAAACCTCACTCCAAATGCTAGCAGCAAATCACAACTATCCACAGCGTAATTTGAATAAACGGTACCATGCATCCCTAGCATTTGAAGGGAAAGCTCATCCCCTGTTGGAAATGCTCCTAGACCCATCAAAGTACTCGTCACTGGAATACCTGTGCACAGAATGACTTAGAAAAGAGTCAGGCCTCCAAATTTGGAAACAATTGGAATATATATGTACCTGTGAGCTCAACGAAACGCCTTAACTCGTTGCTGGATTGCATGCACCCTCCACCAACATATAAAACAGGTTTTTTTGAATCAGAAATTAGTCTTACAATTTGCTCCAATATTGTCTTTTTGGGTGGTAGAGGGAGTCTGGACATATAACCTGGCAACCTCATTGGTTGATCCCAATTAGGAATATCCATTTGTTGTTGAACATCCTTAGGAACATCAATTAAAACAGGTCCAGGTCGGCCTGATCGAGCTAGGAAGAACGCCTCTCGCACAATCCTAGGAATATTGTGAACGTCCATAACTAGATAATTATGCTTCGTGATTGATCTAGTTACCTCAATAATTGGAATTTCTTGAAAAGCGTCTCTTCCCATCATCCTACGAGGAACTTGACCTGCAACAGTAATATTAGCACCAAATTAAATATTATCTTTATTATATTTAAATGATGATTTGGTAAATTACTTCTACAATTTACTACTTCTTAATCTTTGTGCCAAGTCGATGCATCGAGGGAGTATTAAACACTAATTAACATTCATATTAAATATAGTAAAATATTCATATTAATTATTATTTCTTAAAGAGCGTGTAAAGTCCAAATAATATAAGTAGAAGAGGTATTTTTTAATCTTTTTCCAAATCATGGGACTAAAACATCAATTAACATAAATATTATGGCAAAATGCTCATTTCAAAACTGAACAAGCAAAAGTAAGGGATGAAAAATAATTATAATTACTTGACCTGTAATGGCAACCATTGGAATACTATCAGACATAGCATCAGCAAGACCAGTGATAAGATTAGTCGCCCCAGGTCCAGAGGTTGCCATACAAACACCAGGGAACCCGGTGGCGCGTGCATAACCTTCAGCTGCGAAAACGCCACCCTGTTCATGACGTGGCAATATATTCCTTATGATTGTAGAACGGGTGAGAGCCTGGTGAATTTCCAGAGTAGTGCCGCCTGGGTAGGCAAATACATTGGTGACCCCTTCGCGCTCGAGGGCTTCAACCAGTACGTCACATCCTTTTCGGGGTTCATCTGGGAGGAATCGGGAAGTGAATGGTACTACTGGAGCACGACTGGGGATTGTGGAAACGTTCGTGCTGATGGAGAGAGATTTATGAGGAATAATTGTTCCAATGTGTGGAAAAGGGAAGAAAGTTCTCGAAACAAAGTTACGAGAACTGTAAGAAGAAGACGACGTGAAAAGGTTGTTGAGGAAAGTCGAAGAGGAAGGATTTGGAGAAGATGCAGCCATTGTTAACGTTAGATAAAGGCATGCACTAGTAAGACACAATCAACCAAGTGACACTACTTATAAGTACTGATACCAGTGTGATGTTTTAGTCTTCTCTGATGGTTGATTTGGTAAGGTGTATAAGAATATCATTAAATAAAGTGATTAAAAATAATATCCATTGCATAAAAAAATTATTGACAAAAATATCCTTCACATTTACATATATGGTAGAAAAGATGTAAAAAGATTTTGCAAGGTAATTGGATCATTTTCACACATATTAGGAAAAAAACAATAGACAAAATTTAATCATGTTTTTTCATTTTTACTATGTTCAAACTTCAACTACTCATTTAATGATCATTTATTTCTCATACAAAATTCAACCTTAGAAACTCAAATAAATGAAGGGTAAAATTAAAAAAAAAATTCTAACATATCCCTTGAAAAAATCAATAATTCACTTATTTTCAAAACTCAAAAATCTTCTAACAATTCACTTATTTTAAAACAGAGAAAATATTATTAATGCATCAAATTAATGCATGCATTATTTTTGCTTATATACTCCTTCAAACGACCTATCACTAATTTTTTATTGTTTCAAGAAGAAATTGACCCTATTCTTTCAAAATTGCTCTCATTTTTTAATACATGGGATAAGATATTTCGTAAATAAGCGGTAAAAATAATAATATATAAGTTTTTTTCGGACACATACACATGTCAATGAGCAAAGGCTTTCGTAAGATCATGGTTGCACGACCGACTTTAACGTAAAATTTATGTTTTTCACGATATCAAATGAATGTGAAAGAATTTAATACTCCCTCTATTCAATAATAATTGTTCATTATATTAAAAATATATATTCATTCAATGAAATCAAGAGATAATTTTACAATTAATCTCTAAGTTATTCTTATCATTAATTATAATCATTTCTCTATCATATTTTCAAGAAATTATATTTATTATATTCAAAGTATGATTTGATAAAATTATCCCCTATCATTTGTTGCATCTTAATCAGAATTGTTCCATTCTTAATTAGAATGGATGAATAGGTTCAACTGTGATATTGTGGTAGAATTGTTCCAATCAAAAATATGAAGTGAACTTTGTGTATAAAAAAAAAGATCTCGTTAGAAATATCATCTCCTAAATAAACCTTATAATCTGCAATTCAAATTTTAATCGAAGTTCTAATACATGAATACTAAATATTGAGTGAAAAATCAAACAAAATTAGTTCATGTGTCCCATATTTCTTCAAGTCGATCCACTGCCGTCAATGAGTATATAATTTTAAATACATATATAGTTGCTTGATTTTTTAGAGTTAGAAAGCAAGAATCCAATGATAAGGTTGGAATAATAGTCTATTAATGTCCTCTACAATTAAATTATTTTAATTTAATATAATCTTTTAAAGATATTTGAATTGACATAAATAATGATGATAGGCTTTATTAATGCATTTTAGTTGTGAATATCGTGCTACGATATTATGCATGTATTAATTACTCTATTCTGATGAGATACATCGTTATTTAAGATATACCATTATTCTAATATAAGATGCACCATTATCCAGAAAATATATGTAAAATATAATGTAATATAATTTATTATTAATAATAATAATAACCTCCATAGATTTTACCTAGATACTGAAAAGGATATTCTACCTCATATGGTTAATTTATTTAAATTGAAAAGAAAGTTTATTTAGGTCTATCTGGCCATGTGAGATAAAATTATAATTTGAAATTATGGTGGACATTATATGAGACACTACAAGAAAGTATATTTATAGTCAAGAAAATATTATGCATGTATTAATTACTTTATTCTGATGAGATACATTGTTATCTAAGAAATATACCATTACTCTTGTAACACCCAGTAAAAAGACTAAACTATCCCTAGAATTGACCTTGTGCATAACTCATCTTCCCATGCTCCGTTAGCAAATTCGAGACCGGAGTTGCGATCACTGTGAAAAACTGAGTCGAAAAATGGTGTCAACTCAATTTTAGCGCAACCAAGTCAAATTATTTTTTTCCAAAAAAATTTCAAAACAGTGGGCTTTCCGCGCCTCTTCTGCGACGCGCCAGGGATGCGGAATCCCACTTGTTTTTTTTTCAAAATTTTGACGTAATCTGATTTTTCGCGAAAAGTGGATAAAATACACAGGGGCGCGAGCGCCTATGTAATTTCTGCACAATTTTTCTTTTTAATGGGAAAAAAGTAGTTTTGACCTTTCCCACACCCCATAATCATAAACTAGTCGGTCTTAACTCTAATTTAAGCCCTAAACGCATATAATTCACTCTCGTTCTTTCAGCAAGCTCTCAAGAAACTCAAGCGTAAAAATCAAGAACGGTATTTAAGGCTCAAGAATTCCTTCAACTCTTCAAGAATTCTTTCCACAGGTATGTAAGATCACTCTAAAAACTATTTTTGTAAATATTTTAGAAATCACACGTTAGTTTTCATCCAAGAAGTTTCAAGTACTAGTTGAGATCAAATTCATGTAATTCTGTGAAATTTATTAAATTTTCATTTGTACGTATAGATTCTTGATAAAATATTATGATTCTTGATTCTTTACTTGTTATTTAAAGTATTGATACCAAGATTTATAGTCATGGATGAGTTTTTGTAAATTTCATATGGGTTTCATGAACACCCATAAAGCTTATAGTTTTGAGATAAGTTTAATAATCATTTTTCTTGAACTATTTTAGCATTTAGCTGAGTAACTTATCATTTGAGAATATTTGAGAAGATATTAGTTTTCAATCAAGCAAAAAAATTCAGATGAGAAAGTTAAGTGTAATTTGGGCTGCTAAGTCCCCGAAAGATCAGATTTTAAGAATTCATATTCTTTAAAGTTATGAGCTATATAAAAATCATTTTTGGAAATATTATTGAGCACCAATATGAGTGAGAGCAGAATTAATTACTTGAACTCATAAACTATGTATCCAGCATAGGATAGGATTGTACCAAGGTACAACTCCTTACTTGCCACTGAAATGACACCAATTTTGGAATGGATCCACTCCCCTAGTTCTTCGTCCCCTACCCGGTAAAGTACGGAATGGCTCTGGCAGCGTGGGAAGATGCTATATCATCACAAAACTCATAGTGATGGTTGTCGGTTAGAGATACTCCCTAAGAAGTAAAGATTGTTATTCTACTTATTTGAGATTTAGTATTTCTTTATTAAAGTATTTCTTTATTTATGTTGCATATTTTATGGAGTTGAGTCAAGTGCAGAGCTACGTTTTTGGAGTACCATAATTTATATATATTTTGCTATGCTCATTTATGTGTTAACATAAGTATTTCTTTTATGTTGAGTTCAACTTTTGACAAGTTTAAGAATATATGTATATTTCATATGCATGATATATTTTGTTAGTTAAGCTATCTCCAGGTGCAGTTTTAAAGTATTCTATCTTTAGTACTTTTTGGCCATCTTACATACCATATGTTCCACGTACTGACGCCTTTGGCGTTGCAACGCATTATGATGTAGATGTAAGTGTCTATGTTAGCAGATGCTTAGTAGGACAGTCCCCATCAGTGGTTGGTGAGACCTCTTTGCATCCAGATGAGCTTAGGAGTATTCACCTCTTTGTTTTTATTTTGTAGAGGTTCGGTGACTTATTCAGAGTCAGTACTTTAGAGACTTCGTAGACTCGAAAGATATTGTATCAAGTTATCTCTTTGAAAAAATTTGAGTTAAGTTGTATACTTTACCATTTTATTTTAAGTTTATAAACTTTGAGCCCGTTCTACTTCATTACGGTATTAATGTCTTCCACTGAGTAAGTTACCCTGGCCAAGTGGTTCCCTTGGGACCAGAAATGGTTTCCGAGTACCGACTAAGCCCAGGGTGTAGGCTCAGGACATGATGAACTTGATATCAGAGCATAGAGTTCTAGTGTCCTAGGGTGTCTATAAAGCCGTGTCTATAGGATCTTATTTATGGTTGTGAGGGCCCCACTCTTATAAATGAGGGACTATTGACATCTAAGAAAAGTTTTCCTTCTTTCATTTTCTAGATCGTGCAATAAAACTACTTTCTAAGAAACTTGTCTATATTCATGTGGTTTGCAGATTCTTTCGACTATCTCACATAATTAAGGTGTTAGAATAGAAAATTTCAGATCCTCATTGTCGAGTTACCTTCGGATAAAGTATTCAGAAAGTCAAGAGACTACACTATGCTTGAGATGAGTCAACCAGTGTGCTGGAGTTATCGATCCATAGTATTACACTCTTATTCATATGAATCATGCAGTTGAGTTAGAGCAAGATATGATGTATTTCTAGGGTGTGTTCCCTAAATCGCTCTGCAGATGTTATTCTTAAGAGAAAAATTAAGATGTGCCTTTAATACCTAGTAGTATCCTTTCCCCTAGATAGAAAGTGATTGAAGACTCTTTTAAACCATGTGACAGAATATTCCTAGAGCTAGAGAGATGTAGAAATCAGGAAGAGTGAGAATAGAAACTGCTTGAAGTTGGTAGCTAAGAGTCATGTGGTGAAAAATCAGGACCCTTCTAAGTTGGGTTAAATGATAGTTAATATTCTCTAGTTTCCATGATAAGGTAGAAGAAGAGTTGTTAGTTAGTATAAGAGGATGCACATTCGAACATAAAAGAAGTTGAGGTTGAAGTAGCATTGTATTAGTAATGGTAAGTATATGTGTTGAGTATAAGAACAGAGGGCATAAGGTAGTAGATCTAAGCTAAGCTCATGATTGTAAAAAGGAGAGCCATGTGAGATTTATGGAGTTTTAAGCTTAGCTAGGTAGAGGTATAATGAGTGAGTGAATCTAAATCATGAAAAAGAGTGTGATGATAGATTACACTTATACAAAACATGAGCCGGAGAATTATTTCTTATCATGAGGTTTAGTGATCTAACAAATCTTGACCTTATCTAGTAGTTTAGAATTACTAAAGTGTGTGTATATGTACATATACATATATAGATGCATGTGTTTATTAAACTTTAAGCTTGAACCTTAAGTGAGTATCATGTAAAAAGGGGACAGTAGGATGAGAGTGACACTATTAGTTAGAGGTCTAGTCTAGTAGACTTGACATAGTATTAGTTAGGAATTAAGCTATTAACTTTAAAAAAGTATGATATTACAAAAATATTGCAGGTGATTCTTAGATAAAAATAGGGGATTGAGGTAAGGTCGTTAGATAAGAAGAAAGCCTAAGATGTACCTCTAAGATAGTCTATAAGCGCAAAATATGTTGACTAAGTATTTGCTATGAGATTTTAGTGGGCTTGGGGTTCTAAAATTCTAGCTGGCAGTTATGAGTTGGGGTGATAGTGATGGTCTTAATTGGGGAATTACTCTTAGGGGACTCCTCATAGTGTATGTTCGAGATTAAGAGGTTGACTTCCAAGGAATGCTATGTGTGAGTGTGGTGTGGGTGTCCCTTGATAGGAATAGTGGATGGAGGATAGCTCGTAAGATAGCAAGAGGCTTAAGAGGTGTAGCCAGGATAGTGTAAAATGGTGTGAAGCTCCAAGCTATGACTACTACAAGAATCTAGATAACATAATTGAGTTGTCAATGTGGAGTAGACTAATATAGACCTCCTCTACTATCCTTAAAAGTTGAATCCAAGGAGTATAGTCATAGATAATGATGAGATCTCGGTTATAGTCTAGGCTTTTTTCCATCCAATGTAAGTGAATATGGAAGATGAGTGTTAGCGGACTAAAAAGGAAGATATTAGATCATAAGTCCTAGGAAGCAACTGTTATGCCAATGAGAGTAGCAAGTAATTAAAGATTCATATAAAGATAGAAGAAGGTTAGAAGTTGGTACCTCGGGAGAATGTTTTAGCAACAGTTTCACATCTTTAAGTAGTAAGTAATAGAAGGATATAAACATTCTGTACATAATGGTGCTCCAATTGTCTAGAGGGTTGTACTTATAACATAGTGAAGAGAATTAGTTCACAAACTTAGAGAGGTGACGTTTGAGCTAAGGGGGAGATGTTGAGATAATGAGCCAAGGCAGACCTTGAGCTTTTGATAGTGATAAGTTGATTAGAACGAGACATCAATGCTTTCCTATCTCGTATTCCTTATACTTTATCGTGATGATGCTTTATTCCTATCTTATGCAAGGGCACCATGTCCATGAGTCAGACTCATTCACTCCATGTAGATTTTTGTTCATTTTTAGCTTTTAAAGTAAGAAGTGATAACTTCATTCAGCAATTCTGATCTTATCTCATGAACTAATAGTTTCCAGCCTTTTTGTTATCCAAGGCAAGACTTGAGCTTTCCAGCATATACAGTTCCATAAACATGTGATGAGCCTCTAGTGGCATCTTATATTGTTACGAATGTCTTTTTATCAGATTTTTTGAAGGAATTATGCTTACGATATTGTACTCTAAGCCCTTCTAATAAATCCTTTCTTTGGTGTTGATAGTGATGATGCTAGTTGATAAGTTGTGTCAGATGAAAGAGAATGGATGATAGTAGTGGTATGCGTATTCCATTTAAGGATTATAGATAGAGATGAGACCTAGTTATATGTAACAGACAGGTAAGGGTGGATTAATATGCCTCCTAATAGTAGTTAATGAGATTGTGGGTGTAAAGGTGCTATCATAATTTTAGTGAATTCTAAGTAATGTTGACCTCTGAGAAGCTATGAAGTGATTAAGATGATAAGATCGAAGGTGTAATCGACGTTAAATGAGGAATAGATGTAGGGTACTGGTGACTTTTGCAATGAATTCCAAGTAGATGTGTTGGAATGATATTCCTTATAAGCAAGCCTCCATGGAAGTGCAACACATAGTCCTTTTGGATTAGAATGGCATGAGTGTGATCATCTTACGGGTAGTACTTTGTAACTTTGAATTAGGCTCGAATATGATGGGGGTATGCAATAGACTTAGATGATGGGAGTTGTAAGCTCCTATTAATGAAGGGTAGAACACGAGGAAAAGAGCATGGTGGTAAGGAGGATTGGTGATCTTTAACGAAAGCCTCGTGAGAGTTTAGAGATGAGTATTGAGGATTGTCTTTTTATGAATATGATTACCTCTTGAATAGAACCTTGAGGATTAGAGGTAAGCTTGAAAGAAAGAGGAGAGGTGGTAAGATGGAAAGTGAGTAAGAGTTATACGTTTAAGTTGATAGAGTGGAGTTTTCCACTCTTGAGTCATTGTTCACCCATGATGTGGAGTGTTTGAGTAATCAAGTTCTTGATGTGTATATTCCTTGGCCCGAGTAGGGACTGTTAAGATTGATGAGGGGTTGAGGATTTGAGTGATTGAGTATAGCCACGAGTCTTGAGTTATTCGTGCCTCATTACCACAACATCCTTATCATTCGAGGATGAATGATCCCAAGGGGGAGATATTGTAACACCCCATAAAAAGACTTACCCCTAGAATTATCCTTACATGTAACGCGTCTTTCCATGCTCCATTTGCAAATTCGAGACGGATTTATGATCAGTACAAAAAATTAAGACGAAAATGGTCTCGACTCGATTTTAACGCAACTGAGTCAAATTATTTTTTGCCAAAAGAATTCCAAAACAATGGGCTTTTCGTGCCCCTTCCGCGATGCGCCAGGGACGCTGAATCCCACTTGTTTTTTTCAAAATTTTGACATTTTTCATGAAAACAGGTAAAATACACAAGGGCGCGACGCGCACCTGTGTAATTTCTGCACAGTTTTTTTTTTTAATGGGAAAGGATAGTTTCGACCTTTTTCACACCTCATAATCTTAAACTAGTCGGTTTTAACTCTAATTTAAGCCCTAAATGCATAGAATTCACACTCATTCTTTCAGAAAGCTCTCAAGAAACTCAAGCGTAAAAATCAAGAACAGTACTAAGGCTCAAGAGTTCCTTCAACTCTTCAAGAATTCTTTCACCAGGTATGTAAGGCCACTCTAAAAACTATTTTTGTGAATATTGTAGAAATCATACATTAGTTTTCATCCAAGAAGTTTCAAGTACTAGTTAAGATCAAATTCATGTAATTCTGTGAAGTTTATTAAATTTTCATTTGTACGTATAGATTCTTAATAAAATATTATGATTCTTGATTCGTTACTTGTTATTTAAAGTATTGATACCAAGATTTATAGCCATGAATGAATTTCTGTAAATTTCATATGGGTTTCATGAACACCCATAAAACTTATGGTTTTGAGATAAGTTTAATAATCATTTTTCTTGAATTGTTTTTCCATTTAGCTAAGTAATCTATACGTTTTAGAATATTTGAGAAGATATTAATTTTCAGTCAAGCTAAAGAATTCAGATGAGAAAGTTAAGCAGTAAGTTGGGTTAAGTCCTCGAAAGATCAGATTTTAAGAATTCATATTCTTTAAAGTTATGAGCTATATAAAAATCATTTTTGGGAGTCGTATTGAGCATCGATATGAGCGAGAGTAGAATTAATTATTTGAACTCATATACTATGTAGCTAGCATAGGATAGAATTGTAACAAGGTACAACTCCTCACTTGCCACTGAGATGGTACCAATTTTAGGATGGATCCACTCTCCTAGTTCTTCGTCCCCTACCCCGGTAAAGTACGGGACGGCTCTGGCAGCATGGGCAAGATGTTGTATCATAACGAAGCTCATAGTGAAGGTTGTCGGTTAGAGAAACTCCCCATGAAGTAAAGATTATTATTCTACTTATTTGAGATTTAGTATTTCTTTATTTATATTGCATATTTAATGGAGTTGAGCCAAGTACAGAGCTAAATTTTTGTATACATATTTAGCTATATTTATTATGTGTTAACGTAAGTGTTTCTTTTATGTTGAGTTGCACTTTTGACAAGTTTAAGAATATGTGTATATTTCATATGCATGATATATTTTGTTAGTTAAGCTATATCTAGGTGCAGTTCTAAAGTAAGTATTCTATTTTTGGTATTTTTTGGCCATCTTACATACCGTGCATTCCACGTACTAACGCCTTTAGCGTTGCATCGTATCATGATGCAATGCAGGTGTCTATGTTAGTTGATGCTTAGTAGGACCATCCCCATCAACGGTTGGTGGGGCCTCTTTGCATCCATAGGAGCTTGGGAGTATTTACCTCTTTGTTTTTATTTTGTTGAGGTACCTATGAGTCTACTCTGGTGTTTTATTCAGAGTCAGTACTTTAGAGACTTCGTAGACTCAAAAGATATTGTATCAAGTTATCTCTTTGAAAGATTTTCAGTTAAGTTGTAAACTTTACCATTTTATTTTAAGTTCATAAACTTTGAACCCATTCTAGTTCATTACGGTATTAATGTCTTCCGTTGAGTAAGTTAGCTAGGCCAAGTGATTCGCTTGGGATCAGAAATGGTTTCCGAATGCCAACCATGTTCAGAGTGTAGGCTCAGGACGTGACAATTCTAATATAAGATGCATCGTTATCCAGGAAATATATGTAAAACATAATGTAATGTAATTTATTATTGATAATAATAATAATAACCTCCATAGATTTTACCTAGATACTGAAAAGGATATTCTACCTCATATGGTTAATTCATTTAAATTGAAAAGAAAGTTCATTTAGGTCTATTTTGCAATGTGAGATAAATTATAATTTGAAATTATGGTTTGACATTATATGAGATCGATGAAGTTGAAGCTTTGTTTTAACATGCAATTGGGATTATTAAGTCATAAACATAAAAAATACTTCTTCTGTCCCAATTTAAATGACTTATTTTTTTAAAATCAATTTCAAAAAGAATGATACATTTTTATATGTAGTAACAATTTAATATTAAAATATTCATTTTACTCGTAATAAAATGATTTCTAGCCACACAAATATCTGTGACTCATTTTAAATGATAAATTTCAAGAATCTTTTTTTCTTTTTTTAACTCCATGTCAAGTCAAACTAACTCATATAAATTGGGATGGAGAGATTACATATGTTGTGAAAACTATCTAAATTGCTCCAATTCTTTATACAATCGGACCAAATAAGCAAAAGTTCATGGTAAAAGTATAATCCATTATCACAAAATTCTACAACATTTATTGATCTAACTTTAAATTAATAAAAAAAACTAAACATATGTTATAATGTACTATGTACTATCCTTTAATAAAATTAAACACGATCAATATCATCAATAACCACATTATCATGTTTATATTCTTCATCACTCCTTTTATATCATCATAAAAAATTGTGTCGATATAAAATAGTGTTGTTATTTTTGTTACAAAATATAAATTTGTGGATTAATTTTTATATTTGAAAAATATAAAATCATGATATGAAATTTTCAAATCAAATTTTTAAAAACTTTGAAATTTCATGAGATGAAATCATATATTTAAACACTGATTTTATGATCTTATAATTTTAGATTATAAAATAAAACTACATATCCACTTAGTTATACAACAGAGACAAAAATAAAATCATCACCCCAAGGGGACACCCTATTGAAAAAGATATCCTACCGTATGTAATTAAACGACAGTAATGAAAAAAAAAAACTATTAGGTTGGACAAAGTTCACACGAATCACTTGGAAAAAGAAAGTTTATTGATTGAAATGAGGAAAAAAAAAGTTAAATGAATATAATAATCTATAATCAATACTTTAATTTTAGAATTGTCCACATATAGATTATATTTCATGATAAAATTATATTTGAATGCAAACATCACCTACTCAAACGCATGGATTTTCATATACATATGTCTTTTCTGGAAATTATACATGCCTCCCAAAAATTTTTCACGCGAATCAAAGTTCATAATTAATCAAACAAAAGCAGATAGAGATATCATTTTGGAGGGCGGTCAAATTAAAGAACATGATTTAATAATTTTACTTATTAAAATTATGATCTTATTTATTAAGTTTTAAATTATGATAGTATTTATATATTTTAGTGGTATCAAATAGTTTTTTTCTCTTTGATATCATTAGAATATATATATACTTTAATGGTATCAAACAATTTTACTAAAGCATAATCACTTTTTTTTCATATTATCCGAGTATGAATACGTTCTTATGGTACGATTCAAAAACGAGGTATGAAAATAAGAAAATAGTCGCTTATAAATATTTTTTTTTAAGATTACAAAAGTTATTTTTCCTTAATTTAATTGTAGTCTACTATTTTCCTGCACCGCAACACATTCAAATTTCATTTCATAAAACGCACATCAAAGCGCAATATTCCAAGTTTAATTATCTAATCGTGAATATATGGTGTGCTGTGATGTATTGTCAAGTTTTAAATTTTTTTTAAATTTTTGTTAAGACATGCATATACTTTTCAAAGTTTTATTGTCACGATCCGAAATTGAATGTGATGATATTTATTTTTAACCTATCGAAACAACTTAAACAGGAAGTAATAAAGTAATGCGGAAGATAAAGCGATAATACATTCTAAATAGGAAAGAATAAGTATAAGGAATAGAAATTATAGTCTAAAACCATACCAAAATTAGTGTCACATGTGCAAGGCTCCATTACAATAAAGTCAAAAAGAAATACTATCACTCTTAGTTGTCTTTGTTTCTCTAATAGATCACAACAAATAAAGAAAGTTTGGCAGTCTTGACGGTAGGCTAGAACTGATAAGCGACTATCTTTCAATCTGTATCAAACTCGATCCGTAAATAGAGAGAAATGTCAACTGGATTCAGGCTCACAACCTACACATATGTGTAGAAGCAAGGACAAGTACCAACAAATATCCAATAAGAGGATCTAAATACACGTAAAGAATAAAGAACATAAGTACTCCATCCATCCCAACCACACTATAGTATCACATCCTCTGTCCGACACTACAGACATCGGCACCCCGTGCATTCTAAAAATATCTCGAATATACAACCTAACCAACTGCTCCGCACTGTAGCTAGTCTTCATCGATAGAAAATGAACACACTTAGTCAATTGGTCTAGAATCACCCAAACTGAATCAAACTTACTCAATGTCACGGGAAATCAATAACAAAATCCATGGTAATACACTCCCACTTCCACTCAGGAATGGGCATCTTTTGCATCAAACCTCCAGACTTTTGGTGCTCATACTTGACTTGTTGATGGTTCAAGGACTTCGCTACAAACTCAGTAATATCTCTCCTCATCCCACATCACCAATAATGTTATTTCAGATCATGATACATCTTGCCATACCGGGATATATAGATAGAATATTTAGCACAATGAGTCTCCTCTAATATCAATCTCACCCAATCTCCTATCTTAGGCATGCAAATCCGACTATTAATCCTCAAAACACCCTTCGGATCAATAGTAGCTACTTTTGCTTCACTCCTCAACACCTTATCACGAATCAAACATAATTTAGCATCATCAAACTGGTGATCACGCACCTGATCAAGCAATAAAGATCTAGCCTCCACAAAGGCTAAAATGCCTTGAGGAGGAGAAATATCTAATCGAACCAACTATCGAGCAAGTGACTGAACCTCCAAAGCTAAGGGTCTCTCCTCCTCCCTCAAAAATGTCAAACTTCCATACTAGAAGTTTTCCAACTCAAGGCATCCACTATATTCGCCTTGCCTGAGTGATATAGAATTGAGATGTCATAATTTTTAAACAACTCCAATCACCTGCATTGTCTCATGTTCAAATTAGGTTGAGAAAAGATATATCTGAGATTCTAATGATCCGTACAGATCTCATAATGCACCCAATAGAGATAATGTCTCCACAACTTCAATACAAGTACCACCTGTTGACACTCAATTTTGGCCGACATGTAACATTTTTCTGTTTGTCATTTGACTAAAATATGTATTTTGAGAATTTTTAAATAAATAGGTTTATTTTTAATTTTTTCCAAATAATAGCGTATTTTTAAAACTTTCAAAAAAATTTGCTAATTAGTTTGCTATTTTTTTTAAAAAATGTTTATTATAAACTATTATTATATTTATTATTATTATCTAGTATAATATTCACTATTTTAATTATTATTCACTATTTTTGGCCTTTTTAATTATTGTTATTATCTTTGGTGTCACATAATGCCTAACATTTTATTTTATTTTAAAATAATTTGTTTAAATATTTTTTATACCATTATTTTAATATATATTGTTTATGTTTTTTTACGTAAAATTTATTATTTCAAAATATTGTATATTAATGTATAGTACAATTATTAAATGACAAACAACTCAATTTTATCCCAATTCGTTTAATTCATGGCGCTTTTAATCTAAATTTATTTCAGTTCTAGTCGATTTCCTTGAAATTCATTCCAATTTTAATCAAATTCCTCATAAATTCTTTCAATTCTAGCTTAAATTGAACCAATTTATAGATCAATTCCATTACAATTCAACCCAAATACCCATGTTTGACCCAAAATCCAGCCCATCTTAATAAAGAATTAATCTCATCCAGTTCAATTTTAACCCAACCATCCAAATTAATTCTCAATTTCTTATTTCCTGAAATTAACAAAAGACCCCAAAGATCTCTAATTCTTCTCCATTTCCACCCCTCACCCAAACGCCACTGCCGCTTCCTCTCCAAATTCCGGCGAGTCTCTCCGGAAATAACCACACTCGTCTCCCCGTCGTCATATCCTCTTTCCCGTCATCCCCACCACCGAACAACCCCATTTCCGCCACCTAAACCCCACCTAAAACGCCACCCAAACCTCAGACAGAAGCCCTCCAAACCCACCATTTCAACACCCGAAACCAGCCCCCAAAACCCACCAAAAATCGACCCCAAGCAACACAAAACACAGCCCTCCCTATTCTCCATTTTCCGTCACCATGCAACACCAGCATCACTCTCTCTGACCACGCCGTCACCCACTCCCTCTTCTCCTCTCCAACCTCCAACAACACCCAAATCCGACGGAAAATCTCCATGCCACAACAATTTCGGTCAAGATCAAGTCAACTTCGGTTTGATTTTATTGTTACTGCAAATTGTTTATTTTTTTACTGCTTTTTGTTGCTGAAATTGGATGTTTGGGTTGTTGATTTGCTTCTAAGATTATCACTGTGTTAATTGTCATATTTTATCTAATTAGCTCTTATGGTTTGCTTGGTGTTCAATCGTCCCTGTTAACTTTGCCATACATGACATATTAGGATTGTGATAATTGAAATTGCCTAAATTTTGGAATTATCTGATAAGTTATTATTTTATTAGCGTGGTATCCTCAATCGAATTTCCTTGCGTTAATTAGATTTTGAAGAATTCTTACTTTTTACATTATGTTAAACGGAAAAGGGGTCAATTTATCCTCAAATTTTTTGAAATAGCTCACATATATTTTTTAATTATTTTTAGGATCAAAACTATCCTTGACGTCTATGTTTTGGACCACAAATATCCTTATGACAGTCCATATAGATATCCTCATAACAATAAAAGGGTTAAAATTATTCTCGAACTATTTGAAATAGCTTAAATATACCATTTGACGACAAGGTTAGTGTTGATCTCAAAAATAGTTGAAAGATATATATGAGCTATTTCAAATAGTTTAAGGGTAATTTTAGGCCTTTTC
>JAOTQR010000092.1:13429403-13452933 GCA_025774065.1 Solanum ossicruentum
TGAAATGGTTTCGGAAATGATTTACGTCGTTTGAAAATATGTGTATATATATATATATATATATATGTATACGTATATCTATTCTCGTGGAATGACGACTTAGCACCGATGGATTGGGGGCATTAGGGTTATCCCCAAGGGCCTTTTCCCTTTTCTTGAACTATGTGCGTAGCATAGGTTTCCGAGCCGAAGAGGGAGTTGTCCCGTAAGGAGAAGAAATGATTTGATTTGTGATTTTGTGAAAATCCTATCCGAAGAGGGAGTTGTCCCGTAAGGAAGGTTACTTCATACAAAGAAGGAGTTGTCCCGTAAGGTGAAGTATGGTCTACCCTTGGCATCTTTACCGATGAGGGGATTTCATTGGGATTTCAAGTAATAGCCGCTTGGTCTTACTTATGTCGGTTGATGTCACATCCCCAATATATATATATAAACGAGTGCATCATTTACATTCCATGCATCATGACTTTCATAGCATCTTGTTATATTACATTCTTTGATATTCAACTCTTTCGATATTATGTGCCTTGTCATTTAACATTGATATGCAGGTTTTGGTAAAAGTATGCTTAGTACATTCAAACGTACTAATGCATACTCTTGCCTACATGATTTTACCATGTAGGGACCGGGGACTTTGACCATCCACCGTTCAACGTTTAGCTCAAATTCCGGATTTACTTGTAGTGGTGAGTCCTGTCTTTCAAGGACGCACCACCATCTATCTACCTATGTTACTTCTCCTTATGTATTGAGGGTGAGCCCGGGGTATGTCTTGGCCCCCGACCCATCTATGTAGAGGCGTTGTTGGACATCTTGTAAACCTCTTCACGTTATATGTTATGTGTTACGATTAAGTCTATGTTATGTATATGGTTATCTTTAAGTATCGATGTGTGACTTGTTCTCATGCTGATGGAAAGATCCTAAGACCCGAATTGCCCCCATAGCGTGAGTCCTACTTTCCCGTCCCTTAGAACTATGTGTTGATTGTTGACTATGCTTTCGAACCGATGATGCGAGTTTTGGTATCTTGAGGCTTGGGGACTCTCGGGTTCCCATACGCCGTGTCACGTCTAGGCCCTAGGTCCGGGTCGTGACATTAATCGATATCTTATGTCGGATGATGTCACATTCTTTGAATCTCAACCTTAATATACATTATACATCATCTGATCACCCTGATATCTCTGAGGTCTTACCTCTACCTCAGGTCCTACCTGTACCGACTTTTGAGGAATCTCCAATTATAGTGTCACTTCTTCCACAACCCAACAAACCTCCACCTCTCTTGACTTACCATCGTCGTCCACGTCCAGCACTAGTTCCAGATGATTCATATCATGTGCCAGATGCTGCTCCTACTACGGACTTGCCTGCTCCTAGCCAACCGAGTGCACTTAAAAAAGGTATACGGTCCACTCGAAATGCTAACCCACATTATACTTTCTTGAGTTATCATCGTCTCATATCATCTTACTATGTTTTTGTATCCTCTTTGTCCTCTATTTCCATTCCTAAGACTATAGATGAAGCATTTTATCATTCGGGATGGAGGCAGGCTATGATTGATGAGATGTCTGCTTTACATACGAGTGGTACTTGGAAACTTGTCCCCCTTCCTGCAGGTAAATCCACCGTTAGTTGTCGTTGGGTTTATGCAGTAAAAGTTGGTCCTGATGGTCAGGTTGATCGACTTAAGGCTCACCTTGTTTCCAAAGGATATACTCAGATATTTGGGCTAGATTTTACTGATACTTTTCTCCCGTGGCTAAAATGGCATATGTTCGTATTCTCCTATTTATGGTTGTTATTCGTCATTGGCCTCTTAATCAGTTGGATGTTAAGAATGCTTTTCTGCATGGTGATCTTGCGGAAGAAATCTATATGGAGCAACCACCTGGCTTTGTTGCTCAGAGGGAGTCTAGTAGACTTATATGCCGATTGCACAAGTCACTCTATAGTTTGAAAACAGTCTCCTCGAGCCTGGTTTGGAAAGTTCAGCACAGTAATTCAGGAATTCGGCATGACTCTTAGTGAAACTGATCGCTCTGTATTTTATCGACATTATTTTATCGACATTACGGCAACAAATTTATGTATTTATTTGGTTGTTTATGTCGATGATATTGTTATTACTGGCAGTGATGAAGATGGTATTACTAGTTTGAAGCAACATCTCTTTAAGTATTTCCAAACTAAAGACCTTGGCAGATTAAAGTATTTTCTAGGTATTGAGGTTGCTCAGTCTAGATCAGGTATTGTTATTTCTCAACGCAACTATGCCTTAGACATTCTTGAGGAGACAGGAATGATGGGATGTAAACCCATTGACACTCCTATGGATCCGAATGTTAAACTACTTCTAGGACAGGGGGAGCCGCTCAGTAACCTTGAAAGGTATAAACGACTAGTGGGAAAGTTAAATTATCTCACAATGACTAGCCCTAATTTTTCGTTCCCTGTGAGTGTTGTAAGTCAGTTTATGACTTCCCCTTGTGATAGTCATTGGGATGTAGTTGTTCGTATTCTGCAATATATAAAGTAAGCACCCAGAAAAGGACTACTCTTCGAAGATCGAGGACATGAGCATATCACCGGATATACAGATATTGATTGGGCAGGATCACCCTCTGATATACGGTCTACATCCGGATATTGTGTATTAGTAGGAGGTAATTTGGTGTTGTGGAAGAGCAAGAAACAGAGTGTGGTTGCTCAGTCAAGTGCAGAAGAAGAATATCAAGCAATGGCTATAGCAACTTGCG
This sequence comes from Solanum ossicruentum, assembly GCA_025774065.1. Taxonomy (NCBI): domain Eukaryota; kingdom Viridiplantae; phylum Streptophyta; class Magnoliopsida; order Solanales; family Solanaceae; genus Solanum; species Solanum ossicruentum. The sequence continues at coordinate 13,432,172 of JAOTQR010000092.1, forward strand.
AGCTTATCTGGGTCAAGCAGTTATGGAGGGAGTTAAAATTTGGTGAAGTTGATCAAATGGAACTTGTGTGTGATAATCAAGCGGCCCTTCATATTGCATCAAATCCTGTGTTTCATGAAAGGACCAAGCACATTGAGATTGATTATCACTTTGGCAGAGAAAAAACACTCTCAAAAGATATTGTTACAAAGTTTGTGAATTCAAGTGATCAGCTTGCAGATATCTTCACCAAGTCCCTCACTGGTCCTCGTATTAATTATGTTTGTAACAAGCTAGGTGCTTATGATTTGTATGCACCAACTTGAGGGGGAGTGTTAGAATAGGAATAGGATTACATAGTCCTTTTTAGAATTGGAATAGGAATAGTATGTTGTTTCCTAGTTGGATTTGGATTAGGTTGTAGTATCTATAAATAGGGTCTTTATATAATAATGTAGAAACACAATTCAATAATATTCTTCTCCAATATTTCTCACACGACACATAAGATGGACGATATGAGCAAACTCGCCAGCATTAATAGGCACATTATTGCCTGCAGTTAAAAAGAAACAAAATAGCTGAGTTGTCTAGAACTTCAAGATGAATTGGCATGTTTGTTATCAACATGGTACTAATTTGGTGGACAATTTGGAGGAGAGGAACCAAAGGTGTTTTGAAGATAGAGCATCTCTTTCCAGAAGTTGAAATGAATTGTTTAGTGCTTTTTTCATTTTTGGTGCATTCATGAGTACCCTCAAGAGGCAGAGGACATAATTCATGTTTGAGACAGTTTATGAGGGATCTAGAGGACATAATTCATGTTTGAGACAGTTTATGAGGGATCTATGTGATAGGATTTGCTCTTTTGACTACTACTGTAATTATTACTGAAATACACTTTTGGTGTAGTTCCTTGTTTATAATAGATATGTCAACTGATTAAAAAAAAAAAAAAAGAACTCCAAGAAGAAGATGCATACATTATTGTTCAGGGGAAAAGTAATGAACTAAGCATGCATGCAGGAGAATCAAACTGAGTCAGCCTGTGGAGATCAATCAGAGATTTGTGGCATAGTTTCTTTGAAAGAACTAGTTTTTTGGGATGATAACTGGTTAGGAAATGGCAGCCTCAAGCAGCTCTTTTCAGACATTTATTTGTTGAATCAGCAACTAGAGGCCACAGTGGAAGAAGTCTGGTCTGTCCATGGATGGAACTTAACATATAGAAGGATGATACAAGAATGGTAGGTGGATAGATTTGCTGACCAATTTTAAGGACTGAAACAGGGAGAAGACACTCTCAGGTGGATTCATCATAGCAAGGGTGTTTTCACAGATCTGCCTATAAGAATCGGAACCAGATGAGGAATCAACTCAGATTTTTTCCTTGGAAGCTTATCCAGAAAATGAAAATTCCACATAAGTTAGCAGTCTTTAGCTGGTTGGTGGTAAAAGAGGCAGCACTACTTCAGGAGAATCTCATCAAGAGGGGAATACATATGTGTCCTAGATGTCACTGCAGGGTGGTTAGACAACTTAGGAACTTGTTTATTTAGATTAAGTTGGACAATGACAGAAAGGGCAAGTCAGGTTATAGAAAGCTGGAATAATGAAGATAGTGGCAGTATAGACAAAAGCAGATGGATTATTGTCCCAGCAGTGATTTGGTGGACCATATGGAAGGAGAGAAATTTGAGATGTTATAAGAGCATTAGCAGTCCTTCACATTGGATTAAAACGACTGCATTATCACTTTTCACTATTGGTGCAGTTCTGAGTATGTAAATGATCCTATAGCTATTATAGATATTCTAGGTTCATCGTAAGGTGAAGAAGCACCTAGTTTTTTTTTCGGATTTGCTGAGTCTACTCAACTGTCCATGGTGTAAATTTAGGCTCCTAGCCTTTAGTGTTGAAGATGTATATACAAACCTATTACCTTGTCAAAAAAAGAATCAAACTGACTCGTGCAGGGAAAAAGATGCACACAAATGGATATAGTGGAGAAGAGAATACAAAAGCCTCTTTCCCACAATAATAGATCAATATAAGCTGCCCCAATACTACTTTATTTATTTGCATGTACAACTTGATAAAAAAATTTCTTCAGACTGGAATTCTTTTTATATAATTTATTTTCCTTGGATATGGAAGATCAGGGGGATTATAAATGTTTATCTTTTATCCGAAAATAGGAGGATAATATTTTATTAATGAAAAGACACTGCACCAAGTACTAAAAAAAAAGTCTCCAGAAGAGACGCAAAAAAAAGGACAACAGAGTATCTTCAAAGATATACAATATCCAAATACTATGAAGGATGGAAAGACACAATAAACTGCAAAAGCTCTCTGAACCTTCCTACAGAGTCTTCTAAGTGGGTGTTTGGATTGGCTTTTTTCTTTGGCTTTTGGCTTTTGGCTTTTAAGCACTTTTTAAGTTTTGGATGTGTTTGGGTAAACACAAAAAAGTGCTTATAGCTGAAAAAGAACAAAAAAGAAAAAGCCAAAGGCCATAAGTTGGGCTTTCAACTCATAAGTCACTTAAAACAAGTCAATCCAAACACCTATCAAGTACCAAACATGCTACAGACATTTATGTGGCTATAAAATCATGTCATCGAGGGTAAACTAGCAACTTTAAAGTTATATTGTTGTTAAATATAGAAAGGTGTCAACCCTGTTCAAACATAATAAAAAGGAAAGTGTCACACAAAATTGGACAGAGGACTAGTAGTCAGGAATATCATAAAAGTTCATTGTAAATAAAACATATGTAACATACTCCTCATATAACGTACTTACTCATATATGGAGACGAGATGATATTCTAGCACCCTTCTCTGATTTAGAAATTTAAACAAAAAAATCAAGATTCCAACTCCAACAATTTGGAACTTCCAACATAGTGGCATACAAATACTCTAGTTGTGAAACATTTGTTTCTGCTACCATTTATCCTTGGTGTAAAATAGTTACACTTCTGTAGTATCTAGTTTAGCCCTCGCATTTTTTTTGGTTACACCATAATTCATATTTCGGTTTCACACTCAAGTTGCTTTTTAGATCATTATCACTGCAGGAAAAATAAAATATTAAAAAAGGAAACTCTACCCAAACATCATATGCAAGAATGAAATTCACATAAACAATCAGAACAGAAGTTAGAAATATTCTATACAAGAAACATCTGCTAACCTCTGAACTCCAGCTCTAGATGTGTCTCCGTTAATGTGCTCAGGAGAAAGGATGTCTCTTACAGCTAGATACTCTAAGACCTGTTAAAGTGAGTTGACATATGTGAAACCAAAAGCTTGGTACGATAGCAATGACAAATAACAGATCTGCTACGCATATAAAGAGAACCCTCAGTGGAAAAGGTTTAACCAAGAGAAGACCTCATTTAAGACAAATGGGTACAAACTAAAAAGGAGCTGACCTAAGAAGCCACTAAAGCATTGCGTAATTACGTACTGATGTATTTCTCAATCAAGTTTTATGCTACAGCATCTTAATGACAAGAAAGACGATCTTCTTAAGCATTCAGGCCACCAGCCATATTGCTGCTTTTGTTAATATGCTTGTGTTAATTAAACACAAGATTTTGAATGAAAGAAAAAATGTAACCTCTTTAATTCTAACTAGACTTTGTGAAAAAAATTGAATCTCCAAAGCCAGAAATGAAAAGAGAAGATTACTACTCCCTCTATCTCAATTAAGTGTCTTACTAATTTCCTTTTTAGTTTGTCCCAACAAGAGTGCTTCTTTCTATATTTAGTAAGTTTTCCAATTCCAACATTCTACATGGGAAGTTTAAGACCCACGATTTAAAGGACTACACACATCTTTAATTTAAGACCACAAGATTCACGGTTTCCCTTTATTTTTTAATCTTCGAGCCCAATCAAACTAAGATACGTAAATTGGGACAGAGGGAATATGTGACATTGGGTTTTATGCTCTGCTTTCCAATGCTCGGAACTACTTCACATTTTCTTTTCTCTAACTGTTCAATGATTTAAATATATTGTTTCTGATCAGTGTTGTGAAAGGCGGTCGCCAATGGCGAGAGGTGAGTCAACCTTTAGTCGCTTTTTAGCTTTATGGCGAGGCGATCTTCAAACGGCAATGCCATAGCGACGAAGGCGAGAAAGGCGTCACCTTTCGTATTTTCTTAAAAAGAAAAAAAGAAGACCAATTTAGGGTTTTGAAAGTTAATAGATCATTTTAGGGTTTTCTTTTCAAATTTGCACCAATTGTACTCTTACACTTAGACTTCAACTCCAACCAAATGACCCAACTATGCTTCTCCAATGACCAGCCAAACTTTTTCCTTAGACTCCAAAGTCCAACCAGTACGTATTCCTTTTTTGTCTTCTTCTTTTCTTCTTGAGATTTCTTCTTCCTGTGTTTGTTTTACTTCTTCTTCTTCAGACTAAAAAGTTACTTCTACCTCTATTATTTTTCTTACATTTGACTTTTGTTTTGTTTTTTCCTCATTCAAGCTCTAGACTTGTAGTATCTACTATTGACTTTTAGTTTTTGAATTGAAATATTTGCTAATATGTTATTGAGATGGAGATTTTGACTATTTATGTATGCAATTAAATATTTTAATTTTTTGGTATTAATTGACGTTGTGCTTCAAAAAGGCGAGTGGCAAGGCAGACCCTTTGTCGCCTTTCGCCGTCCAAAACAACTGTTTTTGATGTTAGAATGGGCAAAATACAGAAAGCATATACATCTGATATTTCACGTTTGTTTGTAAATTATAGTTATATTATCCTGCCCGTTCAGTGACAATAGAATGCCAGACTTTATGCATATTGCCCATTCTACCTACTTGGCTTTGAACTTTGAACTCAAAATCACAATGCATGAATTGATCGATGGGACCACAAAATTCCTTTTTTAATACTTTTTGTAATTAGCAAACTGAAATACAGTGATCATTGCATTGCTATTTTAGCTAGTTGAGATCTTCCATAAGCTGCTAGCTATCTGATTTATGTTTATGCGCACGTGTTAGAGTGACATCTTAAGAAGCTGCATAGCGAATAAATAATTTGTCAGTAACATAGCTTCTAGCTCAAACACATTCAGACTATGACCTGGTGCTAAAACACATATTTACCCATATAGCTCTCAAATTCTCGTACTTCCAAACTAACTACTCATTCAGTAGAGCAGGATATAGCTACAGAATACTGCATTACCTTCAGCAACTTTCTGAGGATTGGAATCTTATTGAACTCCCTCCTGTATCGCTTCATTATGTTGTGTAACATCTGTAAACCTAAAAAGCAAAAGCAACAACAGATCCAACAATCAGTATATTCGAAAATAGAAAAAACTAATGCGTGCAGTAAGCATCAATTTATTACCATTTTTGTTTATAATATCCATCAAAACCGTCCGTGACTTTGTTTTTAAAATTGCATCAAGGATCATAGAAAGGTCCCGATTGCTGCAAACATATAAATGCATAAACTAACAATTATGTAAATAAGAAGTAGCACCAGCTAAGAATGCAACTCTTAGTACTACAAAGAGTTAAAAAGGCGAGCCATGTGTTACCTCTGGATAGCTTCACCATTACAGCCATCCCCTGAAGCAGCAGTTAAGAGGAGGAGCTTCAAGTAGCACCTGGAAGCGTCCTGCTACAAGACAAGAGAATGTAATAATTGAAACGTAATGTAGATTACTGTGGATTAGGCACGCATGCAGTAAAACAACAGCAGCAGCAACCTACCCGGTGAAATCGCACTAAGTGGGGTAGAAGTTTTAAAAACAGGAATGCTTTCAGAATATTGTAACAAGACCATGAAAATCTAGATGAATAGTGTTATAATAGGAATATTAACAAGAATAATATCTACAACCCTAGTTAGAATAGGAATAGGAATAGTATATAGAATCCTACTTGGAAAAGGACCTTATTATAGTATCCTAGTTGGAAAAGAAGTATAATATGCCACCAGGAAGCTGAAACCAATGGGCATCTTTTCCTGCATTGTCCAATTACCAGACAACTATGGCAACTTTTTGCAGCTTTAGCTCAAATTGTTTGGGTGATGCCTCAGAGTATGCTGGACCTAATATGCAGTTGGAACAATATACAAGGAGAAACTTGTCATAAAGAGTGGTGGAAGATTGTTCTAGCTTGCATATGGAGGACAATTTGGAAAGAGAGGAATGCAAGATGTTTTGAAGGAAGATGTCGCTCAATCCGGAAGATCAGGAGCTCCTACATTTCCCATCTTTATTTTTGGTGTAAAGAACAGTCAGTTGGTGAGGTGGAATCATTACTAGACTTTATGGCCTCTTTTGTCTATCTGTAGATATGCTATACCTGGCCTTTTTAGGGTAATGATGAATATAACACATAAATAATTTCAAACAACAACATACCTAGTGGAATCCCATAAGTGGGGTCTGGGGAGAGTAAAATGTATACCACTACCTCATAGAGATAGAGAGGCTGTTTCTGGAAAACCCTCGTCTCAAAAATCAAACCCAATAAGCACGTTACTAATTTCAAATATATATAAATAGGGTCTCAATATAATAATGTAGAGACGACAATTCAATAATATTCATCTACAATATTTCTCACAAAGAGGTTACTAAATAAAGGCTGGCTTAAAAAACTGGAAATGCCACAGAAGATCAAAATAGGACCCATGAAAATCTAAATGGAGAGGTTACCAAGTCGAGATGATATTGCATGGCCAACAATGATGAATGATGATCCCTTATCACCACCCACTAAATGCCTTCCACCCCTCCCTTTCAATGACTTTTTTGGCCTATTCCCCCTCGATGAATTAACACCAAAGATGAAACAAGCATTCACACAAACCAGCACAATGATGGATCTCGAATCACTCAGTAAGAAAAAGAAAGTGCAGATTATAACACATAGCTTTAACTACTCACCTTGCGTTTGCTTATTCCACCATCATGATCCAACAACTCATTTAATTTCTCTTCAACTGCAAATTCAGGTAAGAAAAGATAATGTCCCAATACTCCACAACCTGCAAATTCCAAAACAAAATGATAACAAAGATATACCTGCTTCAAAATGACCATGTAAGGAGCCATCTGGAGGTTTCTTCAATTTAGGTTGTGGAACTTGCAATTTACTGTCCACATCAGGGGATGGTGTGGAATTCACAGCGTAATTCCTCTGTTTCCCCTTCTTCACTAAAGAAGATTCACGAGAAGTTTTCACAAAAAGACATGATTTCAAGGAATCATGAATCTCTTTCCCATTGCTGGATTTTGACTTCCTCAAAGACTTGCTAACACCTGCATCAGGAGAAGTTATCTCCAATTCCTGTGCGGAAGAGATAGAGAACTTCACAACTTTTCCAGCTACCGTGCACCCTTTTCTCACTCCAGACAGAGTTTCACATGTATCTTTCAATGACACGGAAGTCTCAACAGGTTGAGCAGAAGAATGAGACAGATACTCTGAGCCTTTCAGTGCCACACATGTCTCCGCCTTTAAAGCTGATGCAGGAGATACATCAGGCAGGTTCTCGCATTCCTCTCTGAAATTCAAGCTAACAACAGCAATGGAGTTGCCTAAATTAACTTTTTCTTGGCCCACAGAACTGTTGATATTTGTTTGACAGAACGTGTCCTGATTTTCAGCAATAAATCCATCCAGGGTGTTTTTCTTTTTAGACTGTTTCCGTTGGATTTTAATTTTAGCACAATTAATAGTACTTGTAGCACATGTAATGTTGTCTTCTTTATTATTCATTTTAGCATCCTCTCGCAGCATGACAGGCTCAGGATACTCATCATCAGAATCCTCCTGAACAATCACTTCTGCATTCAGCGGGTCACCACCTATATAGCCCCGACAATTAGCTGAACCACATACACACTTTTTTACTGCAGCCCCAAAGACTCGGACATAATTGTAGTCAAATGTCACCTCTTCACCCTGATAATAGGATCCAAAGCATATATCAGTTGAAACATAATAGAACAAACCAAATCAACACATATAGCTAGTATTAAGATGGAAATTACGCCAAGCAGATTCAGAGAGGTATAGTAACCATGCTTACTTAGGAAACAACTGAAGAAGCAAAGGAGTCCAGGTAATCTGTGGGATAACCATATGTCTTAAATTCCTCTACTAATGAAGATACCTTCATCCCCTCAAGCTCATACTTCTACAACCCCCCCCCCCCCAAAAAAAAAAAAAACAAAAGAAAAACAAAAAGCAAACAAAAAAAATTTTTTCCTCATATGTATTTAAAAAAAAATAACCACATCAAGAAAGAAGACAATAGGTTTAATTTATTAGGTTTGTCAAGCATTTTTCCATCAATATAGGATACCATTGTTTCCTGCATGAGTCCAATCAACTTTCTCAACACCAAATTTGATAGCTTATTCCCCTCCACTCCCCTTAGTGGAAACAACAGAAGTTCAAAAAAGGAGAAGAGAAAAGAACCAGGTTGAAAGCAGAAAATGACAATTGTGTCCTTACTGACCAGATCGCGTAGTCTCCTGTAAAGGAGAAGCCCTTTGAAGGTAAGTATGGCATCTGAGATCAGCATGAAAGAGAAGACAAGGTGTCTTAACTCTAATATACGAGTGGTAAACTGTTGCTTTTGCAACACTGAACATACAATCAAAGAGTTCGGTATTCATGACAGTTGCATTCTGATTCAACATAGCTGAGAGCTATTTCTTAACAGTTAAAAGTAATCATGTCCATCTATGTAGTAGCGACTTTAAGATAAAAGAATAGGAGTGTAGAAGTACAACCAGACTTCTGGACTTTGGATTTCATTAGTTCTAGTGGTCAACTCGATTCTTTCATCGTGTATCCTCCCCTGTTCCAGTCATCGAATACAACAACATTACCCCAATGCCTCATCGAATAGATGAAATAAATCAAAAAATGGATTTTTGTTCAAGAATGAATCTTGTTGAAACTGCCCATATTAGGTTCATCCTCGGAATGGTATCACATCCCCAATCTGATGAAATAGGATAATTGAGATGGTATTTTGTAAATATTTAATTTCCCTCTGGTGGACTTCTTCCACCAGAATAACGCTTTCTTTCTTCTTTTCCTCTCCTTTCTCCTCCGTTATCCCTTCATTGTATCTCCTCAGGATTCTCTTTGTAGATGGAGAAGAAAGTATATTTCAGATCTCGGGGAGGGGGGATCTTACGACATCACAGAGCCAAGATCAAAAGCTGAAGTTTGGTATTATTGGGTTGAAAGTGCTAGGGATCATATAGGAGAATGGATCTCAGCAGGGTAGCTCTTGTTGGATATGCAAGAGGCTAGTGTCCAGATGGACATCTCATTCTTTTGCACCAAATATGTCCAATGATATTGATGGATTCTTTTGACTTCCAATGAGATTGATATATTCTTTTGACTACTCTAGTGGCTCATGACTAGAAATCAGGATAGTTCTTTTGGGTACTTCATATATACGTTGACATCCCCAAAATTTAGGACTTTTATACTCATGTTGATATCATGGTCTAATGTGGAAGTTGTGTTAAAGCTTTTCTTATAAAAGTTGAATGAAGGTATGGACTGCCCAAAATCCCTTTGCATGTTATGTGACAGTATGGAAAAATCCCGATCCCATATGTATTTACTTAAGTCTTCTTAACTATGGAAGGTTGTCTTGCTCAGCAGGGATAGTCCAGTGCTGGTCGCATGACCCTAAACTTGGGGTCTGACAATACTTATCAGAAATTCAAGACTTGATGAATGCAACAAAAACAACCGTTACAATTCTTTTCAATCCGTTATGCTGATGTTTAGAGTTTATTAGATGTTAAAGAGCTCAGAACTACCCGTAAACTTGTTGGAAACAGTGTAGTCAAAGGTGCTTTTTTAAGTGTGGTTAAGCCCTGAAGCGAGCTCAAAATGTGTTAGCGCTTCGTCTCGCTTTATGTGTTCTTCAGTGTCATCATCAAGGTTCTAAGGCAGACTTTTCCTTGCCAATGAGTCTCTTATGTCGAAGTGACACTAAACAATTGATATTTTACTTTACCATAATTATGTTCAATTTCTTTGGCCATATATTTTTCATTCATGTTTATAATTATTAGTCTTGGACTAAAAATATATCTTTGTACGTTTTCTCCCTTTGCACCTTTTTTCATTTAAGCCAATGCTTTAATTGTGTTTTGTGCTTAAAGCCCCAACGGACCTTCAAGCTTTTTTGCGCTTTTCGCCTTTGATAAAACTAGAACTCAGTAAGGGCTAATAGAGGACACATTTTGTTTTTGCTATATGCAGGTCATTTAGATACCTGTGAACTGTCAGAACCAAGTAAGTTGGACTAAATGAAAAATCAGACTTACCTTCTTTATGTCCCTTAAAGCAAAGAGTCCTATGCAGACCTCTCCATTCACGATCCACTGCTCAGCAATAAAAGGAACTTGGGTCAGAACATTAAAGACTATTGAAACATGCAGTCAATACTTCCATGTAAATACTGAAACATGCTTCCATAATTATCTATTGAAACATGCACTCAAAAATGGCTATGGAGATTCAACTTAGAAGACAACACAATCTGGAGAAAGTTCATCACCCATAAGTGTGGTAGTCAAGCCAAAGGGCAACGGAAGCAGCAAGATCCATCTATGGTACCAGTTTATGGAAAACAATCAGGAATTAATGGCCAGCTTTCAACTATAGCATCTGCATCAAGATTCGGGATGGCCTAAAAACTGAGTTTTTATATGATACTTGGACAGGTAAAAGCTCTTTGAAAAAACTTCTCACTGAACTTTACTCTATCAGCTTAAAATAACCGAACCAAGGTTGATCAGATTTGGGAAAAAGAAGGAAGGAATCTGATTTTTAAGAGATCTCTAAATGACTAGGAAATTAAGAAAGTAAGAAACATGCTACAGACTCTGGAATCATTCAAGATCACCCATGAACTACCAGATAAACCACGTTGGAAGTTAAATAGCAAGAAAACCTTCACTGTTTAATCTGCCAATGGGAATTTATACCGCAATGCCTACATAACAGTGTTGGTGCCCTGGACAGTCGAGATCCCTCCCGAGATCTCTTGTTTTGCCTGGTTGTGGTCAGAAAAGCTTGCCAAACATATCAAAAAATACAGAGAGGAGGTTTCCAGATTAGCTCAAAGTGTATACTATGTAGAATGGATGGGGAGACTAATGAACACCTATTCATTCGTTGTAAAACAACAGCAAATATGTTCTTTTGTATTCTAGGAAACAGCTGGTCATGCCCAGAGAGCATTTGATCTACTAAGCAACTGGAAAGAGATACGCAAAGAATTGATGGCAACTGATTCCATCTTGCATAAGGTGGATAGTTGGCCAGAAAGAAACACAGGAATCATTGAAGATATAAAGATACAAGAAACACCATTCACAAACTTAGGATGAAGTGATACTAGAGGATTGCCTACCTTGAAGCAAGTGGTACCAGAGGAGGTATTATGATTATGTGGGACTGCTGAGCTTGGAAGGAGGTTTTCGGGAATTGGTGCCTAAACATAAACATTTAATTTGAAGCACAATTTCAGAGCTTCATTTGCCATTTAACTGGAGTCTACTCCCCAATTTCTTTTTTTAATTTTCTTTGAGAAGGTAACATTTGTGTATATTCCTTGAACCAACACACGGGTTCCACTGAAAACTAAATTTACTTGTCAAAAGAGTAGGAAAAATGAGTCTAAATCCTAACAGTAACCTAGGATATCAATAATGGATTCAGTGTCCTTGCACCAGAAGACAAAAATCCTGATACAATTTAGTTTAATCTTTTGAAGATCACAGTTCTCGCTCTCCAAATGTCTAGCATTTCTTTCTTCCCAAACAGTCCATCAAATACAATCTGGAGCAATCCTCCAGCTATCACTATCCACAACTCCCACCCTTCCTTCTCCCGAACTGTACAAAAGATGTGTTCTATTAGGCATAGCCCAAGTAAAACCCCTGAGACTAATGAAAAACCTCCACAGTTGGGATGTTATTCTGCACTGGAGAAACATATGGTTCACCATCTCAGCCTCTTTCCCACATAAATAGCATCTAGAACACATGGAGAACTTCCTTTTCTTCAAATTTTCCAGTGTAAAAACTGCTTCTCTTGCCAAAGCCACAAGAGACAGCCACCTTGAAAGGGATTTTAGGCTTCCACTTTGCTTCCAAGGCCAAATTAAAGGTTGTTGTCCACCTTATTTTAGCAACTTATATGCAAAGTTCATCTTGAATGTGCTTTGGCTATTTCTGCTCCACCATAATCTGTCGAGTTCATCCCTCGTTCCTGTAAAAACTTTCAACCTTCCAAAAAATTCAGTCACGGCCTCGATTTCCCAATCATTGGAATTCCTTATAAACTAGAAATTCCATCTGTTAGGATCAAGCGCTTACCATTATGCCAAAAGTTGTAGATGATAGCAGCGGCGCAACTTTATTTCTTAACCAAGTCCACCACACAAGCGCCATGTTCAATCCTAACTCCGACCTGGGCTACCCCAGCCCTCTTGTAGGCCTTTCCATAGGTAGGATGTTGGCATTACCCAACAATTCCCCTCCCAACACTTGCCTCATACAGCATGTTGCTCATGGAAATCGAACCCATGACCTTGGCTTGGATACCACTTGTTAGGATCAAGAGTTACCATTACGCCAAAAGTTATAGCTGATAGCAAAGGCGCAACTATATGTTTTAACCAAGTCCACAATGCAAGCGTCATGTTCGATCATGACTCCGACCCGGGCTACCCCAGCCCCCTCGTGGGCCTTGCCATAGGCAGAATGTTGGCATTTCCCGACACCATCCATTGTGTTCAATCCTCAGCTGCCCTCACTTATTTATTCACTACCAAGTCATGCATATCTGAACAGATACTTTTCAGACTACCAGAACCCAACCATTTATCCTCCCAAAAAGAAGTCTTATTGCCACTGCCTAACCTGATGGATGTTGCTAAAACAGTCATCCTATCCAAATTGTTATATTGAAAGAATAAAGGTTTGGGAAGAAATCGCAGATGTCAGTGGTTTAATTGAAGATCCTCCAGCTATTTGTGGTGACTTCAACACTACAAGATATGCCTTAGAGAAGAGAAACTGCAAGAAGAGATCGAGAAAGATGATAGAGTTCTCTGACTTCCACAAGAGATCGAGAGGGATGATAGAGTTCTCTGACTTCATTGAAGATACGAGCTTAATAGACCTCAGCTGCAAGATGGCAGTTATACTTGGTGCAAGGGGGACAATCAAGACAGAGCTTCTAGGATAGATAGATTCTCATATTCAAAAGAATGGGATGACTATTTTAGTCACATAAGACAGTCCCTTTGCAAAGATTGGCTTTTGATTGCATTCCTTTGGCCTTAGAGGTTCTTGGACGAAAGGAAGAACTATTTTAAATTCAAAAATTGGTCACTTCGGACTGCAGGTTTCAATGACAAGGTCAAAGAGTGGTAGAACTCCTTCAATTTTAAGGCAAACCTGACTTCATGCTATCATGTAAATTGAAGGCACTCAAACATAAATTAACGGACTGCCTAGTGATCCAAAGAAAACAAATTTTAAAACAACTGACTGAGATGAATTTGAAACGGGCGTATAGACCTATTGACAGAGGAAGAATCATCTAAGAAAGCAGCTTTAGTATAGACCTTTGACAGGGGAAGAATCATCTAAGAAAGCAGCTTTAACCTTAAAATTTGAGGGACTGATAAAAATGAAGAAGTTGCGTGGAGAAAGAAGTCAAGGGTCCTATGGTTGAAGGAAGGCGATAAAAACACCCAAGTTTTTCCATAAAGTTGCAAAATGCTCGTAAAAGGCTCAACAACATAGACCAGCTAATGGTAAAAGGTGAACTAACCGAGCAGCCTACAAGAATAGAAGGTGCCATTATCGACTTGCACCAAAGTTGTATTCAAAGGCCATGCAGTAGAGACCTATCAACATGCTCAATAATTGTCCAACTCTTTTAGCGGAAGACAATGTTAGATTATAAGAGAAATTCACTGCGAAGGAAGCCTTAAGGTGTCTGAAAGTGTGTGCAGGAGATAAAGCTTCTGGTCCAGATGGTTTCTCCATAGGTTTCTTCATTAAGTGCTGGGAGATTGTGAAACAGGACATTGTGAATGCCTTTCATAACTTTCACAAGCAAGAAGTTTTTGAAAGAAGCTTCAATGCAACATTCATAGCTCTTATCCCTGAGAAGAAAGGTACTAAGGATTAAGAGATTATAGGCCTATTAACGGATGTGGCCTAGTGGTCAATGATGGCATGAGAACCATGAGGTCTCAAGTTTAAATCTCAAAGACAAGGCACTAGGTGATTTGTTTCCACATGTCTAAGCCTTGGTGGACATAGTTGCTCGGTGCATGTGCTTGTGGTAGATAGCATGTACCTCATAGAATTAGTCAAGGTGCACACAAGTTAGTCCCAGCACCATAGTCATCAAAAAATAATAACAATATCCTGCTCTTTTTTATGCTTGCTTGATAGCATCACATACCCAACAAAGGTTTTTCCAATCTACCCCAAATCTGCTCAAAAACAATTTCCTTCTTTCAAATAAAATGAGCTACACTTCAACGTAATCAATGACTTCGAATGATTTTCACGTGAAATGAGAAAGATCTTGGCTTCCATGGTAATTAACTGATATTCCAATGTTATCAGAGATAGATGTCCGAACATAATTCAGAGAGATAAAGATCAGGCACATTTCCCAAGTTAGATCTCTTCGCCCTTTTAAAGAAAAGGTGGACTGATGGTCGAAGAGAGTTATTGCCTTATTGGTACCAGAGTTTCTAAGATCATGACAGTAGAGACTCAAATAGGCTTCAGCTATTGACAGGTAAAACTGGCCAATCCATTCCGCCAGCTTAGTCAATGATTTTTGTCTTCTCTTCTCCCTTATTGTGTCTACCACAGTTCATCTCTCTGGTGACCTTTATGGTTCCACTATCTCTTCAGCAATCGGCATTGCTACTTTTTACGCGACTAGTGACCTCTGCTAATCTTGAATTTCTATAAGAGTGAAGGATTTGAATCCCTATTCTAGAAATTGATTCTCCTTAGGATTTGAATCCCTACTCTAAAAATTGATTCTCCTTACTCTGAATATTCGTTTTCCCTCTTCTAAATACTTCTTCCCCTGAATGTTTTATGCTCAAATTAGAAGTTTTTGTTAGAATAGAAATAGAAACAAGAATAATGTATACAATCCTACTTAAAATAGGATTAGGAATAGGAATAGTATATAGAATGCTTTTTTTTCTACTTAATCTCACAGAAAAAAGCAATTTCTTATTAAGAAAACAAATGGTGATACAAACCAATGGAACTGGAATCCTGCCTTTTATCCGGTGCAAAAGATCAAACAACTCATTCTATTACCTGAAAATTGATACATGACAATCAAGCTGGATACACATCGCTTTGAATCCATTACTTCATGAAGAAGCGAAGCATATTATAATTCATTTTCATTGTATTCGACAAATGACCAAAGTGAGGTTGCATTGCGCCAGATTTCGTCAACTCAAATGATTAGTTAGCAGATATTCTTACGAAATTACTTAGGGATCTTTGGTATAAGGGGTATAACTATCACAGGATAAAGTGTAGGATTATTTTATCTCATGTTTGGTTGAAGGTATTAGTTAGTCCTTTACATATTTAGTCCACCATTTTTGCCTTAGTGATGGAATAAGTTATCCCATATATACGATGGAAAAACTTATCCCAGAATAATTTATCCTGGGATTAATTATCCCAGGATAACATGTTCCCAACGAAACAACCCCTTAGTGGCTTCAGAATTGACAATATTTGTAGTAGGAAGGAGCTAACAATATGCACGCTCCAATTTGGGAGAGACTGTTAAGAATTAGAAAACTATTAATATGCCAAGAACTTATTCCTTGCATATATAGGAAATGTTTAAAATCTTTGTACTTGTGTATGTCAGAATTAGATCATCAGGAATTACTTTCTTTTCCTTTTAGTAGTACTTGCAGAATGTCCTTTCTATTCTCTTTTTGGATTACTTAAACACACTATAGAAACCAAACATACTCGAGGGAACAAAAGCAATTCACTCTCTTTGTATCTTACAGAATTAAATGTACAGTGCGGTTGCCAAGCATATTCACCTTTTCTGTACGACAATTAGGGTCACAGCTATGATTGATGAAACGACCCAAATTCCCCTTAGCACATGCATCAATTACCTGAAACAAGAGACATAAAAAGGACATTACACGATAAGGTATGAGAAATCAGAAAATTAAAGAGTCCATTATATACATCAAGTCATTACAAAAATGAACACATTGACCGAAGAATGAAAATGGTTCAATATATACACACATACCAAAGCTTATCTCCTTCACATTATAAAGTCAACAAGAGAAACATTTACCAAATAATTATCTCCTTTACATTAGGAATCTGGCTATAGTAATAACTTAACAACATTAATCAGTTAATTAGAGATATCAAGGTGAACAGTAATACCTCACTACCGTTAAGTGTCATGAAATAAAAATGCTTATGACACTTCAACGCATACTCCTTCTGCCGTGCCTCATAAACATGCATATCCAGCACCTAGGAATTTGTAAAATTTAAAGCTATAAGACTAATATTTCAGCAACGCTAAGCAAATCATGCATACATGCCATACATATGAAGAGGAAACCTCTAGAAATCAACTGAGAAATTCTGGACAATCTTTTAATGAAATAAAGCAAGTATCAATCACAAAACTGCAGTTGTCCAAAAAAAGCTCTCAGTCACGAAACCCAATGCATTTTTTCTGTCCTACTTTCTAGGGCAGTAGAAGACTACTTTTCCGGCAACTCTCGCCGGAATCTAAGCCTTTTTTCTAAACCATCAATTATTACCCACTGTGATAATTGCTTCTATCATTCCTGGGATGGGGGAAAACAAGATTTACTTTAGCACTGGGTTTAAATCCTTCGACATCACCAGATGGAAATCGAGCAAGTCCAAATGGTTCAAATGGGTTGAAAGAAGCCATAAGATGATGAGAAGGTCAGTTATGAGGAAGAAAGTTGTGGAATGGATATGCTCTTGCTTGAGAGAGGCCTCCAAGGAACAAAAGATGGGGACAAGAAGATGGAAGCTAACAGAAAGTGTTGCAGTGCTCTTCTGTGCTAAGAAGCACAATGAATATGGGAACTTCATAAGCTTAATAACTATTAATAGCGGGGGGAGGTCAGGTATAATTATACCTAAACTGGCAGTAAATGCAGGGTGGTTGGACATTGCCCTAAAGATCGAAAGATTCATTAAATATCAGCAGAAAGAGAAGGAATATTCCTCTGCAAGGGAGGAGGAGGAGAATTACACTTATGCTGAGGCTGTCCAATAGAGTAAATGGGAATCAAGAATACTAAGTAAGGCTGAGATAAATAATAGCGGAGGAAGTATTCATATCATCAAGCCAGTGAATGTCCAGGAGGAAGATATGCTCAAGAGATGTCTCATAGGACACTGCACCGATGGAAGAAAGGAGAAACCAACTCTGGCGGATATCAGGAAGTGGTCTGCAGCAAATTGGAAAAGGGCTTTTGGGGTTGACATTTACGAATTGAACAACGAAATGTACCTGTTCGAATTTCCTAACAGACATATGGCGAAGCTGATCTTTCAAGGCCAATGGAGGTGGAAGGATAGCAGATTCCGACTAGACTGGTGGAATCCAACAGTTTGGTGTATCCTTAGTTCAGAAATAATACGAAAAACTTGGATCCGAGTATTGGGAATCCATTGCACCTATGGTCCAAGAAGATTTTCCAAGAAATTGAAATTCATGTGGTGGATGGAATGAGACGGAAGAAGAAACAGAAATTAAAAATCATCTTAAGTGGGCCCGGATCTTGGTGAAAAACGATGGCAGAAGCATTCCAAGGGAGATAGCAGTTGCGTGTGATGGATTACTATTTCCCAATTTGGGTAGAAAGTAAACCGAGATTCGAATTGACGCCGACTTCTGACAGTGTCGCCGAAAAAGATGTAGATCTTTGCCTTAGAAAAAGTTTTACCCAGAGGTCCAAAGGTGCTGTAGTCAATGAGATAGTACCAGAATCCCACTTTTCTAGGATTTTGGTATGATGTATCATGTGGGGAATCCTTCAACAGGAAGTAAACATAAATGGGAAGGAAACATATGAAAGCACGTGGGAATTTTTAATGAAACAGAGAAGTTGGGCCCATCTCAAAAGCCCAAGAAGAAAGAAAAGGCCATTTGGGCCTGTGGCCCTGATTATGCTGCTCAAGTCATTTTTAATGACTTTTACGAAGGTAATCGTGGCTGGACAGAAGCCCATAAGGAATTGGTGTTGATCAACAACATATCAACCTTGCTAGAAATCAAGTCAGTCATGGAAAAGGAGAGCCAAGACACGAGGATGGTGATGGAACAATTGGAGGAAGAAAACAGGGGAACTGGGAGTTTAGTTGGAGAGCAAAAACAGAACTCCATAGAAAAAGGGGAAGGTGGAAGAGTTGCTGAATCAGAAGAGTCTGAGCTAGCAATTTCGATTGCAAATACAGACATGGTGCAATGGGGGGTGGAGGAACCTGTTCCAATAATGATAGAACAACAATACAGGCTCCAAGAGGAAGAGAATATGCACTCCATCTAGGTGCAGCAGAATTTAATAAGACTGGGAAAAATCTTTGGGATTGATTTCCAAGGACATGAAAAAGAGGCAACTGAATTACTGTCACAATTACACAGTTGTAGACAAGTACGGAGAATGGAACAGGACACAGCGGTAAGGAATATTAGGGCTAAGGGGACACAAGAGCTTAGAAGTCTTGTAGCTTTTGATGTCAAATTCGAAAGCTCGGGTAGCAGGAATAAGGGGAGAAACACAACTTCCAACACATGATGAAGTTCAAGTTAGTGTCATGGAATGTTAGGGGATTAAATAATAGGGAGAAGAGAAGGGTAGTACATAGTTTGTTGGTTGAATGGAGGGCAGACATAGTCTGTCTTCAAGAAACTAAATTACAAGGGGACATCACTGAGTTGGTAAAACAGATTTGGGGGTTTAGATGGGTCAGACATGCCTATTTAGAATCAAGTGGAACAAGGGGAGGGATACTTTTAATGTGAGATGGGAGAGCTTGGGAGGGGAAGATTTTGGAGATTGGTTCTTATTCTATAACTTGTAATTATGAGTCACAAACAAATGATTTTTGTTGCCATATTTCAAGAGTGTATGCTCCAAATTGCTACAAGGAAAGGAGGATGGTGTGGGAAGAACTGGGCTCCATAAGGGGACTAATGAGGGACCTTGGGCAGTGTATGGGGATTTCAATGTGTCTAGGTACATCTATGAGAAGAAAAATTGCAACAAAAGAACAAAAGGCATGAGGGAGTTCTCTGATTTCATAGAGGACATGGAACTAGTAGATTTGCAACTGGAAGATGTCAGATTCACATGGTTCAAGGGAGATCAACAGGAAGCAACTTCTAGAATTGACAGAGTATTGATATCCAAAGAGTGGGATGACAGCTTCAACAATATGAAACAAATTCCCTTGCAGAGAGTGAGATTTGACTACATTCCTATAGCTTTAATTGGAGGCAGCTGCGAGAAGAAGAAAAGTTATTTCAAGTTTGAAAACTGGTGGCTACAATCAGAAGATTTTGTGGATAGAGTCAGAGAGTGGTGGACTTCCTTCAATTACTCAGGTAGACCTGACTGTGTTGGCATGCAAACTCAAAGCTCTAAAACTCAAACTTAAGGATTGGAAGCAAGAGGAAGGGAGAAATCTGGGCATTCAAATAAAGAGACTTCTGGAAAAATTAAAAGTACTATACTCAAGCAAAGAAACTAGAATTTTCACTGAGGAGGAAACAGCAGCTAAAGCAACAATTCTTCTTGAATTAGGGGAGTTGGAAAAGAAAGAGAAGGTGTCATGGAGACAAAAATTAAGAGTGTTATGGCTGAAAAAGGGTGATAAAAACACCAAATACTTTCACAAAATAGCAAATGCTCACAGGAGATATAATAATATAGATGAGCTCAAAATACAAGGAGAGGTCACATAAGATAAAAATACAATTGAAAGGGAGGTTGTAGCTTATTATGAGAACCTTTACAGAGAAACACATCAATGGAGGCCTTCATATCAAAGTAACCAATGCCCAAGGCTTACTGAAGAGGAGTACATGTCCCTGGTAGGCTTGAGGAGAAAGAAGTATTAAATTGCCTTAAGCAGTGTGCAACTAATAAGGCTCCTGGGCCAAATGGTTTCACAATGGGTTTTTTCATCAAGTGCTGGGATGTAGTGAAGAAAGAATCATGGACACATTCCAGAACTTGTATGACCAAGAAGTTTTTGAGAAGAGTTTCAATGCCACCTTCATTGCTTTAATTCCAAAGAAGAAAGGTGTCAAGGAACTGAAAGATTACAGACCCATCAGTCTCATAGGCAACATCTATAAGTTAATTTCAAAAGTTCTCACAGAAAGGTTGAAAAGTGTTATGGATAAGCTGGTAGATTCCCAGCAAATGGCATTTATAAAAGGTAGACAAATCCTGGATGCAGTGTTGATTGCGAATGAAGATGTAGACTCTAGAATCAAGCAGAAGGATCCAGGTATTGTTTGCAAGTTGGACATAGAAAAAGCATATGACAATGTGAATTGGAGATACCTGCTGAAGGTGTTAGAGATGATGGGATTTGGTCAAAAATGGTTGAACTGGATAAGTTAC
>JAOTQR010000092.1:13453033-13481033 GCA_025774065.1 Solanum ossicruentum
ATATGGAAATGCAAAATCCCACTCAAAGTTTCATGCTTTATCTGGCTGCTTGCTAAGGAGGCTGCCCTGACTCAGGACAATGTTATGAAAAGGGGGATAGTCTTATGCTCTAGATGTTTCCTATGTGGGGAAACTCTAGAAACAGTAACCATCTATGTCTACATTGCAGATACACACAGTAGATATGGAGGAATTTCTTGAGCCTCAAAGGCATATCCTGGACTATGCCTAGGAGGGTAATGAGGCCTTATACAGCTGGGAGGAGACATGTGTTCTTGCAAATGACAGAAAAAGATGGAGAATTATCCCTGCTTCAATTTGGTGGGCGATCTGGAGAGAGGAATTCTAGATGTTTTGAAGGCATAGAACATAGTGTACAGGATGTTAAACTAAACAGCATTTTGTTGTTATGTTTTTGGTGTAATCAACTTTACTCTAATGATACTGTCTCTATAGTTGATGTTTTAGACTCTCTTAGACATAGAGCAGTGGATTTTGGAGCACATTAGTATATAAGGTTTGAGTACAACCTATGTACTCTCTAATATAATACAAAGTTACCAAGTTTCCCAAAAAAAAAAAAAAGCAAGTATCAATCACATTAATGGTAAGATGCATAGTTGGAGCATGTATTTATGCATGTATCTATCTGAATTTGGATCAAACTTAACCCAAGGGATTGAAAAGAATTCATAGTTGGAGCAAGCCCTTGTGCTGATGAAAATAGGAGAACAGAGATGGAATTTATAAGAAAGCGAACAATGGAAGGAGATATTCCTTCTTCAAGGAAAGAATAGACAATCATAAATATCAGAGTACCAGCGTACCAATAAAGATCATGGCAGAGATTTGGAAGAAACTAATGGTTGAGATGATTTCTGAATGAGATATCCTGGAAAGGGCCCTTCACCTCAAACCATGATGTTGGACGTTCAGGTACCAAGGAGAGAAGTGGGAATCTCCTGGGAAGAGCGCTTAGGAAGTGAGACCTACCATATCATAAATTTCTGAATGAGCTAACCTGCCACCAGGTTTGATGTGGAGAACAGAGTAGAAGCAACTGCCAAAGTGAAAAATAAGTATTTGGTATTGATGAAAATTAACTGTGTATAAAAGCAAGAAGGCCAAAGAATCAGAGTTCTGCCAGCCACCAATAGAGATTCCCATTGGCAAGAAGATCTTCTGACATTCACAACTATTAATGGAAGAGAAAAACGTCAAATCCAAATATGGATTGTGGAATCCAGAAGAAGAAGCTATGAAGAACTTTATGGGTTGTAGATGGATGGCCTAAACAAAGAGTGAAATATGTCCCAACCAGACTTCGAAGATAGATCAGGGGTGTGTTAGACAGAGGAAACTAGCGGGAAATAGTCTAAGACTCGGCCTCTAAAACACTCCTTGAATCATATATTATTGGAGTTCAAACTCTCAGGTTAGAATATGCAACACTCTTTCAATAAGTTGAATCAAGTAGGTAATAAAGCTAAAAATTATAAAGTGAACAGATGAATCACTGTAAGCCCCTTGATTACTTTATCCTTTTCTCTTTTCAAACACAATACTGTACCAGGATTTGATAAGGTTCAAAAATGGAATTCATAAAAAGCCATAATATCTGAAGGGATGGAGCCAGCGTCACTTAAGAGTTCCCTTATAACTGGAAAGACAGCAAAAGAAAAACAATAATACAAAGACAACTAACTACAGCGAGAGTGTGCAAAAAGATTGGGGATATTGGGAGATGATTCTTAGCTCTCAAGGAGCTAAAACAATTTAGGAACAGCACAGAAGTAGGACTAAAGAATGGAAAAATTACAGCCCAATGCCTTAGGTTATCTAGTTTATCAAATAACCAGCATTTATATATAGGTTTTGTATATTTAAGCAAGAATATACATAATCAGTCTATAGGTTTTGTATATTTCAGCTAGCGCCAGCAATTAAGTTTGGCCGAAGTACATATGGGTAAGTATCCCTTTTTAAAGAACTATCATGACATTAATCAATAACTACCTTTAAGGAATATGTCTGGGCCCAAAGATGTGTTGACACAAAAAAAGAGAAAGCAATTTGGCTTCAAAGGATGAACGGTAGCTCCTTTAAGGAGGGAACTGGGGGGAAATTGTTAGGGATATCATCATGATTAGATAAAGCAAGATCCAGGAGCCTAATATGACAATCAACAGACATTAACAAGCACATTTTGATAAGAGAACTCTAAAGGAAAAAGAAGATGAAGCCAAAGCCATACTTGAACCAAAAGAATTGAAATTTGGGTGACTTATGGTACTAGTAAGTCCAAGACTACAGTTCTGAACTAAGTTAAAGGAAATGAAATCATGTAAAAGGAGGCAAAGGGGATTTATTTTCTGAAAAGAAAACAATAAGGGTGTTGACTTGTTTCCCATGGAAATCGGTTATGATCTTCTTTTGATACTGATGGGTTTAACACCGCAAGTTGGTGATTTTCCAGAAAAAACAATTTAGTTACTGATAGCATGGACATCTCTGAACTCTCACAATTTCTTTCTTGGGAAGAGGTACCCACCCAGGGGAGGGGTTGGGATAAACATAGTAAAGTTTTGGTATTTTTTAGGTAAACATAGGAAAAAACTGTTTGTGGTTCCAAATATTGCACTACTGAATCCACTTCCAGTAATTACCGTAACTGTCTCCAAAATTCAGTAGAGAATATATCTCACCTCCCCGACATATTCAATAAGAAATTGCCCTTCAGAAACATCTTCGAGAAGCTGTAGGCCATAACCCTTCTTTCCACATTTAAAGCACTTCAACTTAGCATAGTTGCGTTTCTGAAACTGCAAGCAGTATATGATAGAGATGATACAACCTGCAGAATAAAAGCAATATACAGAAGAAAAAACAAATAACAAAAAGAGTAACGCTTTGCAAGTTAATGAACCTGTTGATTTGAACAGAATTCTCCACAAGGACAAGTCCCTTTAGCACACTCTATATTGAGAATCCGGTTCAGGCAGTCATCTCCACAGCCCATTCGACCATCTGAAGGTGGCTTGCAGTGGCAGATCATGATCTAATAGGGAAGGACAACAGAATGAAATAGAAGTTACTGAAGGAAAGTGCCTTAGTTTCTGTTACTGCAAGCACATCAGAAATCATAAGTTGATTGTAGATGAAGATGACAATACTTTTTCAGGAAAGGTAAGTTCAAGATGATCATGCAGATACTCAAATAAGCAGCAGTTCACAAAGAAATACGTAGGGACAATGGAAGGCGTATGTTCATTACAAGATAGTAGCCCGAACGTATTGCCAGTCATGGGCATTGTGTTTGTCATATAAGTTAATTTCATGCGAAACAAGATAAAAAAGCCCTATATTATGTCAGTCTTGTAAACATTGTATATCACTCGACATTTAATTCTACAAATGAATTGCTTCTCTAGAGATTGCTGAAGAATCTCCTCAAAAACCAACTTCTATCAATTGAGCGCTAACACTACATTTTCTTTACCCACCTTAAACTGCCTTAGTTAATGTAAGTCCATTTCTGTACTTTAGAAGCTCAGCCACTGCTCTAACTATTAGAAAAGAAGATGTAGGCCTGTTTTCATGATAATGGACAGGAACCCCGTCTAAAAGACATCATTAAAACTATAGCATAAGCGCGGGGGTTTTACCTTGTGCACACCCAAAGGTAGACGCTGCGGATTTCCCTTGCCATCCAAAAACAAAAACACGACATTGAAATGAAGCCCAGAAGCACCATAAGATACTTCCTTTTAAACAATCATTTCCTTTCATTTTACCACAGAAATCTACTCCACATAAACCATATCTCCACATAGTATCATAGCCGGGTTGAAAATGCAGCACAGATCATACCCTTCTAAGACATCACTAAAATGAACCTCAGAAGAACCACATGATACTTTTTTTGAGGAAGGTAACATTACTTCTTTATATCCACAGATATACTACATCAAAGTGTAGTCCCCCAACAAAAAGTTTTACTTATATCATTCCTAGAATCTTCTAGTTACAGCCAATTAATAACATTAAACACATCTTCATTGTCCCCTATCATTACTTGCTTACGCCAAAAATAGTAAAGATCTAGGCCGTTTTTCTTTATCTTCTCAATATTGTTCTGTTTTCCTTCAAAACATACCTGATTCCTTTCCTTCCAAACTGTCCACCAAATGCAAGCTAGGAAAATCCTCCAACTCTTCTCATTTCTTCCCGCATTTCCATCCCTTTTCCAGCAGCATAGAACTTCTATGATTCTCCCAGGCTTTGTCCACTTTATCTTTCTCTTACGGATGAACATCTGCCACGATTGATCTGTCCATTTGCAATGTAAAAAGAGATGGTTGACTGTCTCCACCTGTTCTTCACATAGATAGCATCTAGCTCCGAGATTAAATTTCCGCTCGTTCAAGTTCTCATGTATCAAGACTGCCTCCTTTGCCAAAAGCCATGTGAAGTAAATCATCTTGAAGGGTATTTCTGTTTCCAGATCATCCTCCAGGGCCATTCTTCTTGCTGCACCTCAGTAGAACTAAGTTCTCCGAATGCAGATTTTACAGTGAATTTCCCCCCTCTCTCCTCTTTCCAAGCTATTCTACCTTCCTCTCTTGTCAGATTGGCTGCCATATTCATTATGTCATGAAAATTTAATATGGTTTGTCATCTCCCATTTATTGAGGTTCCTTCTCAAAAACAGGTTTCACCCTTGTTCAATCCATAGTTGTCGCTGTTGCTTCTTGAGCTTGGCTCAGATTATGTAGTACAGCGAAAGCATGTTTGAGTGTCTCCTGTCCACACCAAATATCATTCCAGAAAGCTACTTTTCTTCCATTACCCACCTTGCATCTATTCTCTCCCTGACCAACTGCCATAGATCTCCATACACTACAATTGTAAGGGTTGTCACCATCTCTGTCATCATTTATCCTCCAGGTCACGTTTTTCTGTTATTACTCACTTCCATAGAGATTCTTTTGGTGAGAAAAATCCCCACAATCATTTCATCATTAAACTCTTGTTTTGAGTGCTCAGCTCTCTGATATTGAATCCACCTTCTCTTGCTTACCAACAGTTCATCCCATTTGACCAAGTGATATTTCTTCTTATCTTCACTGCCTGCCATAAAAAGTTCCTCCTAACTGCATCCAACCTCTTGGTTACATTAGCTGGTATAGGGAAAAATGACACTATGTACGAGGGAAGGGTATCCGGGACACTGTTAATTAGAGTTAGTCAACCACCTGAAGATAAATATTGACACTTCCAGTTTGTGAGCTCTTTCACACTTTTCAATTACTCCACTCCATATTTCTTTTGACTTGCTCTTAGCCCCCAAAGGCATTCCCAAGTAGGTCATCGGGAATTCACCCACTTTCCCTCCTAGTTTGTTAGCTAAATCTTCTACATTTATCACTGTTGACCACATAGATGAAACTCTTGCTCCAGTTTATCTACGAACCTGACACAGCCTCGAAAATGTTGAAGATGACCCTTAAAATCAGCATTTGCTCCTCTACTGCATCACAAAATACTGGACTATCATTTGCATACCGTAGATGAGTAATCTCTAGATTGTTTCTTGGGTCATTACTCACTTGGAAACCTCTGATCCAACCCTTGACTTTTGCAGTCTGGAATAGTTTGTTCAATCCTTCTATGGACAAGATAAAGAGAAAAGGGGATAAAGGGTCCTCTTGTCTCAGGCCTCTGTATGATGAGAAGAAGCCACATGGGCTTTTGTTGATCAAAATAGAGAATTTCACTGCGCTTATGCACTATCGAATCCACTTTAGCCATTTTGTTCTAAATCCCATCCTTTGCAACATATCAACAGAAAGTTCCAATTCGAATGATCATATGCCTTCTGGATATCCAGTTTAATAAAATCCCTGGTTGGTTATCTCTCTACCTGGAATCAACACACTCGTTGGCTATCAATACTGCACCCATGATCTACCTATTCTTGATAAAAGTCATTTGTTGTCGGTCCACTAGCTTATGGATCACTTTCTTTAGTCTTTCAGCCAGTAGTTTTGCAATTATATTGTAAGCTCCTCCTACTAGACTTATTGGTCTGAAGTCATTTAGTTCCACAGCCCCTGTCTTCTTGGTTGTCAAGGCCCCAAAGTAGCATTTATACTCTTCTCAAATACCCCTTATGGATGTTTAGAACAACTGCTACCACTTCTGTTTTGATGACCTCCCAACACTGGCTAAAGGCGGCCATGAAGAAGCCATCTGGGTTAAGCCTTGTCCCCAGCACATGCTTTGATGTTTTCTAGAATTTCCAGTTCTTCAAAAGGGGTTCATAGTTGGTTATCTTCATTTTCATCAATCATAGGGTACTCTCTCATTTCAGAGTCTGACCTCCAGTCCTCAGTTTCAGCATATAACTTCTCATAGTATTCTATGATCTTCTGTATCTCAGCAGGTTTAGTCACTAACTCCTCCCTGATTTTTATCTTATCAATAGTGTTGATAAGGTCTCCGTACATTCTACCCTCCCCAGACTCCACTTGTGGGATTCTACTGGGTATATTGTTGTTGCAATAGTGTTGATTTTTCTATGTGGATTTGCTATTTTGTGGAAAAAGCCCATACTCTTATCCCCCCGTTTGAGCCAAACTGTCCTAGATCTCTGTCTCCATGTTGTTTCCTCTTTTTTGACTCTCTCTTCAAACTGAGTAGTAAGAGAAAATCTAGAAGCTATCTCCCCTACCTCTAGATTTTTTTTTTTTATTATTTTTTTTATTTGCACCGGGTGTCCGAGTATCTTAGAGCCCTGACAAATCCCGGGGGTGCAGAGGCCCTCGGCAAGGAGCTTCCCGCAAGTGCACCACGGTTAATTCAGGTTTTACCCAGTCCGATGGCCCTCAGAAATTGTTTGCACCCAATGGGTTCTTCCTTTAGATTTTTTGATCCTGAGTCCTTTCAATTTCTGCTAGCTAATTTAGTACCAGTTGCTTCTGTTATTTCAGATTGCCTTGGTTAGTCTTGCTCTTCTCTTTCAACTTTCCTTTCAACGCCCTTAGCTTTGCTACCAGTATTAAGTCTAGTTTTCCATGGAAATGAAAAGACTCTCACCAGGTCTTAACCCTATCATTAAACCTTCTGTGCCCAGCCACCAATTTTCGAACTTGAAATATGATTTGGTTGTCCCACATTCTCCATAATGTAGCATCAATGGGCACTATCTGAGACAATTCTCTACAAAACAGATTGTTTAATGTTTCTAAAATTTGAGTCCCATTCTTTAGAAATTAGGAACCTGTCTAGTTTGCTGATGTGGAGTGCCTGTCTAAGTGAACTCTCCCCCCAGTAAGCCTGAAGTCTATTAATTCAATGTCATCAATGAACTCTACTAGTTTTGTCATTGACCTGTTGATTCTGTTGCAAGTGAACTTTTTGGAAGGAAGCCTCACAGTGTTGAAAACCCCACATAAGACCCAAGGGCCCGTAATTAAACCTCTGGCTGCCCCCAGTACCCACCAAGTTTCTGCCCTTTCTGCTCTATCACTCGGGGCATAGACACCTGTTAGGTTCCATTTAAAATCCATTTTTTTCCTAGAGAAACCACAAGAAACTGAATATGCTCCCACACTACTCACTTCACCATCCCATATTCTTTTATCCCACATAATTACAATGCCTCCCCTTGTCCACTGGCTTTTAGTTGCACATAATCAGTCCACCTTCTTTAACTAGCAATCCCCCCCTCCATTTGGTCCCTTGAAGACGTACTACATCTACTTTTCAAGTTCTTATCATGTTCCTAGTAATACTCCTTTTCCTCCGACAATTCAGCCCCCCTAACATTCTAGGACACAATGTTTAAATTCATCGATCCATAATGGCTAAATACCCCCCTTTACTTCTAGTACCATTGATATAGAACTTAGAATCCAGTTGTAGCTTTTTTAGTTCCCGTAACCCATTCCTCTTGCCTGTTGTCTGTTCACTTTGTTTCCTCCTATTTTCTTGTTTATTGCTATCGATCTTCATCAACATTTCCTTTGCCTTTTTCTCACAGCCTTTGAAATCAATTCCAAATTCCGTGACTAGTTTCATTATATTTTGTTGTATCCAATCCGAACTGCCCATGTCTTCTTTTGGAAATTGGATACCCAGTGGGATAGCTTCCTCTGTACTCCATCAATATTTTCCTCCTCTAGTGGATGTGTCATTACTATTATACTTTTCTCCCCCAATTCTTCTCTCTTTGTAACAGACATATCCATCCTCTCACTCTCGGTTTCCAGTTCCCCTCCATCTCTATTCCATCCCAGAATCTGGCTTTGGAATTTGTTTTCCTTTGCTTTATTTGCTGATATCTCGATATTTCTATGTCCTCAGAATGGGTTATTAAAGTTTGGGCTCTAAAATTTTCCACAACAATTGGATCCAAAAATTCTGGGCCCAGAAATGATTGGCCCAATTCCTTCTCACCTAATTTTTTCCTGTTGTACACATTATATTCCTCCTCTTTAATCTCGAGCCCACTTGCATGCAGGACCCCTTACTTGAAATCCCCAAGCCCCAGCCACCTTTTTCACTGATTGTTTATCTTCTGCAAAAGCTGGTCTTGGGTATTGACCATTGGGTATTTTCCCCCATCTCTCTTCTCCTCCGAGAATCTTAATGTGACTGAAGCTTTGCACCACACCGGAATGGTGTAAGTGAAGTCGTCACAGGTTACTTCTACTTCTCTGGGAACTCTATCTCCATCAACTTGTACTTTGATTATGTCCCAGTGAAGGTGAGTCGTATATTTGGTCTAAAGCTTCTAGAGCTCCGCGGAAAGTCGAGTTCCCTAGCCCGTTGGGTGTTAAGGGAACAACTTAGAGAACAACTTGATTATGTCCCAGTGAAGGTGGGTCTTGAGCGAGGCCTCCTCCGTCTCGATAAAACCTCCACCCATCACCGATCTCCTTGAATACCTTCTGTGACCACATACGTAAACCCAATAGCCTGATCCATACGCAATCTCACCTTATCTCTGCCTGCCAGCAGCCCGTCGTTGGTTTCCTCCATTCGAGCTCCAACTTCATCTTCCTCCAAATCCATTGACCTGTTAAGATATGCTCTGCTACCACTTTGGATGGTAGTTCAAACATGAAATGTGCATCATTCATGGCATAAACTTTGACTTCTACGACCAATTTCCAAGAATTACAAGCCCATTTTCTTACATCATTCAAACTAGGGTTTTCATTTGCTTGGCACAGGAATTTTCTTAATATGCATCTTCTCAAGAGATCCTTTTCTGGTGGTGATTCACCACCTGTGATTCTTACTTTGTTCTCCGTACTCTGTATTATAGCCTTCTCCGTTGCTTCCGTTACCCATCTGTCTGGGAAGAGAGCTTCTTTGTAGGACTTGTGACTCTGTTTTCTATCCTCTGTCCTTCACTGTTGTTCCCTATGGTTTGTCAGGTTCATACATGAAACCAGCAATCTTGTGAGTTATATAGCCCAACCTCCTTTGGGTGTGGACTCAGGGTTATTATGACAGATTTGTTTTGACCTTATAACGCTATAAAGCTGATTATCTCCCACTTTCATTGTATTTAAGAGTGCAATAAAATTCTGCAAAATGGTCCTTCATGTTACACCTCTTAATTGTCATTCCCTGTACTTTTGAAGCTTCAATAAGTACTGCAACTAACCATTTAAGAACTTTATAACTTTCACTCTTCTCATCAAATTTGGGCTGCACACCACCCATTCAAACCAACTTCCGACCTCATCTTTGCATCTCATGATGCCGTAGGCCTTGATCCCTGTGTTGTAAAAGATGATGTTCTCTAG
The DNA here is from genome assembly GCA_025774065.1 of Solanum ossicruentum. Taxonomy (NCBI): domain Eukaryota; kingdom Viridiplantae; phylum Streptophyta; class Magnoliopsida; order Solanales; family Solanaceae; genus Solanum; species Solanum ossicruentum. Next base: position 13,462,855 of record JAOTQR010000092.1, read on the forward strand.
TTTTGGATGTGGTCCCGTAGCCCTGCCGGATCCACCCATCTGAAAAACCTAGAAATTAAGAAATTTAATCTGAAAGTTGACCGAACTCGATTAGTGTGCCTAAAATGTGAGATGAGATGTGATTACCATTGTCTTACCATATGATACTTCCTTCTCAAACAATCATTTACCACAGATATCTACTACACATAAACCATATTTCCACATAGTATCATAGTAGGGGTGAAATGTCAGCTCAAAACATCGTAACCAAAGGGGACAAGGCAAATCACAAAGATTTACAACAAGAAAGACTCATACTATACACACCAATTAGTTGTATAGAGGAACCAAGGGTTACTCATACATGGCATTTCTTTAAACGGATGTACCTGAATGTTTCGTTGTAACCAATAATACACCAATGCCCATACAAAGTCACCGCCAAGGAAAAACAAAGGAAAAGGAAAAAGATCAGAGGCCAGGAATAACAGAGTTTATGCATTTTAGGAAGTTTCATTTGGAAAAAAAAAAAACTCAGGACTTGAGTAACAGAAACCCATGAGTTTGGCCTAATTATGTAATACCCGTAGGTACATTTAACTACCAGATCATATCTCAAGAAATAGATAAGATCAAGCCTAGATCCATCCAAAAAGAAAAGAATTTAAGTCCAAAAAAATTAATAGTAATATGCATAACTAAATTTACAGTACCATAATCACTGAAACTCACTTTCTTATCACAAAATCGAACAATAAATTACCATCCAGGAAGTAAGACGATTCACATTTGCGAAATGATCACCAACAACACTGGAAAAAAGGTGACTTTATTTGTAAATCAACCCTTTCTGATGAAATTCCTTCTCTTAAGGCAACAGTCTTCTACCAAGAATAAGCCACAACTCACAAGTTAATTTTTGATAAACCAAGATAATTAAGTGATTAAACTTTTACAATTTTTCTTTTTCTGACGATTTTTAAATTCAGAGATGAACTTTGTCAAAAAACACACAAATTCTAATGCCTTTATGCTCCTCTACATTTTATTCTTGAAATGAACGCCATAGTATATATATGAGGCAATAATCAGACTTTTGATCGGGCATTTACCTCATCAATAGGTTGATTTTTGCGGTTACGATGCAGAAACAAATTTGACTTGATCCGACTCCAAGATGATTGATGGGCCACTGCGACAAACATAAAGAAGGAAAATAATTGGATTAGTGCAAGCTTACTCTAAGATTATGAGTCCAAAGACAATACCATTGCCATTTCAAAAAGTACAACTGCAGATACCAGGTAGATTCTTCTGTCCTGATCCATTCAAACTCAAGTGTGTACGAGAAACATCTTCCTCACCAGAGCCATCGGATATTTCCAGCTCAGCATTGATTTCTGAGTTTGACTTCTCTTGGGGAAATGAGCAATCAGCAAAAGCCCTATCCAGATTGTCCTTACAAGTCCTTTAAAATTGATAGGAGACTATAAGCCATTAATTGTTGAAAACCAAACAAAACATACCATGCTTTAGCACTCACAAGTGCTTCTATTTCCATTAGTGAAACCTCAAATATTAAATCAAGATTATCAACCCCCGCCCACCCCACCTCTTTTTAGGAATTGTTTATTACCCTGACAAAAGGAGCTAATAGTCATCACTCATCTGATGCTTAGTTTTAATAGATCCACTTACTTTTGCAGAAGCAATATGAAACCATCACCTCAGTGTTCCTATGCCAAACAGCCAGCAACGCATTTTGGATACACTCCAATTAGAAGTTTTTATAAATCAATAAACAAGAGACGGGGGTATTTTCAAATATTAATAAAATAACTTCGCTTATCAATCTTGGATGGAACCAAAGATTCACTATTTTTTGGCTTTGGGGTATGATGGAATAAAGCAAAATGGCTCTTTAAACTGTCTGCGCTTCTTTCAATTGTGAAGTAGCATTTTCAATGCAACTTTCGACGCTCATCATGGGTCATGCAGAAACAGTCGCGCTATATTTTTAAACATAGGGGTCAGGCTGCGTACATCCGACCCCCCCCTTACCCTGCAATGGGCGGGAGCCTTTGAGGCATGGGGTAATGTTGTTGTTGTGTAACTTCGCTTATCAAAAAGAATAAGCCAAAGAATAAGAGAAAGGAAAGTAAGGGAGACATAATAAACACAATAAGCTGCCTATTTGGACAAAAACAGTTTGATGAGCAATTCCCCTTCAGGAGTTTGTTTTCAGTAACATAGCATGTCACCAGTTACAATGATCTCTATTCTTGACAAGCTAAACCTTACATGTGTGAGAATTTTCCAACTTCGGTTGGAAGTCGAAAAATGTCTTCTTCCTCCCCCCCCCCCCCCGAAACATGCTCCAGCAAGCCATTTGCCAGTAATAATCCTCTTTACTTCATACGGAAACAAGATCATTTTCATCTTCGGTGATGAATCCTTTGAAGTAATCGACTAGGGAAAGTGGCATGTTCTTATCGAAAGAAGCAGAAGATTCATGGCTATTTGATGAGGAAAATCTCTGGTGGGTTTGCGATGCTCTCGGCCAAGCATCTAAGGGGACAGGAGATCTATACAGACATTGGGGAAGGAAGATTCAAGAATACGTCTACAGGGTGTACCAAAATTACAAAACTTACGGTTGCTTCACTTCCATTGAAACAAGGCTGGGAGATAAATGAAGAGCCACATAATCATACCGGAGAATATAAACAACAGGGGATGGAGTGATATAGCAGGGAAAATTCTAAGATTTTTTGATAAATCGTATACAACGGTTGGCTGTCAGAGAGTCGATTCCAATCAATCGAAGTCTTATGTGGATACAACTTCGATCCCCCAATGGCTTTTGTCGAGGAATATTCTTTCAAGTGGAATTTATTAGCTCCCTTTTCCAGAAGCCTCAACGCTGGCCAGCCCAAACTTTGAACAACCACCCTTACGTTGCCCCCATATCAATTTATTTGCTTCCCATGTTAGTACAGGGAATTCTCCAATCAAATTCAACAACTCTGTTATCCAAGCTATAGTTATTTCCCAATCGTTTAGTAGGCTTCCTGAAAACCAAGTTCCACCGCTGTAGTGATCACAGTTCCATATGCTACACTCAAGGCTCCCACAAATAGAAAAGAGTCCAGGGAAAAAAGAGACGGCAGCGAACCACCAGAAATAGATTCTGTCCCGCCTTCCTACTTTGACCTTTGTGTTGGCCTTGAGTATCAACCAGAAATTCCTAATGGACCTCCAGAATCCAACACCATAGATAGTCATCACTTCATTTGAGCACCATTGCTCCTCTGGTCCATATTTAAGGGAGACCACACCTTCCCTAAAGTCTGTTCTTGATTGTACCTCCAGAGCCACTTCATGAACAAATCTTTATTTTGCAACTTCATATTTCTCACTCCTAAATTATCATACCAGATTGAAGCCCTTCTCATTTTTATTTCCTTGCCACAAGATATAATGCACTTTCTAGTCATATCATAATTTCCCTCATTGTTGGGGAGATTGGAATGTTGAGATGGATGTGAGGACATACTAGGAGTGACAAGATTAGGAATGAGGTTATTCGGGAGAAGGTGGGAGTGGCCTCTGTGGCAGACAAGATGAGAGAAGCGAGACTGAAATGGTTTGGGCATGTGCAAAGGAAGTTTGTCAATGGCCTAGTTAGGAGGCGCGATGCTGCGAGAGGTTTAATTTAGAGGTTATGCAAAGGGATAGGAGTAGACCAAAAAATTATTGAGAAGAGGTGATTAGACAGGATACGGCACAGCTTCATATTATCGAGGACATGGCCTTAAATTGAAAGGAGTGGAGGTCGCATATCAAGGTATAAGGTTAGTAGGGGTAGAATGTTATTTTACCTTGTTACGGTTGTAAGTTTGTCATAGGATTAGTCGTACTATTATTATATTGCTACTTCTTCCTTATTTTTTCTCTTTTTTTCCTTCTTTCTCTTTTTTCTTATAAAATTGGCATTGTTCTTTGTTTTGGCCATTATTCTATCTCTGTTGTTTTCCTTCTTTTACTTAGGATGGATACATTTGAGCCGAGGGTCTTTTGAAAACCGTCTCTCTATCTCCATGAGGTAGTAGAAAGATTTGTGTATACTCTACCCTCCCAAAACCCTACTTTGTGGGAGTTCACTGGGTATGTTGTTGTTAAATGCACTTTCTTATAGTAAAATAACTTCACCTTTCATCCCTTTGTCTATTATTAAGGTTATACATCTATCGTACATGTTGGACTTTATAGATAGGAAATTATTGGTGATGTAGTCCTTGCATCTCCAAGTTTTGACAGTGTTTCCTCTAGTTTTCGATGCTTCACCAGTCTTCTGCAAATCCATATGAGAGCATCCTTGCTCAAAATCATTCTTCTCATATCCTATATGCCACTCTCTACCCAATCATACCATGTCTCCACTTTTGACCGCGATACAATGATTTCGTATGACTTCCCCCTTAACTAGAAGTAAATTCTATTGTCCATCCTAGCCATGAGGGCCAGCATGTTGAGAGAAGGAAAAATAATAGGAAAACAAAAGGATAAAGAATGAAGGTTTCCAATGGAGCAATTCCACCTGAGTGGGGATCCCAAAACCCAAAAGGGACCACAGGAGGATGCCTCAAAAAAGGGGCCTAAGAGCATTTTTTACTCAATGCCTTAACGTTGTTGGGTTAGATTTCCCTTTATCCCATTTTGTGAGATGCCATTTGATGGACACAAGTTTGAGATGTTAACTTGATTTTGTGTACATATAGACATAGGTGTGTGTACATACACATATATATGCATACACACAAATGTGTGTCTATTGATAACTGAGAAATCCATTAATCAGTCTACTCTTTTATCCTTCTCCACTACAATAACACATTAGGTTCACATCTTGATTCCAACTCGTAACACACACTACCACACATCTCCGCTTGTACTACCTTTACCTCAGAAAACAAACCCTAATTTGATGTGTATATTATATTAATGATAGTGGAGTAAAATATTAAAGTTGGTAAATGAAAAGTTAGTTTAATAGAGAAAACATCGCACAAAGTCTAAAGATAAATACATTAATGGGTTGAATCCTTACAACTTGTTTAAAAATAAATGATGTTAATTGTTTAGCTCTTTATTATTTTTGGTGTAAATAGGAAGTGCTAGCACAGACTGAAGACATTTTTTTATTTTTTAGGTTATTTGCAACAAAAAAGTACAAAAAGGAACTCTAGTTGTAAGTTGTAATACTTTGGAGGGAGATTACAATTTTTGATGTATTATATCTGTGGATATACAATTGAAAGGCTATGATTCTCCAAAAAAAGGTATCACTGTAACAGTGCTTTTACAGAGAAAAGAGCAGAAATACAACAAGGCTCCTACAGCTTTAAGCAAGAAGCGACCTCTAAGTAAACCCCAAATTTACAGAAAATACAGAAACTAACCTATAGGAGATATAGTGCTTATAACAATAAAAATCCAATTAACTTTTTCAATCTGAGCATGCTTAGTTTTAGAACATATAGAATCACCATAGCATTTAATCACAAAAAGGCTGACTTTTATGGTGATCCACAGAAGCTAAGGAATGCATCTTACTAATTACAGCAGGAAATATAATGCATGCATACACACATAACAAACATATACACCACATAATAGGGAAGTGTGATCTAGCCATAGTCCACCAAGAAAAAACTAAATGGAAACAGAAGAGCATACTATTGGCCCATCTGTGATCCGGAGGTTAGGTAAGCATATACCACATACCATCTGCAGTTTGTTTCTTCAATTTGATCAGCAAGCAAGGAAGGTATACGCCTCCATTTGAGGCAATCATCACACTGCACCCAAGCATTTCTTGGTGGCAAGAGACACTCGCCTGTCTCACTCTGCAGAATGTCCAAGTTTGAAATGCCTCCATCTAAACTTTTCTTTTCAGAGACAACTTGTCCAAGCCCAGATGGCATTCCATTCTCTACAACATTTGTTAATATAGTCACTGAATACTACAATGTACCAAGGATAGCTTAATTAATTTGAACTTTAAAAGCTCAATTTATTATTACTGAATCATCTGACAATACCTGTTCCGGAATGCTGTCTCAATTCACCTAAACAATTAATAGGGTCACTTTTGCACTTCAGTTCATGCATAATGTCTTCCTTTTCTTTGTTCCCCTTCTTTTTACTACCTTTTCCTTTTGACAAACTTGAGACTTCTCTCCTCTTTCCTGATTCCTTTGGTATCATTCCTTGAGAAACTTTTCGCTCATCAGGAGAGGATACCAATTTCTCCGACAACTCTGACACTGGAGATCCAGTGCCAACACTAGAACAAGGATTTCCCTCTGGATCACTTTCAGGATTTGAGGAAGCACACGAGATTCCCAAGCTTGACACTCCTGAATGGTGTAGCAGTTCTTCTGAAAACATCACAGTGCTGAACGTGTTGCCCGATCCATTTCCAGCTGTAACTAAAACAGAAGTATCAGAACAAATCAAACCATCCCTTTGTTTTTCTCCGTGCATGAGATTGCCAAATACTTGTGCATTGCTCATACTTTCTGGACTGAGCAAATCTTTCACCCCAGAATTGGAAACCTTTGGGAGCCTGTCTTTTTTCCTTTCTTTTTTGCCGCTCTTTTCATGCATCCTCAAAATTGGAGCATCCACTGGAGCAGCACATGGCTTAGACAAAGTCAAATCATGAAACTCTTCTGGAACATCAATTGGAGTATCAGGAATTAGGTTGATGACCTCTGAATCAGGTGAAGTTCCAGGATCCAAAAACCTGTAATTGCTCGATCTTCGATCCTGGGAAGGTGACTCAACATGAGAAACCAAAGTCTTAGCAGCTGGATCTTGAGCTGTGCTTTTTCCAGGTTGGCATCCTTCTGATAAAGAAACATGTTCATTATCCAAACTTCCATTGCAACCATGGAATTGCACATTCAGCACTTCCTCTCCAAACCTATCATCAACTTTGCTGGCGGGCATTTTTGTCCATTCTTCTTCAGCAGTACAGTTATTGTTAGTATCATTATCAATAAGAGGAATAACATCCTTTAGAGAACGCGGACCAAATTTCACCTTCAAGGAAATCGGGCCAGTTGGAATGGATCTTTTACCCTTTGATTTCCGCGACTTTCGACCAATCTGATTCTTACCATGTTTCTCATTTTCACCACCACGCTTTTTTGCTATTCTATTTTTTTTCTGCTTCCCAGAAGCTATCTCAAGCCTGACATTACGTTCAAAACATTGCACTGTATTTTCTAACAAACCCCAGACCGAAGAACGAGCTTGTTTGTTGACATAGCTTCTTCTCTTTCTTGTAATCTTCAAACAACTGAGATCTATGGATGTTTTTTTAATGGCTATTCTCCTGCCATTTCTTGCTGGTACTGTAGCCAGATTCTGGCTTAACTTGCTGGTACTGCGCCCACTCCTTCTCCGAGGAGCAATGCATGCATTGTCAGGGCATTCACTTTCAGAAGCATTACCAATTTTTACAGTATCTTTGCCTTTATCATCCTCCTTTTGTTGTAACTCAGTTATGCTAATTGAGTCGGAAGCATTCAGAAGAACATCAGTCCCTGAAACATCAAGTGTGACCATTCTCGGAGACACATCAACAGATCTTATCTCAAAGGGGTGAGGTGATTGCAAAGAGACAGATAAGTTTCCAGTCGTGCAACTGGGATCCATGGCATATGAACTCTGCCCAAAATCACATACATTGTCACCTGTTGATATCTCGGAAAGCATAACAACAGTTTTACAGCAATGTTTTAAGAAAGCTTAGGCCCCAGTGATAGTTCCTCCTTATATCAGTACAAGATGTCAAGAACTAACTGCCATGTAAAGATAAGCTTGTCTCAGAAAGTCACTGCAGTGATCTGTAAGAGCAAATGATATTTATATTGAAAAAAAAAAGCAGTCATAAACTTCATCAAATAAGTCTTGAAGAAATCATACACACAAAAAGGATGGGAATTGTAAATAGAGAAAAATTCGCCACGTATTGTGGGGGAGGAAGCCGAAACCCACCACCATAAACAGTAAAGATGTCGCGATACACAACTATGATGTCAAGGATATAATCAAGTTACCAGCTATGAGAAGGAAGATAGAGCTATTCCGTTTTCTTTCTTTCTTAAATGGTAGTAGGTGATCGGCTTTACTATATATTTTTTTTTCCTTATCAAAGTAAATGGTAAAGCCGATCACCTACTACCTATTTTTTACGACAGTGGTGTTCAGCTAAGTTGCATGCACCTCGATTATTCCAACGAGTGCTTAGGTAGATGGGGAACAATCACCTAGTATACTTTGCTTCCACTTGAATCCTCATGATTCTCCGCCACCACTAGGCTGCACCCTTGAGAGCAAGTCAATCACCTACTACTACATTGCACTTTGTGCATTAGAGTTATGGGCTCTATTCTACTCCATGTGGTGAGTTCGATAACAAGCAGTTGGATGTCAGAAAGAGAAAAGTAATGGAAGACTGCTCATCTTTGTAGTTTTCGATTGATTAGGACTTAGGAGAAAGAAAAAAGAAAATCTTTTAGGATATAAAAACTACCTTGTGCATAGTAATTGCTTTTGTTTCTGCCTTTATTCTTTTGGTCCAGAAAGTAGGTTTCCTGTATCATATAACGATTAAATCTCATGGAGTATGATGTAACACCGTACTCTGGTAATGCATCACTAGCTTGGTGGGACATGAATGAAATATTTTGAATTAACAGAGAAACCAGTACCTACACATGCTAAAAGGAAGTTTCAGCAATTAAACACTGCATACCCAATATTTTCAGATATACTAAATATTAATAAAAATAATACAGCCCAACTCTTTCCAACACCCACATAACATAAATACTGCTGAACCATCTTGCACAAGCACATATATATACAACTTTAATCTTAGTTTCTTTTTTGTCTTACACTTGCTGGGATTAAGACCTGGCAAAGCCAAATAACCTAGGTGATGTCTCCAATCTACTTAAGCCGTGGCGGCAGAGTTACTCACCATCTGTACGGATGAGAGGGGGATCACCAAGCCCATTAAAGGAGAGATGGTCACTTACTGCATTGAAGTAGAACACCCTAACACCAGAAAACAAAGAAAATTCTTAGTTCTCAAATCTGCAGCTTAATGCAGACACAGATACCAACATGTCTGTACAGGGAAAACTGAAAAGTAACAGAGTCCCGTCCCAGAAAAGCCCAAAATTAGAAGAGTATATACACCAATAAAAGAAAACCCTAAGCAGATAACATCAAAATCCCTAAAATCAAATCTCCAACGCCAAATGCAGGTACATTCATCTAATTGACACGAAATCAAAACAAAAAATACAGAACAGAGATGATCATACCTGGTGAATTTGAAGAAACTTCAGGAAGAGTAAGAAGAGCAATTTCAGGAAATAAATTCTAGTTTTTTTAGAGAGAGAATGGATATTTATTACAGCGTTCTAGAGAGAGAAGAGGAATCACACTATGGGTCAGCAGACGGTTTTTGAGAGTTGGCGAAAGAAAAAGGGCACCGGCGGAACACATTTGAGCTCTCTCTCTCCTTTTTTTTAATTTTATTTTATTTATCAGACTATTATTAGTATTGGGTTGTAACTCCAATAATTTTCTGGAACACGAGGTCAACCTTATTACTCATTTTTCTCCTCAAATTTACATGTCAAATATTTATTAACTACTTGAAGGAGTAATATTTGCCAACTATAATCTCTTCAATAAATATAACTTGATCCATCGTATGAAATGGCAAAAGTGTTGGGAAATCATCAATTCGTCAAAAATTTCTTTGTGCGAGCTCTATGCATTTGTTGTGTGCTAGTGGTACGTCAGCATTGCTTTACTCACATGTATTTATAGTTCTGAAGACAGCTCTGTTCTGTCAGAGACGATTAATTTTATGAGGAAGAAACGTGCAATGGGATGTTGCAAAATGAATTTGAAATGGATGTTCACGCACAATATTATATTAAATAAGCATCCGTACAAAATAATAAGTTAAAAAGAGAACGCAGTGTAGTGATTGTCACAAGTTAAAGTATACATAAAGTAGGTTAAAGTCACCATACACTACAAAAGAACACATGAATTGCAAGGGTTAACTTTAGAAATTGCGGTGGTCAAAAAACCTAGCAATCAGCTTTCATGGCGATTTTCAAAACCTCCCCAATAACATTTGCCGCTACTAATTTGTGGAGGTTATTTTCTTGACAATCACAATTTATTAGCGGCTGTTAATCAGCGGCAGCCCAGCCTCCACAACTCATAAAAATGACTTTTTTATTTATTATAAAAGAAAAAAGATAATTGGAGTTAAAACTCCCACTATTTGCTCATTTTATGGGGGCTAACACTCCCTGGACTTTAAACAAATATTCTTTTAATATGTAAATAGCGACAGTTATAACCTCAATAATTGTTGATCTTTTAATTATCAATTCATTTATTTGCAAATTTTTACATGCTAATAGTCTGATACTTTATTATTCAAATTTTTTACTAAAATAAGATAAACATAAATATTATTAAACCATAAAGGCATTAGCATAAAAGTAGTAGTAGAATATTAGTCAGAAAACTTACTTTCACAAATATATTCCAATCAATACAAAAATTACTATCATAATTTGTCTCAAAACTAACATTGAACACATTCATTCTATCCATTAAACATAAGGGATTTTCTACATCAATTCAAGCAACTACCATAATTAACAATCTAATATAATTGCACGACGAAACTTATGGATTGTCATTTCGATTACTTCCATCGGATGATCTTCATGTGTCGGGTGAAATGGATCCACTAGCTGCATCACTTGGATACAAAAATAATTTAAAACATATCTAATTAAAGAACTGCAATAAAATCAGATTCAATAAAATTTAACAACAGAAATGAAACTTAAACAACAAATAAGAAGTTTATGAACTTTTTCTTACCGTTGAATGAGTTGGAGAAACAAAGATTTCAGCAAATTGTTCAGCTATTGTCCCTTCATTATCATATAAGTCTTGAAAGCATTCACTTATTGAGTGTGAACATTCATCATAAGATTGTACTTCTCTTGGCATTGGGAAGAACAAGAGCTATTATAACTTGAAGCATTTAAATCATTATAACGGGGTCTTGTTTGTTTAAAAGTTCTACTTGAGACAACTCCTAATCCTAAGCATCTTACTCGTCTAGAATGTTCTTTACCTAGAACCTTACCAACGACATCGTTTGGTGAAATTTCAGATTCATCTGTGATGCTTTGAATCATGGCTAGCTCAATTTTTTCTTGAATACAACAACCATCAAAAGTTAGATATTTGAGCACATAATTTCTTCCAGTATCAAAGTTATTGACATTTTCCTATTTTTCGTTTTTTTTTTCTAGCAACTAATTACATACACTACTGCATAGCAGTAACATGAGAATCCCAAGAAGTTAAACTACTACCTGTAAAGCTCAATCATAGAAGTCCTCTAAAATAAAAATCAATCCAAACTTTCCTTCACTTACTGACATGTCACTCAACTTTAGTGCTTAGCTTTGCCTTTATATCTTATAATCCTAGTGTGCCCTTCTTTTTCTTGGGAGGGCTTATGAGGTTTTCTGAGTTATTCTTTTCCCCTTTCTGGGTGGGAAACCCCATACTCAGTTCAATACGTACAAAGAACTTATAAGCTTCTGGCTTCTGCAAGTAGTGTGATTTTAAAGCAATTCAACATAAAACACCCTACACAATCTAAATAGACATAAATATCAAGCAGAACAGTGTGGTCTTTACATGGGAGCAGCTTGCATTATGACAACAAAGAGAAGGACCGTAGACGGAAAATATGATTTTGACAGATTCTTATACAATGCAGATGAAGGCAAGCCAATGATTTGATGCATACTTACAAAGGGGGTTGATCACTAACCTATGATTCTTGATTTACCTCTAACTAGTAAAAGATTTGGATCAAGCAAGGAAAGTGTAGGTAGAAGCACGTCATAGTTTAATTCTATTATTTTGATGGTGAAAAGAACCAATAATTAGCTTCTCGTGAATTCTCTAAATGAACAATTTCAACAAAATCTTTTTACTTATATTCAACTCTATGTATTCTTCCACTCGTGAGTTTAGAGAACTGTTAATATACCCACTGAGATACCACAAGTATAGTCTAGGATGGTAAAATGTATTTAGACCTTACCCTTACCCGTTGGAGATAAAGATGTTTCCAAAGGTTCCCACGCTCAAGTGCAACGACAGTGAAGAAAACGTAGCAACTAGTAAGGAACGCAGTGCAGATATAGTGATAGATATCAAACGTATGACATACCTCATCAAGCCTACATCCATCGAAAAGCAAAATATCACTCCAATGCTTATTATCCTTCTATATCCTCTTTCACCCACCAAATCATAAAATGTGGTTCATACAGATGTAACGTGTAACTAGACAATGCCAATAAAGCAATCAGACAACAAGAGCAACACATCTATCCCTATTCAGCAAACACATGTTTCTAGAGGTAGCTACCTAAAATGCAATAGAAAAATTTAAACAACAAAGAAAACTAAAAGCAACTCAGAAAAGTGTTTAGTAAGTGGCGTTGGTCACGCGAAACATCTAGTCGAATACTTAGGACTCCAGTCCTTTGTTGTTTGATGTCATTTTCGACAAGGATAAGCACTTACGCTATATACAACCTGCATTGATTGATTTAAAATCAAAAGAGTCATCACTTACAATGCTTCTTTAGAAGCATGTCTGCTTCTTAATTAATTGATTCCCTGCAAAAAGCATCTCTTTTTACTTGTGAAGATGAGTTAATAAGCAAATGGAGAGTTTTTTCCTGGTCTAGCCTCTAGGTTCAGATTAATTGCTTATGAAACTAATCTCATAATATTCTCCCATAGAAAGTCCACATATAAGTGATCTCATGACATTACTTTTATTATCATTGTTATTCTCTATTTGCATTTCCCCCAAACTGAAGTAGGATTAAAGAAACATTCACGGAAATGGCTACTTTCATGAAAAATCAAAATAATTTAGCACTAAGCTTGCTGGATTAGGGAGGAAATGTGTTTCAGAGGTAACTTTACCAGGTTTTCCTTTTATGATTTCCAAGTGGAAAAAAGCATGAACACTGCTATTGATAGAAATACAAAATTTATCCAATCCACTGATGAAATAGACTAAATGACTCAGCTTATAGAAGGCGCATAAGGGTATGATAGTAAGAATCAAAATCAAAAGACCAGCCTCATTATGATCCAATGTTTCTAACATAACTCTTGCAAAGCTGTTTGATAGGATCCCACCTCGTTCCCATCCTATCTCTCTCTCATAGAAAAGTTCACACAGAAAGCCAACAATAACTACGCCAGTCCCAAACAAGTTGGGATCGGCTATACGAATCCGCTTAATTCAAATATAACAACAACTATGCCCAAGTCCCAAACAAGTTGGGCTCAACTATTTGAATCTCAATTCTCTCATTTAAGCTCATTTCATAACATCATCATACTAAATAGTGCATAGTCAACTCAACATTATTTACAAGTCAGGAAAATTCATGATTCATAGCAAAACATGATCTCTTGGGGAGTACAAGAATTTTATCAATCAGATAAACTCCTAAAGTCATTCAGTTGTACTGCAGCTTCAGGTTTACAGGCAAATATAGACAAGAGTTCCATGTTTATGTCTGGGGTCAAAGACTAGAGTAATCAGTAACAAAAATGCTAGCTACTAAGCAAATTGCCAAAGTAAATGCAAGTAAAGGCCATTTCTGTTTTTGCAAACTAAGACTGATTCTTTGATTTTTGCAAATCATTGATGATATGGCAATATACTAGGATCCAAGAAGTCTCCAATACTAAAATCTGCAAAATATCAGTTTCCAACTTATTCAGAAAACTTACACAGATCTCTTTTGTTGCCTCATTAACATATGTTCCATCTTCATTCTTATGAGTAGCAAGATAGAGTTGTCCTCGTCCAGGAGTTTTTTCAGTCTCGGCTTTCTATTAATGAAACAAAAAAAACAAAGCCACAATAACTTAACTAACTACAAATAGTTGCTAGTCTAATTAAAGTAATTCAAATGAAGATTTCTCACCATTTCAGCCCTTCTTCTAGAGTTAGATTTGGATCCACCGATGCGTGAAATGATTTGTTGCTTTCGATTTTCAGCATTTCTTTTACACATTTCCTTAAATAAAGATATTTAAAAGTTAAAATATAAAAATAAATAGTCATATAATTAAACATACCAATTGAAGCACTTAAATACATACCATTGTTTTTTCTTTAAGGCGGTAATCAACATAAGAAACCCATTGATCCCTTGGAATCCCCGTTGGAACTTCATACATTAACTCAACTCTGCTTTTAAGTGAGTCATAAATGTTATCAAATCTTTTGTCTTTTTGCGCCCCACTTCTTACCCATAGAACTATAAACATATCGTCTTCTATTTGATTCACTGGTCCTAAGACAAAATCACGGCTTCAAGAATAAAAAAGTTGTTAGCTTATCTAATCTAATATATGAAAATACAGCACAAAAATTAATTTTTAAGAAATTACTTTACGTACCTTTATAGATTGATCAAAGCAACGGTTGAAATATGTCACTGGTAAATCTGACCATTTCTCAAAATGAATTGCAAATATGGAACAATCAATTGCTAAAATTCCACAGAAGCGTGCAAGAGTGCCTTGTCCTTCACCAATAGGAGAATCCATATCATCAAAATCAACTACAATGTGTTCTCCATTAGACAAATTTAAGACCTCCCTTTTCTTCACTTTGAGCTTTTTGATATTCCCTTGTGAATCTGCAAAAATTTATTTAAAAAGTTTGTTGACTTCAACTCCAATAGAATGAAAAACAGAGGAAGGCTACAAAAAAACAAAGTCATGCAAAAAAGTTTTTTGCCAGCCCCCTCTGATAGTATGTTAGAATAGTGTTGTAGTATGTTTGTACTACATTGTACTCACTTGTACTACATAGCGTAGGTTAGTTTCCTATAAATAGGATCTTGTACTTATGTAATAGACACAACAAAAATTTCTCTCAATTTATTTTTCTCGCTCTTTTCTCTATTTCTCACATGGTATCAGAGTTTTCAATGAGCTAATTATAAGTTACTGTTGAGTATCCTTGTCCAACAGTATCAAAACCCATTTTCTTCCTTTTTCTTCGGTCAGATCTCCTCCACTACCGCCACTGGTTAACCACCAATGGGTTATCATTTGTCAAAACTAACCCTATCACGATGTTCACCACCTCTGGCATCATTGGATTGCTCTCCTCGAGACCAACCTGCCTACCTAGTTCCAACATAACTACCGCTGTCATGCATCGCTGCCGCCATCAGAAATTCCAGAACTGATCTATTTGATACACTGTTCTCATTTCTGGTATTTGTTTCCTCAATAGGAATTCCAATTTGTATCTAATTCTTACTTGAAACCTTCAATATGTCTTCTATAGCCGATGTTTTCACTAATCCCGGTGCTTCACCATCATCCCGACCATTCACCCTATCTAACATAAAGACCCCTGTTATCACCACTATCAAATTGAATGGATCTACCAATTATCTTCCATGGGCAGCCTCCATCAAAATGTGGTTCAAAGGACAAGGGAAATATGATCATCTTATCACAAAGGTGGAAAACATTCCAGCAGCAGACAAGACCAAATGGGAACAGATCGATGCCTAATTATGTAATATATTATGGAACTCCATTGATCCGTCTGTTTTACAAATATTTCGTCCATTCAAAACATGCTATGAAGTCTGGAAAGAAGCATCTGAATGTTATACTAATGATATTCAATGTCTTTATACAGTGGTTTCGAGCATAAAAAATCTCCAACAAGAAGGTTCTATGGAGTCCTACTTGGGACATGTGTGAGCTCTTATGCAAGAATTCGATGCTCTTCTTCCCATTACCAAAACTAAGGTTGATCAGAAAAATCAAAGGGAAAAGTTGTTCATGGTTCTTGCCTTATCTGGACTAAAGCCTGAGTTTGAAGCAGTGAGACATCAGATTTTAACCAGTTCCACCGATCCTACAATGAAATATGCCTTTAAAAGGCTACTCAATATGACAGGTGGTCCCTTATCTACTCCTGCTCCTTTATCTAACTCATCAGCTCTTGTGTCTCAGAATTTAGGGGGTCAGGGACGTCCTGCTAATCGTCCTTCAAATAATGCACCTTTTGTAAGAGGAAGGGTCATGAGGAAGATAAATGTTGGCAAAAGTATGGTCGACCCACTGCACCTCCAGCAACCACCTCATCTCGAACAGCCAATGCCATACAAAGTGATTTTGTACCCAATACTGATTATGAGGCATTTTTGAAGTTCAAGGCTTTTCAGAATTCTCAAAAATCTATTGGTAACTCCATGGCTTGTATTGCTCAACATCCTTCTCTTGGGCCTTGGATTATGGATTCTGGCACCACCAATCATATATGTGGTAATAAAAATCTTTTCTCTACCTTTACCTTTTCTAATCATTTACCAGCCATTACCATTGCTAATGGAACCAAAAAGCCAGTTCAAGGGATAGGGATAGCCTCACCTATCCCCTCTCTTTCTTTAAATTCAGTTCTTTATGTTCCTAGTAGCCCATTCAATTTGCTTTTTGTTAGTCAACTTACTAGAGAACTACAGTATTCAGTAAATTTTACTCCTTCTGTTTATGTACAGGATCTGGGTATGGGACGAACGATTGGCATCAGACGTGAGTCACGAGGCCACCATCTTTCTATACCTAGTTCGCTAGTAGCCTGTGCTAACAGTACCTCTCCAGACATTCTCCATTCACGTCTTGGTCATCCTAGCCTATCCAAACTGAAACAGTTAGTCCCTCATTTGTCATCCTTGTCCAGTATTAATTGTGAGTCATGTCAACATGGTAAACATACTCGCAGTTCTTTTTCTCTTTGTGATAATAATAGGGCTGAGACTCCTTTCTTCCTTGAGCACTCTGATGTGTGGGGACCTATCCGGATCAGTTCTACTTTAGGATTATCCTATTTTTTCACCTTTATTGATGATTTCTCTCATTGCACTTAGTTGTATCTCATGAAGACTTGTTCTGAATTGTCCTCTATCTCTCAATCATTTGTCAATGAGATAAAAACACAATTTGGACATTCTATTCGTACCTTGTGCAGTGATAATGCAACTGAGTATTTTCTTACCAATTTTCTACATATATGTCTGATAATATCCTCCTTCAATCATCTTGCCCATACACACCTCAACAAGATGGTGTTGCTGAGCGTAAAATAGACATCTCATTGAAACTGCACAGACTTTGCTCTTGCATGCTAATCTTCCAACCAAATTTTGGGGAGATTGTACTTACTACATGTTATCTCATTAATCGTATGTCTTCCTCTGTCTTGCAAAACCAAATACCATGCTCCATTTTGAACATTGGACAACCCTTGTATTATGTTCCTCTTCGTGTTTTTGGAGGTGTTTGTTTTGTACATTCTTTTTCTCCTTGACAAAATAAACTTGCTGCAAAATCTTTGAAGTGTATTTTTCTAGGGTACTCTAGGTTGCAAAAAGACTATAGGTGCTTCTGTCCTGAGTTAAGCTGTTACTTTATGTCTGTTGATGTCACTTTCTTTGAGCAACAACTTTTCTATTCGGTTGTTCAGTACAATTCTCAAAGCTTAGACAAGGACTTGCCTATACCTTTTTCTTCTTTGCCATTACCAACTCCATACCTATTTGAGTCCTCAACCCCCGTAGAATCATCTAATCCATCTTTGGATCCACCCCTCACTCATCCACAAACTCTTAAGCCTACTATCGGCTTTGACCCCTCTCCCGAACCAGACTCTGCTGACTCACCTTCATTGCCAGTGGTTCGTCTTGCCTCTGATCCTGCACTAAACTGTTTCCCCATTGCCGTTCGGAAAGGTAAACACTCTACTCATAATCCTCATCCTTTTAACAATTTTTTATGTTATGATCATTTATCCTCTGCATACTGTGCTTTTGTTTTGAGTCTTTCCTCTGTTTCTGTACCTAAAACAGTCCGTGAAGCCATGTCCCATCCTGGTTGGCGCTAGGCCATGCTTGATGAGATGGAGGCATTACATTCCAATGGAA
>JAOTQR010000092.1:13495551-13512953 GCA_025774065.1 Solanum ossicruentum
AGATTAAATGCAACTGTTTGAGGGCCCTTCACATCCTGCCAAAGAAAGGAGTACTTTGATTATCATATCATTTGGTTCTAGTTACTGTTCAGTATGTTTAGTGATGCTTTCACCTCGTTTATTCTTTTACTAGACTGCTTTGGACTATTTTTCTTGAGTCGAGGATTTATCAGAAACACATCTCTACCTTTGCGGTAGGGGTAAGTTTTGCATACACTCTACCTTCTCCAAACCCCATTTTGTGGGATTATACTGGGTATGTTGTTGTTGTTCACCATACCTCGATTATCGTAATGTAGTTTCTATTCTTTTACTATAGGTAGTTCCTGGTTATTGTCTGATGTTCCTTGTATTTCCAATGCTTCTTTTTTCTGGGTTGTTTTTCATTAATCTGAGGGTCTATAGGAAAAAGCCTCTCTACCTCTAAAGTAAGGGTAAGGTTTTGATACACTCTTTCTCCCCAGACCCCACTTTGTCGGAGTATACCAGGTATGTTGTTGGTGTTGTAACCTGGAGTGACCTATTTATTGGTCTTTCATCCTAATTTTGTATAATGTGATTTTCGCAAGAAAGGAATAAAGTGACAAGTTCCTCCTGAATTATAGTAAGAACTAAGAACAGAGAACAAAACTTCCTCAATAAAAAGAAAAAAAGAAAAATTTAGCATCAGTTCGTGTAAGGCTGACACTCACTTCATGTGCAGTCGAAACAACAATTTGCAACTTGTCAAACAAAATATATGTTATACATTGGGTTAGCTTGGAAATTCCTAATCCAAGTATATGTCAAATTGTTTCCATTTCAGCACTAGAGTTTACAAGCATTTTTACTAAAAGAAAAAAGAGTCTGACTCTATGTTTCAAGGAAAGAAATCCAACTAAAGAAGAAATTGAAGAGAAAACAATTTTCAGCCCATTTTTCGAAGTGTAGTTAAATAGATCAACACTATTCGCCTTTGGAAAGTCCAGATTGTCTTTGGAAGGCCACACATAGCTAAGGGTGTTTCATTTGGTCAGTTCGTAAAGAAGTCACTGGCTGGGGCAATGGAGAATTAACCCACAACTAACTCAAAACGCTGCATAAAGACAAGATGCACGGATTTCCAACAAGCGCGCATAAATAATTGGACAGTTGTGTGACTTAAACTTCACTTGGTGTCTTAATTCTTAATGACCATCCTGAAGAGTTAAAATTCTCTTCTTGTCCAACATATTTTCCTCAACTTAACTCAGGCACAGTGATGCATACGAGTTAAGGTCTATATTAATGCCAGACAGCTCTTAAAGTCTCACTTCAAAATATTCTCTCCATTTCAATTTGTTTGAATGGTTTTGAGTTGATACGGAGTTTAGGAAACTAAAAAAGAATTTAAAATCTCGTGGTCTTCAATATTTCAGGTGGAAAGTTAGAATTAGAGAGCTGCCCAAAACAAATAAAGAGGCATTCTTTTTTAAACGGACTATAAAAAGAAAAGTAAAACAAACAAATTAGAACACAGAGAGAAGTTTAGGAGTGATTTATTACAACAACAACAACAACATTACCCCAATGCCTCAAAGGCTCCCGCCCATTGTGGGGTAAGGGGGGGTCGAATGTATGCAGTCTGACCCCTATGTTTAAAAACATAGCGCGACTATTTCCGGATGACCCATGATAAGCGTCGAAAGTTGGATTGACTAACTGCTACTTCACAATTGGAAGAAGCGCAGACAGTTTAAAGAGTCATTTTGCTTTATTCCATCATACCCCAAAGCCAAAAAATAGTGAATCTTTGGCTCCATCCGAGATTGATGGAAAGAAGCATTCACATATCTTCAGTCATTTAAATTAGCTGCCCAAAGTTCATTCAGATGACCTCTTATTTTAGAATGTTTCATGCTTATTTTCTTAAGAGGAGAGTTTAACATGATAATTGCTGATTTTTCCCTGTTACATATTTACATGCCTAAATATTTTTCTATTGGAGCTTCCCTTGTTCCTTTTATCAAACATAATGATGCGAATCGAGCTTTAATGAGTTCTAATATGCAACGTCTTAGTTTGTATTGGCCTAAATATGACGATCTAATCAAGTTCAATTTCTTCTCAGTCTGCCCTTCCCCCTAGCATGGCTGAGCATCAGAGGCTTAGGTGTCGCGTGTCATTTCATGCCCTTCAATTTCGCTCGGAAATTGAAGCTCTTGGAAAGCTCATTGTGGAAAGGTAAGGAATTGATGTTATTTTAATCTATATTTGCCATCTTAGTTGTTATCATCTTAGCTTCTGATGTTTTCTTGAACTAAAATGGTTTGTATCTGTGAATTGGTAGCTAATATTTGATTTAAAGAATGTGTTCTCATATTTCTTGTTCAGTTCATAAAAACATTGTTTTAAAGAATTTGTAACTTATGCACTGAAGGGTGTGGCCTAGTCAATGAAATGATCGAGAGCCATGACGACTCATGTTCAAATCTCAACGGACACAAAAAACACTAGGTGATAATTTTCATCTATCCTAGCCTTGGCGAAAAGAGTTACCTAGTACTTATTACTGATGGGAGGTGACAAGTATCCCCTGGAATTAATCGAGGTATGTGAAAGCTGGCCCAGACACCATGATATTTAAAAAAAGAGTTTGTGACTTATCACAAATGTCAAAGAATGAGGTTTAAGGTTGAAAAGACATGTTGCGTGAAAGTAATTTTTCATTCCTTAAATATCATAATGTCCTGGAAGATGAATTTTATGGATATGTTTTTTTAGATCTAAGTTGCATCAAGGGTTGAAGGATATCACATGTAATGTTTCCAAAAGCAAAAACTTAAGAGAAAATGACAATTCATGGATGTTTTAGGGAAATGGGAGAAGAGAAGTGCGTCCATTTTTAAATGAAATGCTCAATCTATTGAAAATGCAAGCTTCCAGGCTTTGGTCTAGTGGTAAGAGCACAATGCACGATGTTTAGGTTTGGCGCACGTCACAGATTCTTTTCCTGCTGCAGACAGAAGCTAGGTATTTTAGGAGAGAAGGGTAGAGGGGCAGGTCCTTTATCCATTGAATTTCGAACCATGAGCCTCTGGCCCTCTGGGATTTCTTAGATATCTGGAAAAAGAAGTTTATCAGAAAATATAAGAAAGACCTAATATATGAATTTGGTACTTATAACATCAAAATGCAATTAAAACTTCAAATTCCGCAAACAAGAATGATTATATATGTTTAACTCCTCAACTCTAACATCATTTAATGTTTTTTCAAGGTGGCCATAGAAAGACAACTTTATCCCAAAATTGATTCTCGAGATACAAATGATCAATCATAAAGTGGATAACTCCAATTGAAAATTGATCCTTTTAATTAATAAACCGTGCAATAGAATGAATATACAATCATCAGCTTCATACTAATTCCTTCAGTAATTTAGTAACTGCATGTATAGAGCGGAAGAGAGGAGCAAATAAGAAGCCGAGAATCGGAAGTAGCAGAAGAAGATGATTACATACTAGAAGACACAGTAATATTCATTGTTCGAGATGAAAAAGGGGAATCTAATTAAAGGAGGTTGCATTATGGTAGTATTAGAAGATTATGGGTCACAAATTTGAGAGGAAAAAGGCGATAATGATGAGAAAGAGGACGCCAGAGCACATGCGAAGTGGAGTTCTACTATTTAACACTAAGGATCCTTAACTTTTATCCCCCCCTTCTCTCTTCTTGTTTTTTGTACCATAAAATCAGATTGACTGCCTGTGTTAGGACCACTTTGTGCCTCATTGAAGTATGAAGGCAATAACTATTTGCTTCACATCACTCTGTCACTTTGAACAATGAACGGATACTTTTAATAACACTAATATTACTGATTCTGCAAAGGTTGAAGCCACTATTATATTCCATAAGACCAGGTCACCTTAAGTAACACCAATCATACTAATACTGCAAAGGTTAAAGTGATTATAATATTTACTATTTGAAAATTGGTGAATGTGTGGACTTATTGGTGGGATCATACAGTTTTTTATTGCATAAATAAGTTGTATGGTGTGGAATTCGATTCTCATGGCAGAAAATCTGAGGAGGGAAAAAATTGTTGTGAGTTCACATTGCAGGTGTAAAAAAGATGAAGAAGGTGCAAATTACTAACTGTTGCATCGTAGAGCAACTTCACAAGTGTGGGCAGTGGTATTCTCCATAAGATATCAATTGGGTTTTACTTAACGGTGTGCTACTGAGTTGAAGAATATGGAAGTATGGTGACTGAGAGAAAAGTTAATCTACCATGTATTTTTTGAACATTTGGTATGAAAGGAATAGGATGTTGGTTCAATGCTAGGAAGAAACAACAACAACAACAACAACATACCCAGTAAAATTCCACAAGTAGGGTTTGGGGAGGGTAGAGTGTATGCAGACCTTACCACTACCATAGAAGTAGGGAGGCTGTTTCCTGTGAACCCTCATCTCAAAACCCATAAGCACAAAAAAAACAAGATATCAAAAAAGAACCTGCTTCTTCATATGTTTTTAATTTTAAGAAAGAATACTCTATGTTGCTCGGACTCTTCAAAAATGTTGACGGGTGCATGTCAGATCCTGCAAAATAGTGTATTTTTTGAAGGATCCAACATGGGTACAACAATATTTTTGGAGAGTCCGAGCAACTTAGGAATGTCTTTCATGTAGATAGTTAGATAGGTTTCACGGAACATCAAGTCCAGCCTACATATTTTTGATACCCTTATGTATTGAGATGTGCTCTTTGATTTAACAAACAAATTTGTATAGTACTGGTGAAAGATACAGCTAAACATATTGAGCTCCAGACTTCTGATTTAATACAATTACTACTTTACCAGTACAAAAAAAAAGGCTAGATATTTTCGTATGGACTATGCAGTTGAGATTTCTGCTTGGCTTGCTCAAAATTACCTACTTAGACTCAAATACACACTTTTTCATTGGCGTTTGACGCAACGTGGTGGTATACATGGAAGTGGATACTATAATGGACTTTTCCCAATCATTACATGTGCAGTAAAAGAATTGAGTATTTTTATCTTCTCTACTGCAAATTTCCAGCACTTGGTGCTGGACTGTGGACTAAATGAAATTACATAACAAATGAAAGTTTATCTGATCAACTTCTTGCCTATTTCTTTTTTGTTTTCTGTTTGGGGTGTGCAGGAGTTTTTGTTTCTCTTGTCAAAAGATGATAAAAAAATTATTCATTCCTCTCTGCAGGTTACGAGCATCAGACCAATCTTACCTTGCCTATCATCCTGGGCTTAAGAGAGATGCCCTAGCCTCTCATGGCTGTGCTGAAATATTTCGGGTTCACAACTTTTCCTTTATCAGTGTACTCTCTTAACCTGATTGCGGTTGTATCCTACTTGGACTGTCTAATCAGAACATCTCTGTTGGAAAATGAGATAAATTTGGTAAGTTCTGGTGATTTGTTCTGCAAATTAGCACAAACAAAGAGATATTCGTCTTCAAATTGCGATGTGAGTATGAATGCTGAGAACAGGAATGTTACATGACAAAGCTAAGTTATTTGGCTCACATATGTAAATTGAAGTTAGCATAAGTATCATGGGCTTTCTCTTATCTTCTAGCTAGTGGCAACTCTAGATTGTGTTCTTGAATCCCCTTCCATAGCTTTGGGAGATACATGAATTGTGCATGAGGATCTGATGGTCCTAAAGATTCCACAAACAGTTACAAATGCCAAGACCACTCTACATTGATGAGAATCTGGGATTAAAATCAGCAGCATATTTGTATTCCTTACATAATATGTTTAGTTCAACGAAGTCTTAAAAAAGGATTGATTGAACCAATGGCCTGCTAAATCTACTTTAAAAAGAAGGGTTTATTTGCCACCTCCTTTTTGGCATGACAAGGGCGAGTAACATAATTTGCTTTTACCTTTTTGTCCAATTCTGAAGGTGTTGACAAAAGCTGTCTGAATCAGGCTTTCATATGCAATCTTCAACTTTTACTTCCTCTCCTCTTTGCTTTATTACTTCATAATCATTCTATGAAATTGATCCGAATTTTGCCAGGCCCAAATAATCAATCAAATAAATAAACCAAGGAAAAAGGACTAATAGGATGCAAGTGTAGCGAAGGGAAGAATCCCAAGTGTCGAATTCCAAAGTGAATAAGCGCAAATAACTTGTAATAGGATTATCACCCTATTTCCTAAAAACAAACAAGAAACAAGGATGAATTGAGAACTTAAATAAAAACAAACTAAACAATTAATTAAATGGGTTAATGTTGACGTAAAAGGCAATCTGGTTAAATGAGGAGTTTACTACAGAGAAGAGCAGGGCCCGGGTCAAGAATTTGAGGGCTCAATCTTTAAGCTTGCAGCACCAGTGGCTTTGGAGATTCCATATGGAAGACAGGGCTTGGTTGAAGGAAGTTATTATTATGAAAAATGAGCTTCTCAATCCCTGGATTGCCAAGCAATCATAGTTTCCTAGTATTTTTGGCATCTGAAAATATTTGAGAGCACAATTGAATTCTTTTCATCTCAACACTTCTGTAGCTGTTGGCAATGGCATAAAATCGAGTATTTGGATAGATACATGGCCTGGTCAATCACATCAAAAGGAGCAATACCTCACTCTTTCACTGTGGTGCAAGAGTATGAAGCCACAATCTCAATTTACAGATCAGACCAGGGATGAAAAGTCATTTTTAGGCATCATATAAATGATTGAGAAATGGATAGTCTCTGGGCACAAATTTCCCATTCCCATCCAGACCTTTTCTTCCACAAAATATTATGTCAGTTAATAAGGTGAAAAGTTCTGAGTTACTCTTTCTGTTCTATTTTTCTTTTCTTTTTAAACTGGTTATGTTCATTCTTTCCATTCTATTTCCTGATGCTTCTGATTTTGTAGCCTCACATGCTATATTTGGATAATCTTTCATTTCTCAACCTGTCTTGTCCCTGCTTGCATCTGGTGGACAATTTGGAAGGAAAGAAATCAGAGATGTTTTGAGAACAAATGTGTCCCCTTCCAAAGTCTTAAAATGAATTGCATAGCAACTCTATTATTTAGTGCACTAACAGTGTAACTAAGGACCTGGGGGAGATTTCTCATTTTTTAGATAATTGGTGAAGGTCATAGGTGATAAATCTCTTGGTAGTCCTATACTTTTGATGTAATCACTTCCTGAGTACACTATTGGTGTAACTCTTTTTGTTTATAATATAAGTTAACTTTATCAAGAAAAAAAAAATGAAAATTTAAGGAAGTGATTATGACTCTAATTCTGGACCACGAAGTGAGTTAATCATTCTATTGATGGGAATATAAAAGAGAAAAGGAAAAAGAGAAAAAAAAAAGAATGGCGGGGAAAGATGCAACATTAGCAGTGTGAAGCAAGGGTGAAGGTTACTACAATTAAACTTAAATCTGTTGAGCCTTTCTGGTGTAATGAACCTAATGATGCCTTTTTCTTCTTTAAAAACAACTGATATCATGATATGTGCAACCTATTGATGTCTGCTGGTGTAGGATGTTCACACACAACTTATACAATACAGGAGGGCCCAGATGATTAAACAAGGAATTATCAGTGAAGAGCTTAATGTTGACTCACATGCCCGGAAGAGAAATGGATCGTGCCCACTCATGCCAGAAGAGGTACTTTTTGAATTTTCTTTTCACATCTTTATTATTCATCTGGCTCGAAGTACAATTTTTGTAAGTAGCTTTACAATATATTACATTTAAAAGCTACCTTTTGATGCAGAGACTTTTTAGATAGCATCCATTCAGTACACGTTTTTTCTTCTGTTTTTTTTTTCACTGCACGTTCATCTTATAGTTTAATCTCCAGTTTGGACTTCTTTTAGTATGGTCTAAGGGTCTTCATGTTGCTAGATTTACTTTGTGCTCTAGATTCTTTTCTCATAACTAGGAAGAGATTGCAGGTTCATTATTTGCTTGTCAATTGATGTAAACATGAGAGATTAAAACACTGTAAAGATCAGTGCAGTTTTTATCATTAAAATAAGTAGTATTGATGTAAAGTTTGAGAAATATTGCAGAAGAATATTATTGAATTGTTGTCTCTATATCATTAAATTGAGACCCTCCTTATAGACACTAGAATATTGTTGAATTGTTGTCTCTATATCATTACTTTGAGACCATATTTATAGACATTACATTAGACTCCTTTTCCAACTAGGATACTATAATACAATCCTTTTTCAAGTAGGATTCTATATACTATTATTATTCCTATTCTAAGTAGGATTGTAGATATTATTTTTGTTCCTATTCCTATTCTAACACTCTCCCTCAAGTTGGTGCATGCAAGTCATATGTACCTAGATTGTAACAAATGTAATTAATACGACAACCGGTGAAGAGCTTGGTAAGATATCAGCAAGTTGATCACTCGTCTTCACAAAATTGACAATCAATCTGAATGTGTTTAGTCTTCTCATGAAATATTGAATTTGATGCTTACTGTCAATAAAAGAGTAATAAATTCTGAATTATAGTGTTGAACTTCTCAAATCAAGCTCAGAAGACTTTCATACTATAGAGTGACTTACATAATCGATATACAAGACTACCAAACTCCTCCTGAGCAACAAAATCAGGTGGTTGCTTCATATATACTTCTTTGACATAGAGAAAAAACATTCTTAATGCCTAACTGTTTTCCTTTTGGCAAAACAAAATTTGAAGTAGAAAGTGCTCAAAATCTGATAGAAAATATATGGATCATCTCGAAATCGCTCCAAAAAAGTCATTTTAAAATTGATCGAAACATGATCATGCACCGATAATTAGATTTAATGACTGAAAATGGTCACAAGCAAAGAAAAGTAGAATTATATGGGTAGGGTCAAAATGATAGCATGACCTACAAAGAAGGAACTATATGGGCAGGGCCAGAATGATGGCACGACCCTACTTGAAAATAACATTATATAGGTAGGATCATATTGACGGCACAATCCTACTGGAAAGGAGAAATTATATGGATAGGGTTGGAATGATGGCACGACCCTACCAAGAAAGAATTATATGGGTAAGGTCGGAATGATGACTCGACCTTATGCAAATCAGACAAGAGAAATAGTCACTGGAAAGATGGCACGGTGCTACATAAATTAAATATGAAAAAGTAGTCACTGGAAGGATGACACGGTGCTACATAAATTGAATATAAGAAAGTAGTCACCGAAAAGATGTATAGTGCTACGCAAATTAAATATGAGAAAATAGAACAAAAAGATACATGGTGACCCAGCTTTACTAATACAATCATTGGGCAGATGAGCGACATATATGGGTCATAGCTGCCCGTCGGGGGTGGAAGCTCTTTGATTTTCTACCAAGACCGTAGAAGTTCTGATACCATGTAAGAAATATTGGAGAAGAAGATTATTGAATTGTTGTCTCTATATCATTACATTGAGACCTTATTTTGTTGACACTACACTAGACTCCTTTTTCAACTAGGATACTATTATACAATCCTTTTCCAAGTAGGATTTTATATACTATTGTTATTCCTATTCCTATTCTAAGTAGGATTGGAGATATTATTCTTGTTCCTATTTCTATTCTAACATAAAAAAATAAATAGCATAAGATAATGCATTTACATACTACATCCTAGAAAAAGATAAGGACTTCACCAAAAATGTGGTTAGTTTAACCAATGAATTTGCTGCTAATATAGTTTAAGATGTCGGGACATCTACCTGCTAGCTATCTTTTATATCACGGAATAAATGAAGATTTTCCTTATAGGATATAGTTGAGACATCAACTGCTTTTTTTTGGAGATATTTTCACAGAGGAACTCGCGATAATTCAAACCCTCTTTGTTGTTCATTGGTTGAGCTTGAGAAGGTTGATGCTAGTGCTCTCTAGGTATAAGCCCAAGTTCATTCGTTCACAGGGATTTATGTTCTGTTATTAGTCAAAACGTAAAACCCCGTGAATTATTTTCATTTTGTTAGTTTAATAGCTAAAACTATCAGGTGTTGCTGTTACCCGTGAGCTATAGCATTTTCTATGTAAAAACCCAGCAATACCAGGTAGAATAGTGGCCCCACTCTCCTTGTTGCATGGGAGAGTTTGAGAATAAGCTAAAAAGAGCATTTGTATGGCATTTTACCTACAACAATATCATACACGGTGTAATCCCACAAATGTATGTCTTTGATTTTTTTTTTCTTTTCTAAAACCCAATCAAGAAAACAAACCATAGTCCCTAAAACATTTATCTTTTTTATATTTTAATATTTGAACTTTTCAATTAGGTTTATTATTGTTGATTAAATTTTAGTTTAATTTGTAATTAGGTTTAATTTGTTTTAATTGCAATTAAGGTCTTTCAGGAACAACCTTTCTACCCCTTTTTAAGGTAGTGGTAAGGTGTGCGTACACTCTACCTTCCCCAGACCTCATTCATTGGGATTGCATTGGGTATGTTTTTGTTGCAATTAGGTTCACTTTTATTGATAATTCTTTTATTTTACTGTTATTTTAGAAATATGAGTTTCCAACTGAATTTACTATTAGGAAAAGTTTTCTTGCATTTTGAAGAACAAAAAGAAATCTTTAAATTTGTATAAGCCAAATAAGAAAGAACAAATAAGAAAAGAATGGTTTATGCTTCGACAAGCAGTTTTTGGTTTCTGTTTAACATACAATTTTTAGTTGTGTTTTCAAATGACAACTAAAATAGGTTATGGGTTGTGGGAAACTCCTTGCCGAGGGCTTGTGCACCCCCGGATTAGTCGGGGCTCAAAGAGACTCGGACACCCACTGCAAATAAAAAAAAAAAAGTTATGGGTTTCAAGCTAAGTTGTGTGGACTCTTCATTTTTGTTGCCACATCTGTGTCGACACAAGACAGGTAGGTGTCAGATTTGTCTAGGATTTGATTAACCCATATCAGATACTTTGACCAGAGTCAATGGACAAATTTGAAGAACATTGGGATTTTGATTCCTCAAAATAAAAGATAAAATAGATTTAAGACATGGAAAATGGCATAACTTCAATATTTTTAGTCTTTTCGTCTTCTTTTTAGCTTTTCCTCTTAGTAAAAAAGGGAACAAGAAAGCAAGTTCCCCCATCTTCCTTGATACACCACTTCATGTTTTAAGACCAAATGTAGCGAGTCTAAGAATTCAAACGGTTGTGTTTTGACTTCTGATAGATGGTAGAATGGTATGTAGTTAGAGTTGTTGGAAGGCCTTGAATAGCTTTATTTTTCTTTTTTTGAGGAGAAGCATTTTAGAGCTGAAAGTAGAAGTTGGGGTCTTGGTTAAGGCGACCTGGAAGATCTTGTTGGAATTTATGCATTCACAAGGAGACATGCATCTTATCCTTGTCTTATAGTCTTTCAATATTATCTCTTAGTTATTCAAGAAGTCTTTTAGGAGTTAGTAATACATCTATCTAGTTAATACATATATCTAGTAGATTGCAGAACATGTATCTAGTTATGTGTGCATGACCCTTGGATTGACATATCAAGTAGTATCAAAAGAGATGTAATTGGTAATTGTAATCATCTTAAGTGGCTGTAAGTAGCCTAATATAACTTGCGCATTCTCTAAGTAACATATCGTCCTCCTATTTATCCTTCAAATTGGTATCAGAGCAGTTTTTCATTTTTAATCTGGGTTTAGGTGAAGAAAAAAATTATGACATCTAAAACAAATGAAGGTGCTGATTCTTCAGTTGCTCTTACTCCATTTTTTGATAGAAAGGACTTTGAATACTGGAAGATAAGAATGAGAACGTATTTGAAAGCTCAAGGTTTGTGGACTATTATTGCAAATGGCTATGAAGAGCTAGAAGATGATGACGAACTTACAATAGCAGAGATGAAAAATCTTGAGGCTACATATCATCAAGATGTAAAAGCCTTGAGCAAAATTCAAATGGGAGTCTCAAGAGCTTGTTTTGCAAAACTGCGACTTGTGAGACTTCAAAGCAAGCTTGGGAGTCTTTGGAAGCTGAGGTGTATGGTGATGAAAAAGTACGCAGTATCAATCTTCAAACTCTTAGAAGAGAGTGTCAACATTTGAAGATAAAAGAATCTGAAGAAATAGATGAATATTCCACCAGAGTTGTGAATATTGTTAATGAAATGAGAAGTCATGGTGATACTATTTCTGACCAACAAGCTGTGTAAAAGATTCTAATTAGTTTCACAGAAAAGTATGAGTATATTGTTGCCATCACTAAGGAGACGGAAGATCTTTCTAAGCGTACCATCAAAGAGCTAGTTGGTCATTTTGTGCACATGAAAAACGAAGATTTTTTCGTGAAGATCAACCCAAAGAGACTGCTTTCTAGTGAAGAACCAACGACAATTCCAAAAATTTCTCAAAATATCAACCAAAAAAGAAGTACAGTCCAAAAAAGCAAGATCATGT
The DNA here is from genome assembly GCA_025774065.1 of Solanum ossicruentum. Taxonomy (NCBI): domain Eukaryota; kingdom Viridiplantae; phylum Streptophyta; class Magnoliopsida; order Solanales; family Solanaceae; genus Solanum; species Solanum ossicruentum. Next base: position 13,507,975 of record JAOTQR010000092.1, read on the forward strand.
TGACTCTACTAAGAAGATTGAAGAAATAGGTGAGAAAAGTACTAGTCGTTTTTGTAAAATTTGCAAAAAGACTAATCATAATGCAGAAAAATGTGGCACAAAGGCAAGCTCCAATGTAACTTTTGTAAAAAGTTTGGCCATATCGAGAAGGATTGCTGGCATAAGCAACAGGAGAAAGCAAACACAAAGGCAAGCTCCAATGTAACTTTTGTAAAAGGTTTGGCCATATCGAGAAGGATTGCTGGCACAAGCTACAGGAGCAAGCAAATTTCTGTGAAGGAAAGGAGGAAGAAAAGGAAGAAAACCTTTTCTTCACTTCTCAATCTGATGCTTAGACAAAAAGCTATGAATGGTGTGTTAATAGCGGTTGTTGCAATCATACGATTGGAGATGAAAACGCTTTCCTTTCAATTAATTATAGCATCACTACTAAAGTGGGAATGAAGCCTTAGTTGATGCAAAACATAAATGTACCATTTCGATCAACATAAAAGGAAGCAATTAGCAAATTCGCGATGTGTTTTATGTTCCTGACTTAGAAGAGAATTTGCTTAGTGTTGGTCAGCTCATGGAAAATGATTATTCTCTGGTGTTTATAGATAATTATTGTAAGATTTATGACAAATTTGAGCCAAATCAAGTCATTGTTGAAGTACAGATGATAAAAAGTAATTTTCCTTTACAACTCCATTACAATGCATTCAAAGATGAAGTTGTGGATGATTCATGGTTTTGGCACAATAGGTTTTGTCGCTTGAATTTTCATGGCATGAAGCTGTTCAAGCAAAAAGAATGGTGCAAGGCCTTCCTGAGATACAAATTGAGGTGGATCCATGTGAAAGTTGTATTATGGGGAAGCAACATAAAAAGTCTTTTCCAAAAGTGAAGTCTTGGGGAGCAAGTATATTTTTGGAACTAATTCATACAGACATTTTCGGACCAATGAAACTCCACCTTGGGAAGCCAAAGATATTTTCTAATCTTTATTAATGATTATTCAAGGATGACTTGGGTTTATTTCTTAAAAGAGAGAAGTCAGAAACATTTGCTACATTCAAGGGATTTAAAGCTCTTCTTGAGAAGCAAAAAAAGACTGCAACATCAAAACTATTCGCAGTGACAGAGGAGGTGAATACACAAGTAGAGAATTTGAAGAAATTGCAAAAATGAAGGCATTGAGAAGCAACTTGCAGCAAGGTACACTTCTTAACAAAATGGTGTATCTGAAAGAAGAAATAGAACCATTGTTGAAATGGCTAGAACAATGATGAATGAGAAAGGGCTGCCAAAATACTTTTAGGCAGAAGTAGTACATACAACAGTGTACATCCTCAATAGGTGTCCAACAAAGGCATTGAAAGAAATAATACCAGTTGAAGCTTGGAGTGGAATAAAACCTTGTGTAAGTCATTTTAAAATTTTTGGGTGTATTGTTATTAGAGATGGCAAAATAAGCCAAACATAAGCAACCCGCCCATGATTTTATGGGTTGGGTTCAGTATGATTTAGAATAGGGCTAATTTTCAGCCCAATACAATTTAACCCATTATAAAATAATTCTGAGTTGAGCCCAATAAGATTCTCACTTCAGCCCAATGTATCATTTGTTTTGAATGTTCAATGCCAGTTTTAAATTAATCGGTTAAATTGGACGAGTCATGACCCAACCCGAATTTTAGCCCATTTGAGCCCAAAATATATTTGGGCAGGTCAAGACCCAACCCGATATTTAATGCAACCCATTTTAACCTCCCTAATTTCAGCCCAACCCTCCCATGCGACACCCCTATTTGTTATGCTCATATACCTGCTGAAAAAGGAACAAAATTGGATGAAAAGAGTAAAAAATGTATATTTCTTTGCTATAGTGATTTGACAAAGGCTATAGGTTTCTCGATATCAAAACTAACAAACTTGTTGTTAGTAGAGATGTCATTTTTGATGAAAAAGCAATATGAAATTGGAAAGACAAAGGTGGAGGACACTTGTACGATTTCCTTAGAGGCGTCAAATAATGAAGAGGATGAGGAAGAAGAAGATATCCCTCAAGGGAGAGAAGTCTCAGATCGAGAAGATGAAGAACCACCTCTAAAAAGAACAAGAATGTTGAGTGACATCGATCAAAGATGCATCTTTGCATATATTGAGCCAGAAAGTTATGAGGAGGCAATAAAGTATGATGTTTGGAAGAAAGCCATGGTAGAAGAAATTCGGATGATTGAGAAAAAATAATACTTGGGAGCTTGTAGATGTACCTAAAGGAAGAAAAGTTGTAAATCTAAAAGGGTTTATGAAATCAAACTCAATCAAGAAGGGGATATTCAAAACCACAAAGCAAGGTTGGTTGCCAAAGAATTTACGCAAAAGCCAGGTATTGATTTCTATGAAGCTTTCTCTCCAGTTGCACGACTTGAGACAATTAGAACTGTGATTGTTGTTGCTGCACAAAAACAATGGAAGATTTTTGAACTTGACGTTAAGTTTGCATTTCTAATTGGAAAACTTGATGAAGAAATCTATGTTGAGCAACCTCAAGGATTTTTTGTTCAAGGGAGAGAAGAAAAGGTGTACAAGCTTAAAGAGGCCCTTTATGGGCTGAAGCAAGCGCCAAGAGCCTGGTACAATGAAATTGATACATACTTTCTGAAAAATAATTTTCAGAGAAGTAAAAGTACTTTCTGAAAAATAATTTTCAGAGAAGTAAAAGCGAAGCCACTTTGTATGTGAAGCAAGAACATGGCATCATTGTCATCGTTTGCCTTTATGTGTACAAACTTATGAAATGAGTGATCTTGGATTGTTACATTATTTCTTGGGCACTGAAGTTTCTCAAGTGAAAGAAGAAATTTTTGTTTCTCAAAAGAAGGATACTAAAAGTATTCTTCAAAAATTTAAAATGATAGATTGCAAGTTTGTGGGCATACCATTAGCAGCAAATGAGAAGTTCAGAAAAGATGATGGCTAAAAAAGCTAATGGCTCACTTTATAGGAGCTTGATTGGAAGCTTGCTATATCTTACTTTAACAAGACCTGACATTGTGTTTGCTGCTAGTTTATTATCCAAATTCATGCAAGAACCAAGCCAAGTGCATTTTGGAGCTGAAAAGCGTGTTCTACGCTACTTGCAAGGAACAATGGATTATGGGATAATGTACAAATTTGATGGAGATTTGAACTTAATTGGTTATTCTGATTGTGATTGGGTTGGATGTATATATGGCATGAAGAGTACTTCTGGTTATGCTTTCTTATTTGGTTCAAGTATTTGTTCTTGGTTGTCAAAATAGCAACCTGTTGTTGCTCAATCTACCGTTGAAGCAGAATATGTCTCAGCTGCTGATGCTACTTCTCAAGCCATTTGGCTTAGGAGAATCCTTGAAGACATTGGTGAAAAACAAAAAAGAGGGACCATTTCGTAGTGTGATAATAAATCAACGATTGCCATTGCCAAGAATCCAACCAACCATGAAAGATCAAAGCATATCTCCATCAAGTACCATTTTATCCGAGAAGCACAAGAGAGGCGAAATTTAGTTGCATTATTGCCAAACAGGAGAACAACTTGCTGACATCTTCACCAAAACACTTCCTAGAGAAAAGTTTTACTATCTTCATGAACGCATTGGTGTTGTCAAGCAAATGCATTAAGGGGGAATGTTGGAATTAATGCATTCACAAGGATACATGTATCTTATCCTTGTCTTTTAAGTCTTTCAATGTTATCTCTTAGTTATTCAAGAAGTTTTTTAGGAGTTAGTAATACATGTATCAAGTAGATTGCAATATATGTTTCTAGTTATGTGTGCATGACTCTTGGATTGACATTTCAAGTAGTATAAATAGAGATGTAACTGGTGATTGTAATCATCTTAAGTGTCCTTTAGCCTAGTATAACTTGAGCATTCTTTAAATAAAATATCGTCCTTGTTTAATTAATTACTTGCTTTGAAACCTTCACTCTGCTTAAGTCAATCCTATTTCGGTAAGACTTTGTTCGATATTCTCTATTTGATTCTTAACCCGGGGAAGAGAAAGCTTCAAAAGCTACTCCGTACGTGAGGGACTTTGGGGAAGGAGAAGCCTGGGGCCGTTGGGTGGTGGAAGGCCCGGGTGAGATATTCTCTATTTGATTTAAACAAAGCAATTCCACTTTTCCCCTCTATTTATCCTTTAGATCTTTCAAATTTAGAATATCTCTATAGTTTATAGCTCTGTTTTACAATTTTGGATCTTTTTCAACAGAATCCCAGCATTCTTATCATACCTGGATCCATACAGCGCAATCTTAAAATTTTGAATTTACCTAATCTTGGATAGCCGCCTCTAGTCCGAACAACTTAGGTTTCAAGTAGTTTTTTGTTATTAGCAAAAGATGTGTTGATTTGAAGAAGAAAAATGTATTAAAGAAAGAAAGAAAAAATAACAACTAACATGTAAGAAGTAATGTAAAATGCCACATAGATGCTCTTTTTGGCCTATTTTCTAGCTCACACTCTACAAAGAGCGCAAGACTACTCTCCATGTCACTTGACATTGAAGGTGTTCTTTAGATAGGAAATGTTATAGTTCAGGGGTATAACAACAACAGTCCATAGTTTTAAGTATTAAACTGCTCCACAAAAATGAACGAACTGCATCTTCTTCCATTGTTGCAAGTTTATGCTATACTGAGTTTTTTCTTCTTCTTCCTCCTTTTCAACTTTTTATTCTTTACTGAGCTTTGTATACATGGGAATGAGCTTGAAGATAAGACTACTCATCATAGGTTAAGGTCTCCCTTGTCATTGTCTTCCAGATCTTCAACGCCTCATGTGTCAAAACTTTAGACAAGGGTTTCTCTCCTTTGTTCTTTTTGGAGTAGAAGGTACGTGTAGTGAGATAATTTAACTAAAATGATTTTGTTTTTAATTCTCTGGCGCATATGTGTTAGTTTTAGTATAGTTATTCCTGTCACGTGCTTTGTCTGGTTCGTCGCACAT
>JAOTQR010000092.1:13523206-13535262 GCA_025774065.1 Solanum ossicruentum
AGAGTTTCCATGAAGCAGTATCTCATAAGGACAAAGAAAAGTGGTTTCTCGCAATGCAGGATGAAATGGAGTCTCTGTAGAAAAATCAGACTTATGAGATCATAGAACTCCTACGAGGGAAGAAGGCACTGAAAAATAAATAGTGTTCAAGCTGAAAAAAGATGACAGCAAAAAAGTGGTGAAATACAAAGCACGGCTTGTAGTCAAAGGATTCCAACAGAAAAATGGATCGAATTTGAAGAGATATTTTCACCAGTAGTCAAGATGACTTCAATTAGAGTCATACTTAGAATGGTAGCAAGTATGAACTTGGAGCTTGAACAGATGGATGTAAAGACAGTTTTTCTTCACGGAGACTTAGATGAAGAATCTACATGGAGCAGCAGGAAGGTTTTGAGGTTTCAGAAGATAACCTCGTATACAAGCTAAAGAAAAGCTTGTACGGTCTGAAGCAGGCACCCAGACAGTGGTACAAGAAATTTGACTCTGCATGGCGAGTCAAGGGTACAAGAAAATATCAGCAGATGAATGTGTCTACATTCAGAAGTTTTCTGACAGAAATTTCGTTTCTCTTCTACTATATGTAGATGATATTCTAATCGTGGGGAAAGACGCAATGAAGATCAACCAGTTGAAGAAGGAACTAAGTCTTTTGACATGAAAGACTTAGGACCGCTCAACAAATATTGGGAATGCAGATCACCCGAGACAGGAAGAACCGGAGGTTATGGCTATCTCAGGAAAAATATATTGAACGAGTGCTTGCCCAGTTCAACATGAACAATGCCAAACCAGTTAGCATTCTATTAGCCAACCATTTCAAGTTGAGCAAGAGATCGTGTCCCTCATCCAAGAAAGAAATTAGGGAGATGTCGTTAGTACCATATTCTTCAGCAGTTGGAAGTCTGATGTATGCGATGATGTGTACAAGGCCAGATATTGCTCACGCAGTGGGAAGGGTGAGTTGTTTTCTCTCCAACCTGGGAAAGAGCATTGGGAGGCAGTAAAGTGGATTCTCAGGTACCTTAAGGGTACATGAAATTATGTCTTTGCTACGGGGGAGTTGATCCAATCTTGGAGGGTTATACAGATGCAGATATGCCTGGAGATCTTGATAGTAGGAAATCTACTTCAGGATTCATTTTCATTTTTGCAGAGGGAATTGTTTCATGACATTCAAGACTACATAAGTGTGTTGCTTTATCCACAACCGAAGCAGAATACATTGTTGCCTCAGAAGCTGGAAAAGAGATGTTGTGGTTAAAGCGTTATCTCCAAGAATTTGAAATCAAGCAAAAGAAATATAAGGTACATTGTGACAGTCAGAGTGCTCTGGATTTAAGTAAGAACTCCATGTACCATTCTCGTACAAAACATATTAATATTAGGTATCACTGGATACGCGAGGTGATGGATCGACAACTGTTGAGACTAGTGAAGATCCATATGAAGGAGAATCCAGCTGACATGTTGACAAAAGTGGTGACTCGAGAGAAGTTAGAGCTATGCAAAGATATAGCCAGGATGCTTGTTCCGGATATGGCTGGAGGGGGAGAATTGAAAAAAAAAATTCCAAACACCATTAGAACAGCCACCATGGGAACAACCACCATTCTAGAAGCTACCATTGTTGAATTCAACAATGGCTGCAGATTTCTTCAAAGTTGGCCACCAACTTTTGGCCAGTTTTTGACAATTCACACTTGTAAATTTACTATAAATAGAGGTGCAATCCTCATTTGTAAGATATCACCAAGAACACCAAGATGAGTGTAATGTGTGAGGTTGAGAGTTGTTTTGTATTCTATTCTTGTAAGTAATAGAAGAAATTTTTCTCTCAAATTTATGTTTACCAATGCTCAATTGATCCTTTGGGTTCAACAAGAAATGCTTTAAACGTGGATTGGCATTTGTATATATTCGTGCATAACATTTGTATAATTCGTTATATAATTAATGGTGTTTGTATATTTCACCTATACAATTTGATTCGCGCACAACATATGTATAATCGAGCACAACACGTTTGTATAAATTGCCCAAATTATATAAAACTCAAACTATATTTATAATTACATGTTTGTCGCAAGTCATAATTAATTCAAACTATAGTAGTTATATTAGCTAATAACTAGTATATATTTGTTTATCCGCGTAATTTTTCCTCCTTTTTGGGCCTTCCTTTGATCCGCTTCCATTTTCAGATGTGTTCAAGAAGTTCATGGATCATGATGGAAATTTCAAGCAAGCACTTATTAATGATGATGTCCAAGGGTTACTAAGTTTGTATGAAGCATCACATATGAGAATGCACGACGAAGATATTCTTGAAAAAGCTCTTACTTTTACCACCACTCATCTCAAGTCCATCCTCCCCAACTTGAACGATAACTCACTTAAGGACCAAGTTATTGAAGCGTTAAGACAGCCTATTCGTAAAGCGGTACCAAGGGTAGAAGCAAGGAGATTCATACGCATTTACGAAAATATCCAAGGACGTGATGATTTACTCTTGAAATTCGCGAAATTGGATTTTAACATGTTGCAAAAGCTGTATCAGGATGAGCTTAACGAGACATCAAGGTAAGTATCCTCTTCCTGATTGAATACGCTATAAAGGTAAGTTCTATGAAATTAATACTTGTATATATGTAGGTGGTGGAAAGATTTGGATATTGCAAACAACTTTCCATATGCAAAAGATAGATTTGTGGAGAGTTATTTCTGGATATTTGGATTGTTGTTTGAGCCCCAACATAGTCGATTGAGAAGAATGTTAACAAAAGTCGTCAACATGAACTCTATCATTGATGACACATATGATGCTTATGGAACTTATGATGAACTTGTGCTTCTCACTAATGCCATTCAAAGGTGACCTATTTATTTTCATCTATCTTGAGTAGGAATAACATGTTTGCGTGATTATTATGAAATGATAACATAAATTAAATCAACGGTGGAGTGCAGATGGGACATAAGTGCCATGGATTCATTACCGCCATATATGAGAACTATTTATCAAGAACTTCTCAACATTTACATTGAAGCAGAACAAGCGTTGGCCAAAGAAGGCAAACCGGACAGCGTAATCTACTATGCAAAAAATGAGGTAATACTTGCTTAAGCTACTTTAATACTTTCTTACAGTAGCTTGCAAAAAAAGTTAACAGAAATCTGGTATTTTTCTTGTAGTGGAAAAAATTAACAGCAGCGTATATGAAGGAAAGTGAATGGTTGAATGCTGGCTATATTCCAAAATGCGATGAATACATGAAAAATGCAGTAATAACTGCAACATGTATGCTCTATGTAACAAATGCCTTGGTTGGCATAGAGGAATTACATATGACCAAAGAGAATGTTGATTGGTTGACAAATGGGCTTTTGGTTGCGCGTTCTGCTGCAGCAATATGTAGATGTTTGGATGATATTTCTGATCATGAAGTATGTGATACAACAACATGACTATACAAATTTTCAACATTAATATAATGTTGTGATGAAGATATTGAAATATATTTCTCTTATGTAGGTTAATCAAAAAAGAGGACATGTTGCTTCAATTGTTGAATGCTACATGAAAGAATTTGGAGTTTCAAAGGAGGAGGCATACGTTGAGATTCGAAAGATGGTCACAGATAGATGGAAAGACATAAACAAGGAATTCCTTTTCTCTAAGGAAGTACCATTTTTTGTTCTTGAACTAGGTTTAAATTTTGCGCGATTGGTAGATACAACTTTCGGAGATGGTCATGATGAATATACAAGTCCCAAATCCGAAACTAAAATGATGCTTTCGTTGTTGCTTGTGGAATCCATCAACATATGAAGACAAATGCAGATGCATGTACCCGTGGTCAAGTATTTTGGAGAAAATATGGATTAGCTATATGTTGAAACAATATAAATAAATTTCCTTTAGAAACAAGTTATCTAAATAAGTGTGGTTAATACCCTTTTGTTGTCAGTTATATTTTGTTGGGAAGTTCGATCCTTCTCTCTTTGTGAAGTTAAGATAGCACTTTAGGAATTAAGGTAATGGTAGGAGGGCAAGAGTTTATAATTCTCCAAAAAAAAGGTTCTTCCACTATACAAAAGAATAGTAGGATTACAAGAATATGTTTACAAAACATTTCTTCACACTAAGGTGACTTTCAAGTTTAAGGTGAGACTTCTTAAACTTTACACTCTCACTACTAGTGAATTGCTCTCAGGTGGATTGTTTCTTCACTTGGATTGCTAGGATTGTCTTGGATATGGATCTCCTACCTCTAGACTCTAGCTCTCAAGTGGATTCTTACTTCACTTGGATTGTTAGGATTACTCTTAGATGTGGATCTCGTACCTCTAGCTCTGCTAGGATTGACTTGGACTGTGGATAGTTAGGAATGAGAGCTCCTATTTCTATTTGTTGACATCCCGAAAGCGCAACGTCATGATAATTCAATAAAACATTATTTAAATAAAAGAATTTAAAAGAAAAATAATTTAATTTGGAGTTTGGGAGTCGTCACCTAAGTTTAAGGATAATTAGGAAACCAATTAATTATTTGTAAAATAGTCTGTGACCCAAAAATTTCGAGTAAGGATTCAAGTTATTCTGAAGGAAAGGTATTAGCGCCTTTCAAAATCCACAACTGTGGGTCTCGACTGAATTCATTTTTTACAAACTGAGGAGGAGATACACAATATCACACAAGTAAATAATCAATGAAATGAACATACAAAAATAATATGCACAATAATGAAAAAAAAAGAATAAACTAATATTATTCTGTCTTTTAAATGGGGAGGTCTCGAAATCCGATGGATAAATTTGTCATTGGCTAAGTTTAACAAATAATGTGTACGTGAACTTAAACTAAAATTTCTAATTTTAAAATGTAACAAATATGAATTTAAACTAAAATTTTTCCGTCTTTTTGAATGAGGAAGCCTCGAAATCCGACGGATAGATTCGTCATTGCCAAGTTTAACAAATAACGTGTACGTGAACTTAAACTAAAATTTCTAATTTTAAAATGTAACAAATATGAATTTAAACCAAAAAAATCGTCTTTTTGAATGAGCAGACCTCGAAATCCGATGGATAGATTCATCATTTGCCAAGTTCAAAAAATAACATGTACGTGAACTTATACTAAAATTTCTAATTTTAAAATGTAAAAAATATGAATTTAAACTAAAAAAAATCTGTCTTTTTTGAATGGGGAGTCCTCGAAATCCGACGGATAGATTCGTCGTTGGCTAAGTTTAACAAATAACGTGTACGTGAACTTAAACTAACAAATATGAATTTAAACTAAAAATTTTCCGTCAGAGAGACTTTAAAATTCGACGGATAGATTCGTCATTGGCCAAATTTAAGACAGTAAACAACAAAAATCATACAAAATCATAATATCGCTAGGTTAGTGTAAAGCTAAAATCATTTGTAATTTAATGAGCCATATTTACTCAAAATAAATGAACTAGCAATAATCTAACAAAATAGAAGAAGTAAAATAATATTAGAAAATAACAACACATCAGTCAACCAAATTAATACAAGAATTGGTCAAAAATCAAGAATAAAAAAGTGATAACTCCAGAATGAAGAAAACTGAAACCACTCAAATCAATTATAACCATAGGCAAAGAGCAACAAAGCAAATCTACATAATACTTTCACAAATAAAAAGAATATATAGAAAAGATAACAAACAAACCAAAAAAAAAAAAGGAGAAAAGAGTAAAGTTACTGTGTTTGAGGAAGAATTGGAGCTTTGAGCTTGCCGATTATTGAAGTTGTTTGCTCATTAGAGTTGTGGATTGCTCCGGCGTGGTGTCTTCATGGGTTGTCGAAAAAAAACACTCGTCGGTGAAGTTATTTCCGTACGGGTCTGGTTGGTTTCGAGCTCACCGGAGACATTGTTGGTCAGTAGTGATGAGGACGACTGCTTAGTGGCTGAAAGAGAAAGGGGTTTTAGGACGGATTTGGCGACGTTTCCAGCGAGCTTGGAGCTTGCTGGTTATGGTGATTTGAAGGTTGTATTTGGTGGAGTTTTCTGGGGGTTTTCAGGGTCAAAATGGGGGTTGTTTCGAGTTGTTTTGGGGGCTGAATTTGTGCAGTTTTGTGCTATGTTTTGGTCGGGGTTTAGGTGACGTTTGGAGTTGTTTTGAAGCTGATTTCATGGTTGACTTTGAGACTGTTGTGGTGGCATTTTTGGGGTTTTGGGGGGGGGGGGTGTTTAGTGCGGTTTTCAGGTGGGTTCGGTGAGGGTTTTGCAGCTGGCTGTTTGGATGTTGTTTTCTTTGTTGTTGGTGGTTTTGGTGGCGGCTTTGTGGTGCATTTTGGGGCTAAAATGGGTGTTGTTTAGTGGAGGTTGGGGGCTGAAACAGGAGTTGTTTTTAGCTGGAAAAAGGTGACGTGAATGGTGGGGGTTTGGGTGGTTTTTGGGGTCGGAAATGGTGGGTTAAGGAAGGCATTTCAGCTGCATTTTTGGGTGAAAACAAAGGGATTTGGGTGGTGTTTCTGTCACGACCCAAAAATGGGTGTGATGATACTCTTCTTCCACCGTGATAAGTCAACCGAGAACTCAACTAACTCAACTATAATATTAAAATGAGGAATTAGAATCAAAAATGAAACTTCAATTGAGGATAATAAGTCAATTTAATGAAAATCCCGCAAAACCTGATTGTTACATGAACGAGCTTATAATGTATTCAATAGATTCGAAAGGAAATACAAGTATCATATGATATTGTCTATAGAATAGAACAAAATCATAAATAGGAGTAGGAAGTCACCTGGAATGATAAACAGCTATCTCTCACAATCTCCACAGGAAGCCTCAGACAAGGAAAGTAGAGAGTATTACGACAATTCGAGCTTGCAACCTACAAAATTGTTGTAGCAAAGGGTGAGTACCAAACATACGGTACACAATAAGTGAACTACTAAACACAAAATTAAGTAATATAGAATGCAGATACCTCCAACACTCCGACCAAACCCCCACAACTACAATCTGCATAAAATCAGTCCAGCCTAACAGTTCACAATGTACATAGCAAATAGCTCCATAGCCACACCAACTATTATATATCAACAACATTGGGATCAAGTGCATCTATTACAAGTTTCACAAAAAGCACTCACACGTTTATAAATGATAATGAGGTGTAATGCAATGCAATGTCAAGAATAATAATGTATGTCTGACCTAGTGATAGGTACTCAACAAGTGAACTACTAAACACAAAATTAAGTAATATTGAATACAGGTACCCCCAACACTCCAACCAAACCCCCACACTACAATCTGCATGAAATCAGTCCAGCCTAACAGTTCACAATGTACATAGCAAATAGCTCCATAGCCACACCGAAAAAACACCAGGGATCAAATAGGTCCCGGACTATGAGAAAGCTCATTTAAACTAGTTTCGGACTCAAAAACTCAAATTATTCTCAGAAACTCTAAAAATTACATAGAAACCGTTTCTAGCGTTACTTTAACCATATGGAACTATTGAAATTTTCAGAATTTCAATTCGAGCTTCTGAACTCCGACTGTTGATTGAAGTCAAACTTTGGCTCCAATAACAATTAATTGCAACTTCTGACCTAAAATCTTCATTTTAACTCCAAATTAAATTCTGCAAATTCCCCTAGACCAAATTCAGCATTCCAGAGCTGATGAAATCGACAAAATCACGATATGACAATTGAAACTTAAAACGGCCAGAAAACTCAAATTATCCAACTTAAGCCTTTAAAAACTCTTTCATTTACAAAATTCAAGCTTATCACTATACTTTCAAAATATGACTTTTAGCATTAGCCAATAATGACTCAAGGAAACTTTGAGAAGGGCAAAAATAGTAATTTGACTGAAAATACCAAAAATGACCTTCAGGGTCATTATAGTTTCCCAATGGAGTTTTGGGTCTGCTCGGAGGTCGTTTTGGTGGCTATTTGGTCTCGATTTTGTTGGTTTTGTGAGGCTATTTTTCATGGCTGATTTGGGGCTTGGTTTTGGGGGTTGTTGGAAGTTTTCCGGCAAGGTTCGGGGTAGTCCTTTATCGGATTCCGGCAAGGGCTGTCGGAATAATAAAGAAGAGAGAGAAGATATACAATGTTAAGGATTTTTCCACAAATTAAAATTCTTATCCTATTGCTATATACATGTTTCACCTCAAAACCTAATGGGCTAGAGAAATATGAGCCCAAATTGTGGATGAATAAAATATACGCGCATAATTATATCTGAACAAGAAAAAAATAAATTATTACACTGTGTTAAGATTTTTTAAAAAAATTTAATTAAAAATTAAAATTCTAATATTATAAGAATAAATGCAATTATCAAAAAATGATCAAAAATCGCTCAAAAATAATTTTAAAATATCAACATAAAAAGTAAGAATTTTTTGAAGTATTGGGTCAAAATTGGATGTCAACACAAATTATACTACTCCACCTCGTGAATGACGGAGAAGATGTCTCTAGAATGCTCTACACATTCTACTGAGTCTCTACTCTTTCTACAATTTCTAATTTCTTCCATAAAGTTCCATATATCTCCAAAATATTCCACAGGCTTCCACATGCTTTCATAAGCTTCTAGAGACTTCTATATTTCTTTAGAATTCTTCAGATCGTTGTAAAAATTTCTAAATAAAAAATTCTACGTTTTTCTAGAATTTTCTAGAATCTCTCCAATTAAGGAAGGAATCCAACATATTTGAGAAGGGAAATTAAATCGGGAATGTAATTATTTTTGTTTGTGATAAGATAGTATATGTTGTTGATCTAACACATTTGACCTGTGATTAAATCAAAAATTCTATTTAGGTTCCTCTAGCTAAGGGAAAGCAACAAAATCAACGGAGCGATATAGAACTTTTGGTCCCTACGTATCATCAAACAAATAATGGAAGGAATTAAATTTATCCAAACACCAACTTTATATGTATGGCAACTTTATAAATGAAAGAAAACCTATGTAAAATATTGAAATTAATTTTACAGATATCAAAACAAGTGATGCAATTTTATAAATATAAAAAATCGCCCGGGGGAGGAAGTCATAGGACCCTAACATAGTATAAATAATAGGACGAAACTTTACTAATTTATACTCCCTCCGTCTCATTTTATGATACTTTTTGACTTGACATGGTATTTAAGAAAAAAAAGAAAGCTTTTAAAACTTATGGTCTAAGAGAGTAATTTTGAAATTCTTTTTTTTAATTGGGGGGGGGGGGTATCAATAAGTTATAGCTGTGATTTTTGAATTTATAGTTTAACTTTCATAATTATAAATACATTGTATAATTAAATGCATTAAACTATCAATTATTTGAGCATATTTATTTTGAGAAATAACTTCTCCACAATTGCTTTTCTATTTATTATTCGAATCAAAAGAAATCCTTAAAATGACATTAATTTCTTACATGTCTTTCATAAAAAATAATTAGAAGAGATATAAAAGAACTTTTAGAAGAGATATAAAAGAACTCAATTTAATGATGACAAATTTTGTGGTTGAACAATAAAATTTATCATTAAATCCTATATGACAACGAATTAGTGATGATTTTTTACGAGCTACAAGGAAAACAACGACAAAGTTCGTAACTAATTCAGCATACATCAAAATTAGAATCGAAGATCAGCATGCTATGTCGTCCGCATACAGGATTAATATGCCTTGATTCTATAGGATTGATAAAATTTGGAGGATCCTATCGTCATTAAAATCAATAAGTACAATCCAATATCTTACTACTACTATCCATATGTAGACATCATTGCGTGATCAATTTCAAGAGAACGTTAAATTGGCTGCTATGGAACATGATGTATCTTCTGACCAAGCTACCATGAATGATAGGGGTGAACAAAATTAAATGAAAAATCAAATTGAGTCATCTCGAGAAAAAAAATTCAACTAATAGTTTAGTTTGACTTGATTTGATATTGAATAAAAAAATCAACTATATTTAGGTTGATTTGGTTTTAACTTTAAAAAGTCAAATCGAGATCATCAACTTAACATCATTATATATATATATATATATATATATATATATATACTAGATAAGTATTTTTGTGCTTAGCACAGCCTGAACGTTTATATTTTTACGCCTTGTTTGACTGATTGTTACTCGTTGTATTATATTGTATTGTTAGTCTAAATACAATATTTGTTTTGATATATTTTTATCGTATTGTTTAAATCCATTGTTAGTTAAAATTAAAAGGTTCATTTTGTGTAATGACTGATTTGGTTCGCGTTGTTATCTTAATAATTTATTCTCATTTTATCTTTACTTATTATTTAATGATTCTATTTTATCATTTATCCTACCTTTTAATAGTAGCTCTACCATATATCCTACAATTTCTTATAGGTTTGTCATTCAAAATATAGATATATGATATTATATTACGACGGAGAATAATATAATCTATCCAAATATTGTATTAATTAAAACAATTTTTACTGTGAAATTTTTGTGATCTATTGTTTAATTTATTTTTTATCACTACATGATGACAAAAATTTATCAGAAATCGAAGTTAATCTATTTATCAGATTGAATTGAATTATATAATAATTATAATTCATTGTGTTTTACTATTTTAAAGATCAATATTTTAAATTTATTGCTCAAGTAGAAATTAGAACAAAAGAACGCAAATATGAAGCATGAAAAATAATATATCTTAATTGATAACAAAAAAGTTATTTGCATACATAATATTTATTTATTATTTTTTTTTCATGTAGAATAGTATCTACAGTTCTTAAAAAAATATGAAATTAACTATTTACTTCATCATTACTCCATTGCTAATTGTTAGTAGATAATATAAATTTGTCGCTATATGGGTTTAACGATGAATCTTACTGTTTAGCCACAAAATTTATTTGGCGCTAAATTTAAATTTTTTATTAGTGATCGTTACTAAGTACAACTATCATTTTACATCAATGTAATTTTTAAAAAAATAACATATAGACTCAAATTATAAGTGTATTTTAAACTTCTCTGTTTAGAATTAAATTTTAAATTCTCTTATAAAATTTTCTATATATTATACATAGTTGTATGTCAATTCATTGTTTGGTTTGTATATTTTAATTTTATTTTAATATTTTTTTCACTATCGATTGGTTATCTAAAATTTTAAATTATAACTATGCATTTGTCATTTTGTATCATTTTCTATTAGTATATGTTCAAATTTATTTATTTATCTAATTGCTATAACTAATAAATTATGTGTTCAAAACACACACACACACACACACATAACATTTATCCTTTTAACATATTATTCCAAATTTGACTTAGAATTTTGAATGATTTAATAAAGGTTATAGTCCGTAAACATTAGTAGGAAAAATGATCTCTGAATCTCTTTTATAAAATATGTACTTATTTAATATATTTTTTATTTATTATCTAGGTATACCATATTTAGAAAATATTTGTTATCTATATCAATTGTACCATGTAAATAAAATTGAATTATATATGTAATATATATGTTGTCACGGCCCAACCCAGGGGCCGTAACTAGTGCCGATTGGGCACCCAAACAAAACACTAACTTCAAAGACCAAACATAACCTCCAGGAAATCTATCGAAATTTCGGCAGAGTTTCTCTGTTTTATTAACAAACCTCACCTGCAAAAAAACCCAACAGCTTCCCAGACGACAGTACAACTATATATTTCTTTATACATAAACATAAGTGCAGGCCGACAAGGTCTCCGCTGCGGTCCTGCTGCCTAATAATCATGTCATACATATAATATTGCGGTCTCGCCGCCTGATCAAGTGCTAAATCGTACAATAAACTACACACTCAAGTGTCTCTCAAATGCCCATTACCCACTAGTATCCACAGACCTCTAGACACAGATGCCAAACAGTACGTGTATATATACATGACCCAATTATAAAACATAAGAACGTGAGAGGCTACCAATAGCTGGCTCCTGAAACAAAAAGGGCACTGCAGCTGGAACTGGAGATCCTAGGCAAG
>JAOTQR010000092.1:13547430-13564243 GCA_025774065.1 Solanum ossicruentum
TATTGACTAACTGCTACTTCACAAATGAAAAAAACGCAGATAGTTTAAAGAATCATTTTGCTTTATTCCATCATACTCCAAGGCCAAAAAATAGTCAATCTTTGGCTCCATCCGAGATTGATGGAAAAATAAAAAATCTATCCCAAAAAATTTAAAAATTTATTTTTTAAAAATATTTCAATTTTCTTTGTTTTTCCACCGCTCCTATCCACTCCCCCTGCCAACCCACCTTAGAGAAAATAAAAGTTTAAAATTTTATTTTTTTTTTTTTGGAATATTTTTTTATGTCATTCCTATCTCTAATGCCCTATCAACTAGCAAGTCCTTTCCTAAAAATTAGAATTCAGATGTTTTGGATTAGATCTCAATTGAATTATTGGGTCTCAGATCAAAAGTTATAGTCAGGTTTCAAATTTGGTGTCGGGATCACAATCACTTTGGGTTTAGTTTGAATGTCGAATCTTGAATCGACAATCGAGTTTCAAGTTAAGAGTTAAGATCGGGTCCGAAATTAAGTATTGAGTTGATTCCAAATCAATCATCGAGGTCGAATGTCGGAATCCAACTTCAATTTGAAAGTTGGGTCCCTGATTTTAGGATCGAATTATTAAATTAGGTGTCCGGATCAAAATCTAATTCAGATGTTGGGGGTCCTAAGCCAATTGTTGGGATTGGATCTCGAGTCAAAAATTGAGGGTCTGATCCCAATTTGAAAGTCGAGTTCGGATTCGAAATTGGATTCTAATTTAAGAAGTCAAATTTTGTAGCGAATGTCAGATTTAATTTTATGATATTAAATAAATACTTTTAACGTTTTTATTAAAAAAAATTAAAATATTTTCTCCATATTGAATTTTAAAGTAGAATACCATTAATCATGAAAATATGGGCACCTATATATAAACTAAGATTTTACTCAATTCATTTGTTATCAAAACTCCATTGTTTTAAGAGAAATTTTCATAAATAGTGTAGGCTTGAAACTTAATATGATCAAATAATTATATTTAACATAATTACATAATATCATCTCATTTGTGTGACCTGGAGAGGAGGAAAGAAACGAGTGAGATCGAGAGAGGGAGGAGAGAGACGAATTGTTATATGTATATTTGTTAAATTGTATGTGTATATCTGTCAAATAATTATATATGTGTAATTAATAGACATATATATTTGTATATTTGGCAAACGAGATTGGGAAAGGAAGAGAGAGGCGAGCGAGATCAAGAGAGGGAGGAGCGAGACGAGCGAAAGTGGAAAGAGGCAAATTGTATATGTATATCTGTCGAATCGACTATGTATATCTATCAAAATAATTGTATATATGCAGCTGTTATACATTTGTAATTGTATATCTGCAAGAAATTGCAAAGAGAGTAGAGAGGGGAGAGAGAGAGGAAGTGAGGAGAGAGAAAATAACAATAAAACCCAACTATAGTTATAAATTGTAATTTTTTCAAACTATAATTATATAATGTAAATACATATCATATGCTTGCATAATTATGTTACTTTTCCTTTTTTAAATATGGGCAGTTAAAATATTGTTTATTTTATGTTGCCTTATTTTATGTCTCACTCAAATTTGATCCAACCTACAAATTTATTACCTTACTTCACACTTTCATATCAAATATCATTGCTTCGATAAATTATGACTATACCATATTTTATCTAAATCACTTTCCTAATAACGTCAACTTTCCCTATTTCTCACTCCATATTTAATCAACAAATTCCTCTCAAACAATCGAACCTTTTTCAAATCACTCCTCAAAAAATTTTCAAGTAACTTTTCATTTTTCATTTTTGACTATTTATTTTTTATTTTTTTAACGCGTGCATAAATTTTCTAAGTGATCATTTGATAATTTAACTCAATATGGTATTAGATATAATTAAGATAATATTAGAAAGTATTAGGTGATTCACAAAGTTTAAATGTGCAATTGAAAATTCATGACAACTTCATTTATGTATTATCTCTTAAAGGACTCGAGGAAAAGGAAATATTCCCTCCATCCTCTGTGCTTTTACTTATTTACTTTGAATTTGAATCTTTTGAGTAGCCGATATCTTGATATTTAGTATTTTTTTTCTTTTTAGTTGTTATAAATTTTTTTGAGAGTCAACGATATAAATTTTGATTAATATTTTAAATATATTTTATAATCAGTAATGATATAAAAAATTATATTGTTTAGTACTTTTTGTATAGTTTTTAATATCTATTTTTTATTTTAAGATCTCAAAGTAATGCAATTAAATTTAATTTTAAAAGTTTTTACAGTATTTAGAAATCCCAAGGACTCAGCCGTCGTCGGAATTCGGAATTCTGTAAGTGACTTGATCGAGTCTACAAAGCTAATCAAATTTACTCTCAAAAAATTAAATTAACAACAAAAAATGAACAAAGAGAGTAGTAGATTTTGAAAGTGACTTTGTGGAATATGTAATAAATGTTAAGAATAAAAATAAAACTATATGAACTTTAATCAATATTTGAAGATGTATTTTTCATCGTATTAATATGAGAAGGACTGCAATTTATAATATTTTTTGTATAGTTTTCGACCATCTAAATCTTAGATTTTAAATATTAAATTTATATTTAAAGTTTAGTCAAGTTGATCTCGAAAAATGAAATAGTAACAAAGTCGAAGTCAATGGAGGGAGTATATGAAGTGAGTAAAATAAAATTATGAATGCAAAATTCATTGTCATTTAAGCCAATGGCTGGGATTTATGTACACATACTCCAAAGAATCAAATCTTAAAAGTTTAGGAAAAAACAGAGGGAAACAAAGATGTCCAAAATTGGAACAAGCATCTCAAATTCACCACTGATTTCCACAATTCACATTTGTCCCATTATTCCTTCCAACATATTATTATCCACACAAAATTTTCCCACTTCCACACAAATTTCCCCTCTTGTGTCACACACAGACATAATATACCAGCTTCAAAATTGGGATTCTACTGAAATAGTAGAACCCAAAATCTTTGATGATTCTTGATTCATAACCAATTTGTTCATGGTGGTAACTGGTATGGCAACATGTTTTCATTATTGTCCCTGCCACTTGGAAATCACTCGTACAGGAATCCATCTTAATTATGCGAAGATTTCTGGGAATGGGACTCGGTTCGGGTCCGGGTCCGGGTATGGGTATCGTCGTCTCAAGTTTGTTGTTAGTGCTGAGCTAACCAATGCTTTCTCCGTCAACATTGGCTTGGATTCTCAGGTAAAAAATTTCTTGATTTTTTTTTTCAGTTCAATTTCAAGGTTGATTTATACCTATGTTCACTCAACTAATAATTATTATATCTCGAATTTACCCTTTTGTTATTTTAATCTTTTACAATAAGGGAAGTGACTTTAGTACCTGTTAGTTGAGTGATTGTCTGAGAAATCAACTCAGATGTTGCTTAAAATGGTTTAACTAGGACATTTCTTGTATTACTATTAAAAAATGAGCTATCTATTCAGGTATTCGATACTATCATTACTACGGGACTATTAAAGATTCAACCTTTAATACTGATAATCCAATTGCAAGAGAGGCACTCTACCATCCAGCTATATTCACCCTTTGTTGGAAAACTTTTTCGAATATATAAGTTAAATATAGATATTTTGATATATATCAATTGTTGAATACTCTTGATACAAAAATCACCCACCCATGTTCTAAAAGTATGAACGCCCTTGACGAAAATGTTGGTTCCGCCACTGTCCCCTGAGCTAATTGAAGTATGCATGAAGTTATTAGATGCATCTTCTATTCTTTATGTCGATGTCAATATACAGTTTAGAGATAGCTTGGATTTTTATAGAACTAGTCTGAGTGAAATACCAATGATTAGGAGTACTTTTAGGACCATTTTAGAAAGCTAAGGAATTACTCATATGGAAATAGAGAAATATGGCTACTCAATTAACTCCTATATGTCGAAAATTGAAGTAATTTCAGAGTTTTTCAGTGACTTAATCTATGCCAACAAACAATTGGAAATATCTCGACTTTTTATTGAATTGATAATTGTATCTTAGCAACCCTCATGCCCACTTGACCTTTCAACTGCATTTTTATTTCCATTTTATCACTTCTGTTCATTGATTAGATAAGACATCCTCACGGTAAATGTTCTACCTGTTTTTAATTGATTTGGAACAGTTTTTTTTCTAGTCAATTTCTAGTTCATCATCATCGAAGTATTAGTCTTGTGCGAACACCACCATCATGAAAAAGAATACGGAGATTCTAATTATTAGATTTTTCTTGATAGTTGTGCTTTGAAAACTAGATACTGCCTGATATTTTTTTCCCACTAAATTTCAAATTGTATAGGCCAATGATACTTCACAGTTTTCCCGGATTGGCCCACTACCTGGGGATATTGCAGAAATAGAGGCTTACTGTAGAATCTTTCGTGCTGCTGAACAACTGCATAATTCGTTAATGGACACTCTATGTAATCCACTGACCGGAGAATGTAATGTCTCATATGATGTACCGTCAGATGATAAAGCAGTACTGGAAGATAAACTAGTTTCTGTTCTAGGATGCATGGTATGTCTTCTAAACAAAGGAAGGGAGGAAGTTATTTCTGGTAGATCATCGATTATGAACTCATTTCAAGATGTTGACGTGCATGTGATGGATGATATGCTTCCTCCACTTGCTATTTTCAGAGGTGAAATGAAGAGGTACTGTGAGAGCTTGCATGTTGCTCTTGAAAACTATTTGACTCCTGATGATCCTCGCAGCATTGTTGTGTGGCAAAAACTTCAAAGACTGAAGAATGTATGTTATGATGCCGGATTTCCTCGTGGTGAAAAGAACCCCAGCCATACACTGTTTGCTAACTTCACTCCTGTTTATTTGTCAACATCAAAAGAAGAGTCACAGTCTGCGACTTCTGAGGCTGCTTTCTGGATAGGTGGCCAGGTAACTGATGAAGGTCTCAGATGGCTGTTGGGGAGAGGGTTCAAAACCATTGTAGATCTCAGAGCTGAGGTTGTAAAAGATATCTTCTATCAGAAAGTGCTAGATGAAGCCATATTGTCCGGGGATATTGAATTAATTAAGGTACCTGTTGAAGTTGGTATATCCCCTTCAGTGGAGCAGGTTGAAAAGTTTGCGGCTTTGGTCTCTGATTTAA
The DNA here is from genome assembly GCA_025774065.1 of Solanum ossicruentum. Classification (NCBI taxonomy): domain Eukaryota; kingdom Viridiplantae; phylum Streptophyta; class Magnoliopsida; order Solanales; family Solanaceae; genus Solanum; species Solanum ossicruentum. The sequence continues at coordinate 13,552,603 of JAOTQR010000092.1, forward strand.
GCAAAAAGCCCATATATCTCCACAGTAAAGAAGGAATTAAGAGGACATCAGCTATGGTATCTAGATGGAGGCAATACATTACTCGCTATAAGGCCATGGACTCGACTGAGAACTCATCACGTGGTGCTAGAGGAATTGAAGAAACATCTATGTCACCTAGGCCGGAAGATGGTAAAAGCTTTAATGATGAAGTCAACACTGCCTCAGAAGACATAAATTCTTCTGTGGAAGATATCAAGCACATTTCTGAAGCTACAGACCTAGGCAAGAATGAAGGTGATGAAATTGTTTCGTTCAATTCGGAACGCAAAGTGCTAGAATCCGACAATGGGATAGCGTCCTACATCAATGTGAACCCTCTCAATAATCAGCTGCCTCCCTCTAATGTCTTCTGCAGAAAAGATATGTCCATGTTTTTCAAAAGTAGGAAGGTCTCACCAGCAGCATATTTTACTCATGAAAGGAAAAGATTGGAGATACTTTGTGCTTCAAGATATAACTACAAGAGAGAATCAAAAGGAAACGAAAGCACAGGCATATACAGTGAGACCAGAATGATGGAATCTGAAGATTTAAATGGTTCATCTTCTGGTAAACTCTTAAGTACCAACCCTTCAACTTCTGCTTTGAATACAGAGATGTCTGCTGGTCATAATGGCTCTGCGATTCCAATTTTGAGTGGAGGCACCAATGGAAATGTGCAATCCGTGATAAAAAATGCTGGTATTATTGATGCAAGAAATGAGTTAGAATCTATTGCTGACACTGGAGTCACTACCAAAGAGAGGAGAAATATTGAGGTCCCCACACCTTCACTGGAGGATAACTTGGAAAAAATTGAAGGAAATATGTGCGCTTCTACCACTGGTGTCGTAAGAGTGCAGTCAAGAAGGAAGGCAGAGATGTTCTTGGTTCGCACAGATGGGTATTCGTGCACCAGAGAAAAGGTGACAGAATCTTCATTGGCCTTCACTCATCCTAGCACCCAGCAGCAGATGCTTTTGTGGAAATCCCCACCGAAGACTGTATTGCTGTTGAAGAAACTGGGATATGAACTCATGGAAGAAGCTAAAGAGGTTCTCTGCACAGTTCTCGTTAATTTAGTTGAACTTTTACCTTGTGATTTCATTTACTACAGATGCTGGGGTATCTCTCTTTATTCTTTACTTCTCTGAGGAACTCTTTAAGTGAAATCATTGATAAAGGAGATCGTATAGATCTTAGTGCAATTATCCACATTAGTAACTTTTTGTTACCTCAACCACCAAGGAAAGGAGGAAAAATATTTCTCTAACATTAAGTACAAAAGAGGAAAATCTAGTACTTCTCTCAAGTGCTGAAAACATTTTTCTAGTATTTCTTATATGGCCCCCATCTTTGCTAAAAGCTCAATTATAGATGAATTTTTCCATATCCTAGAAAGACATAAAAGAATTTCCGTCTTCTAGAAAACTAGATGAAAGTAAATAAATGTCTAAAAATGTCATCATCATGGTTGCTTATGCCAAAGCTTAGTACTATCTGCAATAAACATATGTCACAAATTGGTGCACAATACCACGTAGGATCTTAAGCACCATGGACAAGGCAAGAATTACCGTTGCTAACTTGCTATCAATTATTTCCATTTTCATTTGCTTTGTTGTTAATGCATGCTATAATCCTATTTATGGGAACTGATGTGGAAATGTTCAAAGCCTTTTAAGAAAATTCAAATTGTGAATAATTGAAGTTAGTAAATATACTTGTGTTGCTCGTATTTTTTTTTCTTTTTCAAATTGTGAATAATTGAGAGGAATGGTTGCATAAAGTTCATAAGGAAAAAGGAGAAATTGCATATTTGCATATTTATTGGAGTCATTGGGATTGTGTTGAGGACATAACATGAGCTCGTGACATGAATTTTCCCAACAAAAAAAAGAAGAAAAAAGTAATCAGCTTCTGACATGACAGTGATTGCATTTTATTCTTGTTTCAAGATTATGAAACAAATGTCACACAGGGGGATGCACAAATTTGGGTATTGACATTTGATTTACTCTTGGTTGATGGATTGGGAGGGGAGCTCGTAAATTAAAAATTAATCTATGTAGTTATAGAACATGTCGGAAATTACTGTACCTGCATGAAGGGAGCATAATTAAGCATCATAAGATACTCATCATACCAGAGGCTGCGGTTGGACTATGTTGTGGTTGGTAAAAATACAAAGTAGGCTCGACTGTGTTACCGGAAAAATGTAGCCAATCTGTCTGTATGATTTTGTTAGTATGTTGCAAAAGCTTCCCAAACATGTAAACTGATTTTGAGTAATTGAGACTGTATTTATGGGCTAATTTCAAATATATATACAATAAACTAATTAGTTTACTACAAATATAACAATGTTTTATTTCAGAAACAACCTTTCTATCTCCATGGGATAGCGATAAGATCTACTTACATGCTACCTTCCCTAGACCCCACTTATGGGACCTTACTTGGTAGGTTATTGTTGTTGTTGTATAGCAATTTTTTTTACATAAAAAATTAGCCAAAAATCATAGGAAATATATTGTGACTATACAAATAGCTTGCCAAAAGTCATAGAAAGTATACACTGACTATACAATATAGATTATTTATGCATGAGTTATACACTGAACATAAATTATGATATATTCAAAACCTGGATATAGCTTGACTATCCATGAAATATACACTGAGCATACAACTATATTATGAATGGCCATTTTTGTTTTGGTAATTGAAATGACCAAATAGTCATTTCATGTAATTATCCCTATATTTATCTGTCACTTTGTGTATCTCATTAATATCTCCATCCATCAACCCACTGGAGGAAAGGAGAATGTGATCATTTAGTTTTCTCTTCTTGATCTGGTGGTTCATCTTTACCTCTGTTCCCTTTCCCTCCTACTAGCATACTTTGAATGTGCCAGTCTACTTGGTCAACTGGCAGGATGCAGAGATCTTTTCATCGATATGAATCTCAAGATACTATAAAGCTAGTTATGAGTTCCATCTGTTCATTTCATTTAGGAAACCTTATGGATCACTTTGATGAATTATATGTTTTAGGCTTTATTGAAGTTTGATAACCCTGGAAAAATTTGTATTATATCATGTCAACTTTCTCATAAGCTGGAAACTATGTCCTTAAAGTTCTCTTTAAAATACTTTTGTTTACATTGCCATTTGCAATTTTCATGACCTTAGATAGAAAGGAGAGGAGGTTGCGTATTACGATAGGAGGTTAGTAGGGGTAGAATGTCGTTTTGCCTTGTGATGGTTTTTAGGTTTGTCGTAGGATTAGTTGAGCTATTATAGTTGCGTTATTATTGCTCTTTGATTATTCTGCTATTTTATTGTCTTTCCTTGTAGAACTAATATTGCTCTTCGCTTTAGTCTTTACTTTATATCTAGTGTTTTCTTCCTTTCTTTTGGGGTGGATACATTTAAGTCGAGGATCTTCCGGAAACAACCTCTCTATCTCCATGAGGTAGTGGTAAGGTCTGCGTACACTCTATCCTCTCCCAACCTCACTTTGTGGGATTCCACTGGGTATGTTGTTATTATTTACATAGACTCGTAGGTGTTTAACACTCTCGTAATAAACATAAATTTTAACATTCTTTCCTTTTCCATTTATTTTCTCCTTGAAGGTTGCTTCTTTTTTGTATTCCCAAGAGAAGATGACTGTTGTAGTTGAACCGGAGGTGCATGATATATTTGCAAGAATTCCGGGCTTTGGGTTTGTTCAAACCTTCTATAGTCAAGATACCAGGTGGGATGATTTATAACTGTATGTGCAAAAACGTTGTCCTTTTCATTTATTTTTCTCTCTGCTCATTACTTCGGAGAGGTGTGACCTTGCCTGATGTACCAAATGCAGTGATCTTCACGAGAGGGTTGACTTTGTTGCATGTTTGGGAGGAGATGGTGTGATACTCCATGCATCAAATATATTTCGAGGTGCTGTCCCACCCGTCATCTCATTTAACCTGGGATCCCTTGGATTTCTCACTTCCCATCCAGTATGCCTCTAAACTTAAATGTTAAGCTTTAGTTCTTTATTATCTATAAATACTCATCTTTTGCTTCTTGTCAACAATTCTTACAGTTTGAAGATTATAAGAAGGATCTTAGACAAGTCATCCATGGAAATAGAACTCTAGATGGTGTGTATATAACTCTAAGGATGCGTCTCCGATGTGAGATATTCCGAAGCGGGAAAGCAATGCCTGGAAAGTTGTTTGATGTCCTAAATGAAATTGTAGTTGATCGTGGTTCTAATCCATACCTGTCCAAAATAGAGTGTTATGAACATGACCGCCTCATAACCAAGGTGTGGTTTATACTCTTAACCATCAATCGGGACAAAGGATTTAAAGAAGAATTCTGTTTTAATATGTTAGATCATGTTTCTTCTAAAAAAATAAAAAGTGGATCCAACTAGTGCTCTGCTGAATTAATGAGCAAGAGATCAAAGAATAATCTTTTCATACTGCCTTATTTTATTTGGCAGGTGCAAGGTGATGGCGTTATTGTGGCCACTCCAACTGGAAGTACAGCTTACTCAACAGCTGCTGGGGGTTCCATGGTACTTCTGAGCCACATCTCTTATGAATATATGAAATGTCACTAGTGTATACTGCATTAAAATATGTAGACCAAGTTAAAAGTTAAGGTCCTAACAATCAAAAAATCATGAAAGCTGTTGAATACATATCAAAAGGTTGATGTTTATAGCTTGAGCAGTTTGATGTGGCAGCAACAGAAATATTACTACAGGGAGGGGAGAATACACCCACTAAGATCCCTTGCCCCTTATAAAAGCAAGGAAAAGACGAACATTGAAAACATGAAAAATAGAAAGGACACCGTGCACTTCGTAGTTTAACTTTGCAAGTATGACTTCTAAAAGTTTTTGACAAAGTTGGGTTTGATAATACCTGTCATACGTTAAAAGTAAATAAATGAGTCGGTATCAACCTTTTATGGTAAATGATCCCAAAGTGGAATTTCTATTAGGCATCAAAAGCAGCAGTTTTAGAAAATCCTGTTGTATAATAACTGAGCTTTGTCATACAACTTGAGTTGCCATTACATATCTGAATCTGTTTTCAATTTGTTTAAACTTTGTATTTGGCTATTCCTTTTCTAATAACAAAGCATGAAATTATAATTTTGTGAAAAGATTGCTTTTGCACCTTAAATTTGATTAAGACACATGATGTTCTTAAGGATCTACTCGTGAAGGGAATTTTTGGAAATTATACTGACTTGCTGCTGTTTTATTGGTGATGAAATCTGACTCTTTGAAATCATTGTTCATCCTGCAATAATTATTAGATATTTTGCCTTCATCTAGTGAATACATGAACATTATTTGACAGGGAAATTTATGTCATGCAGGTGCATCCTAATGTTCCATGCATGCTCTTTACGCCAATCTGTCCACATTCTCTCTCGTTTAGGCCTGTCATACTTCCAGATTCTGCAAAACTAGAACTAAAGGTGACTGTCTCAGTATATATTTTATGATTACTTGAAAAGAATCTCATTACTAGTTTACTCTCGTAAGGAAAAAGTACGACTAGTTTGTGCTAATGCTTCTCGTTTCCTAACTAAAAACTTCCATCTAAACTGGAAGCGGTTTGGAGCTTTATTCCTTCTTTAGTGCTGCTAATCTTATCCTTCAGCTTCATAGATTTGTATACAACGGTACAATGTCTGGAAATACGTAATCGCAGACGCATATAAAAGGGAAGGAATATGTGTAGTTCCTGTATATGATCTTACTGTCTCTCTCTTTTTTTTTTTTATTTTTTTATTATTATTTTTTTTTATATATATTACTCCCTCTAGTCCATAATAATTGAGTTTTTGAACCTTATTTCAATGTTCAAAATTAGTTAAATGTTCAATGTTCAAGAGAGTTGTTAGAAATTTCTTCCACTTTTTCCCTTCATTTACATTTTCTAAGTGAGAAGTTCAATAGAGTTAATTGTTCATATTTATGATTTTACTTTGAATTATTGCTATTTCCAAGAATAGTTTGAGAATAACTGAAAGGGAAAAAGTGGAAAGTGGCGTTCGATTTATTTCCTAATTTTTATTTTCTCAATGGGTGTGCATTATCTCATAACGTTAGTTTAATATGGACTGAGGAAGTAATTACCTAGCGATATTTGCGGTACTAGAGGATCTTGAACTAGAAGTTGTAAAGATGTCAGATATAAATACTGCTGAACTGGGAGAGATTGCTTAGTATCATGAAGATGAGGAGGATACTTTCAAAGAGAGAAAGGTGAGAGAAGTATGGTTTTGGTTGGATGAATATAACAAGCAAATACGAATTATGTTGAGAAAGGGGCTGCTGCTAATTATAGTTCCATGTAGTGATGCAGACGAGGTCGAGACAGAGATCCTATTCAGAGATACCAGCGTTCAGTTGCTGGCCACGTGTACCAAGGTCTTCCACTAAATTGTGATGGCAAGCATATAATCTTGGTCAAGCTAAGGAGCCATTTCTATGTGAAGGGTACCCTGAGGAATTAGTCGAGGAAACCACGGTTATAACAAAAAAATCATTAAAAGTACTATTTTAGATCACAACTAAATACATGTCCAAACTGCCCATACCATCACTTGATTCCATTGTTCATGTAAAGTAGTGTTTGCTGTGAGATCTCATCAGTGGGAGGATCAAAGCCTATAATTGTCTATTCCAGATTCGTTGCTTCTCCTTTGTTGTTCTCATTTTACCACTCTCTAAGAGTCTAATTTTTCTTTTTTTGGTATGAACAGATACCAGAGGATGCACGTAGCAATGCTTGGGTCTCTTTTGATGGGAAGAGAAGGCAACAACTCTCTAGAGGAGATTCTGTTCGCATATATATGAGCGAGCATCCACTACCTACAGTTAACAAGTCTGATCAGACAGGTGATTGGTTTCATAGCTTGGTTCGTTGTTTGAATTGGAACGAAAGACTAGACCAGAAAGCACTCTGAGGCTATCGAGACTAGTTGTCTCGTTCACGTAAATTAGTGTACAGTCATACAGGTAAGAGAAACAGAATTACTATACTAAGGAGTCTATACAGTTATAATTTACTAGCTGTCTAGCTGTGGTATATGCAGTTAGGTTATACCTTATTTTTCAAAGAAATTTGTACAGTACTATTCTTACATGGTTAATTATAAATTTCCAATATTTTCACATATGGCTGAGATATTTCTGGTTCTTGGTCTTAGTCCTTAAAAACAGGGGCGGAGCCACGGGGTGTCAAGTGACACTCCGTCGAAAAATTACATCATATATATAGATCAAAAGTTGATTTAATAAGTATTTATACCAGTATTGACACCTCTTAACTCTTTACGAAAATGCTACGTTGCATGTAAAAACTTTGACCAAATCTGTTTTAAGTAAATAAACAAGGGCAAGTTCGAATCTGATTGATCAAAATTAAGACTATTTTTATGTTTTCTTTATGACTAGGAAAATTCGTCGTCGCTATTCTTTGGGTGTGTATATGGTAAAACCTCCGCTCGTATGCAATATCTTGCAAACCACACAAGAGAGGTAACATGCACTAGACAAGTTCGGTATGACGAGATGGCTCAAATGACAAACCCCTTGCTTGATGGCAAGGAATTTCGAACTTGGGACGTTCAACCCCAAACCACTGGGTCATCCCGAAGGGTTAAAGTTAAGAAAATTTTTCATAGAAATGCCTAATACTTATCAGAAATCAGAAACAAATTTACAAAGAACTAATAGATACACTTTAAATAAAGAAGCTACATTTATTTATCTAAAAGGGGATGAAAAGAAGAAGATCGTAGGCATGCATGATTACTAGAGTAGTTCATATTGCAGCCACAGCTTGGAACCTTAGTTCTTTAGGAAGGAACTTTTGCTCATTATAAACATTCATGTAATTCCCAAACACAAAAGTTGGATAAGTAGCAATTAATTGATCCACAAGTAGTAGCTCTGGTGCTGGGGAAATAGTGGCTTTCAATGAAGGATTATAGAATGAAGCAATTGATCTCCTATTTCCATCTGGTTTTGACATGACACGGTGCCAAACGCTCTTATATTTCCCATTGCTAAGCACTTCAATTTGATCACCTGCACACGATCATTTCCTTCATACAGAGTTTGAGACGAATTTGGATAAACAATGTTTATATAAGATGCTGCACCTGTATTGATGACAATGGCGTTGGGGATAGGCAAGACATCGATCCATTGTCCGTCTTTGAGGATTTGAAGGCCATCAACTTGGTCGTCTTGAAAGAGCAAAATGACACCACCAGCATCAGTATGAGCTCTTAGGCCATTCACCTTTTCTGGATGTGGGCATGGTGGATAATGGCTCACTTTTGTACCAAAAAATGCATCATTATTGTTGTTGTTATTGAAGGCTTTCTTGATGTAACCTTTTGATAAACCTAAGTTTTCATCCATTACTTCCATCACACTCTCTGCTAGCTTCTTCACCTCTGATCTATACTCTTTCATTGTTTCCCTGTTTTATAAATATCAGACATGAATATAAATTAATTCAGATAATAAAATTAATTATGAAATTATTAGTTTTATTTCTGAATTATTGACAGTTTTAAAATACCCTTTTAACTAACTAAACTTAAGTATACACCCCGATCTTGTAACTTGAATCAAATAGACCCCTGAATTCTCACCAAGTTTAGGATGTTTTCAGCATTTCTCTTGATTTTTTATTAATATCTCTATGCTCATACAAGAGTTTCAGACCACTTGTTATGTCATGTGACAGATCGAAGATGTATTTAAGTTCAATTTCTTCAAGTTTAGGGTGTTTTTAAGGCTGTCAATCGGGGATAAATTGTTCAAAAATGACAAAAGTCTCATATTGATGGTTAATTAAATTTGTGGATTTCTTATAAGCTTTCGGCAATCCTCCTTCATTTGAGTTAACTTTTGGAGTGTGAGTAAGACCCAAGATCTAATTTTACATAATATCATAGCACGACCCATCTGACTCCATACTTCTCTCTTTTAAATTTATTTCAAAATATTTCATGTGCGAACATAATTTTATTTTTCCAAATATCATTTTACAACTATTTCAAATTTCACATTTTTTATGTTCAAAAGAGAGAGAGAGGTGTGTGGAAATTTACTTGAATAAAGGAGTGCTTGAGGGCCATTCATTATAATTATCATCAGTGAGAAGGAAAACATCTTCCCAATCCACATTTTCAACTTTGCCATTTTCCTTGCTCTCCAACAACTCATTAAGCAAATTCACTGCTCTTGACTTGTTGAAAACATCTTCTCTTTCCAACTTAAAGCATTCCCCACTCACCCTCTTCACCTTTTCTAACAGCTCCAATGGGATCCCATGATTCACCAACTGCATCCACAAATTATATATTTACGCGTTATTATGTCTTAATTCCAAACAAGTAAGGATTTTTCGTTATATATAAATTTTAGTCAAACATGTCGCTCGTCATTGTGAAGATGGTAGTTTTACGTTGATTATCATCCTACTGCAATTCTCTTCTTTTCGAGAGCCAAGCCATGTTGGGATGACAACTGGATGGGGTGGATTTAAAAAATTGAATAAGAATTCAAAGAAAATTAAATATTCGTAATTAGTAAAAACTAAAGATATGAATTTTTTATATTAAACATTGACTTTAATTTTATTTTTTTCTAAAATTTAAATTAGACATGTCCGATAAATTACTAGTTGTAAAAATGTTCATTAGAAACTTTTAATTAATGATTAAAAAATAATTGTGAAATGCCTACTAAAACTAGTTAATTAGTAATTTTTTTTTAAAAAAATGACTTTTAATTTTTATATTAAATTCAATTAAAAATAAAAAAACTTAAAATTTTAGAGGGGGGAGGGGGTTGAAAATGAAAAAAGACAATGCAGGGCAGGGCAGCGTAGGCCGGTTTTAAAAAGTTACAGCTTGAGGTCAATCCACTCCGCGTCCGTCCCATTGCCATCCCTAAAGCCGTGTATACTCCACTCCCCTGCTTTTGTTATTTAAGTATTTGAACAGGACATAATTGGTGCTATATATATATATCACCTAGACTTATCCGACTTTGTAATGACTCTTAATTATGCTTAAAAATTGAATTTCTTCGTTATATTTTGATTATTAATATAGATATCCATGAAGTTTCAGAAAATTACCTGAAAAAATCCCCATTCTTGACAAGCTTTGGAAATTTGAGCCAAAGTGTGGGATCTTTCCTCTCCATTAAGCTTTGAGAAATCAATAACCGGAATAGTAGCCATTGTTAGCTTGTTAACTGTTAAGTGACAAATTAAACACAAAAAAGAGACTAATTAGAGTATTAATAGAGAATAACAGCAATTCTAGCAATTTGATGGTCTAGAAAATATTCCCAAAACACCCTTTTTATAGCCATTAATAGTTTCCTCAATAATAAATAATTGAAAACCAATCTTATATTTTAAATGGCCGGTGACACAATGTTAATTGTTTTTCACTTTAAAAACAAGGTCAATGTTACTCACCTTCGTTTCGAATTGTTTGTCAATGTCCCAGCTGCTATTGGGGGTCATTTGGTAGCTGATTTATAGGTGAATTATGCAGGTATTATATAAATTTTGTGTAAATAACATCGCATTATTATAAAGTAAATTATTCATATATAAAGTTAACACATACAATGTTTGGTTTGCCATCTGGATCTTGCATAAAAATAGAGCGCTAGAATTGCTTAGTTTTCCAAGTTAAGGGGTACTGTTATATCGAAAAATGACCGACTTTAAATAAAAATTAAAAATTATTCGAAAACCGAGAATCGATCTAGACTTAATTAAGTTAAGCAAAACTAATTCTCGAGATTCGAACAGACACAGAGTCGCCACCTAATTTTACGGATAATTAGGAAACCATAAAAGTATTTTAAAAGATCTAACAGAAAAATCTTTTAAAAATCCAGAGTTCAGGTTCGGGTTCACATTTCCTCTTCGAGAAGGTGTTAAGCATTCGAAGAGGCCGTTAAATACGGTTATCCGACGATTAAATGGCTTGACTAACTTTTGACTTGATAAAAGATTAATTAATTTTAAAATTGATTTAAAGTTTGAAAGACTTTGACTCGACTTGAAAAGATTTGACTAAATTTGAAAAACTGACTAAATCAAAATTAACATAACAAACCACACATTTTTTTTTTATTTTTTTATTTATTATTATTTTTTCATTTTTGTTTTATTTTTTTTTTTAGTTTTTAATGCAAAAGACTTTCTTAACACAAAGAATAACATAAATGATTCGACATACCGGGGAATTCAATTAGATTGAAACCGATAAAATAAATGTTCGTATGCAAATAAATACAAATATATAAATAACATAAAAATAAAGGAAAGAGTTGATGCAATTCTTATCCCGTTAATTTCTATTTGCAACTTTGTCATCCCGAGATTGCTTAACAGCTTCTTTCTCTTATGAATTGGGCTGACTCGAAAAGAGGGAGTTTGGGCCTCCGTGGCCCAGGAATGCAGACGATGGAGTCCAAAATGGACTCGGGATATTGTTCATGAAAACAAAAGACAATAAGGATTAGTAAGAGGCTCAAGATAAC
>JAOTQR010000092.1:13573260-13590396 GCA_025774065.1 Solanum ossicruentum
GGGTGGGGGAGTGGGGGTAGGGGGGTGAGGGTCCGAGTTGGAGTAAAAAATTTTTTTTAAATTTTAAAAACTTTTTTGTAATTTATGTAAAAAGAATTTAATTTTTTATTTTTTTGTAATTTATGTAAAAAATTTAAAATTTTTAATTTTTTTTGTATATTTTTTGTAATTTATGTAAAAAAATTTAAAAATTTTAGTTTTTTTTTTGTATTTTTTGTAATTTATGTAAAAACAATTTAAAATTTTTAAAAAACTTTTTTGTAATTTTTTTGTAAAAATTATTTTATTTTTTTATTATTTTAGGAATGTCACGTGTAAAATAATGGATATGACGTGTACATGTTGTGCTTACGTGGACGAACGTGGCGTCGTAGTATTGACAGGAAAAACATGTCAGCGCGACTGACCTCACGCGTCACGTCAGTGACTGGTCTGTACCTACTTATTCAGAAATTGCCAAGTTGACTATCATATTTATGCACTATGAAAATTTGAATTCTAACTTAAAAATAAATATCAAATTTGAGGTTATTTTTAGATATTATCCCAATCAAATAATATCACGTAACTTAATTTGAATTATTAATTAGTGTGTCCACGTGAAAACGGCCCCCAACTCGGAGAGCTTTGTGGCTGACTCTACTTTTTGGAATTCACGACGCCAAAAATAAATTGTCTCTATCGCGTAGGTGATGAATCAATATGATGTGTACCGGCATTTATCTCTATTTTTGTGGAGTATGGATTAAAAATATTATTTCTCATAATTGATTTGAAAAGAATGCAAAAATAAAAAATTATGATAAAAATATTGAAGGAAAAAAAATATAAATAGTAAAATAGTGAAGATAATTAAAGAAAAAAATAATTATAGAAATAAAATGAAAAGATGACATACACTAAAATAAAAAGATAGACATGATGATATACTATAAAACTTATCTTTTAAGTTTTGATGACACTTATTAACACATAGGATATCAAATATGAATTTTTATTTCATCCATCCCGACTCCATATGATGTGTGATGTCCTCATTGAAACCCCTTTCCTCATCTATTTCTTGTGATGCAAAATTAAATTTGCACTCAATGTACTCTGATTTGATCGTACTCAGCCTGAAGCTTTTAGAATTGATGGCTATGTCCAAATCTAGTACATATTTCGTCGATCGTTATTAAGTAATACTTCTAAGCTTTACTATAGAAGAAGAGAGAACAAGAACCCTCCTCTCTGTCAACATGTCAGTTACTTACTTGAAATTTATATTCAATCTGAGGTTATTTTATCAATTCATATTGTGGCTTCTTAGCTTTATAAGACACGTGTAATAAGCTCCTGTCATTGTAGTCACTTGTTTGCTTTAATGTTTAATTAGTAGGAGGAAATCTATGGTGGAAGAAATGCACGGAACTCCTCTCTTTCAGCTTCTGCTCCTCAGCCCATGAGCCTAACTATTTTCATATCATCAATCAATATGGCTGCCTTACCTGCTTACTTGATAGGCGGGCGAGTCTTGATGCAAAAAAGTTTAATTTAGCGAGATAACTGTGTGAATGTAGTTGTACTCTTCCATGCTCATAGACTCCTAATTTACAATAAGGCCCCTTTTTACGTTTGCCACAGTCAATTCTTGTAGAAAGAACGTCATAATGGCATATTCGAACACAATCTAAGTAAGGGGTGGTGCATCTTCTCCCATGGCCTTCTTCAACTGATCATATCATATTCTAACAACGCCCTTAAGCTGATAAGAACCAGTTCAACACATTTTACATCTGCAATATGCATAACCTAAATTACTATCTAAGTCTTCTCTACGAAGTTCTTCGAATGCTCATTAAGCTTTAACCCCATAAACTCTAGTGGGTTCATTCTCAGAAACTTACAGATTCTTAAAAGTGTCTGGAGTATCCTGACGGCCTACAGGGCTTGCTCCTTGACGATCAACTTTAGTTGTTATAGCCTATGCCGATGTAAGAATCCACATGTTGTACGACCTCATTGGAACTTGAAAATTTTGTCTTGAAAAGTTTTGGACCAAGGTGACACTCCATGGAAGCCCTTACGGTCCGTGTGAGGCTATACGGATAGTGTGGAACCTCCTTGGAGTGACCCTTGGCTTTGTGTGGAGCGTTGGAGCTTTAAAGTGGAGTTTTAGACTAAGGCAAGCCACCACATGGGCCGTGTGAGCTTCACGAACCATGTGGAGGGTTGTGTGGTGGCCTTAGCCTTGAAATTCCATAGTTTTGGAACCAAGTGAAGTGGGACGACAAGTATATTGTCCGTATGGGGTGATACGACTCGTATACCTCCCCGTATGACTTCCGGAGTGAAAATTTTCTAAGTATTAGATCACCGTCTCAGAACTTCATTGTGAAGAATTTTCTAAGTGAGGTGGTACGGAGGAGTACACGGTCCGCATAGCTTGTGAGACCAACTGTGGGGTACTTTCGTCGAATTTTTCTAAGTATAGAATCTTTAAGCTCAAGCTAAGCTCACTTTCAAGTCTTCAATTCAAGCTTATTTATGTTGTTTAGGGCTATCAGGGGTCTTCTACATCAAGTCAAGTTCAAAAGAATCCCATTGGCCTAAACTTTTCACAAGAACTGATAGAAGGGTCAACTTTAAATGGTAATATCTCTTCACATAAAAAGAACTGGATAGCCCACAACCTATCAAATTGAAGATCTTTGAATTAACTTTCCAACACATCTGGTTTCACCTCATTCTGAGTTCGTATCAAGAAATTATGTCTGTTTTCATAAAGCCCATATGTGTAGTGTTTTCTGAGAATTGACTAAGTGAGGTATTACGGAGGGTTACACAGTTCGTGAAACCTTGTACGGATCATGAGACCTCCTCATGGAACCCCAGCAAGAATGTTATTTTACTTCATTAATGGTTTTTTTTTTTTGTATGTAGCTTCTCATAAGGATCTTTTATGACTTCTTATGTTTATCTTAAGACCTCCAAATGACCTAATTAAGCTCTATTCCTCACATTTAAAATTCTCGCAACTCTCTCTTGAGAACTCTCCTAAGGTGAATATTAAGGGATTGTCTTGAAGCCAAGGAAAAGGGTCTCTTCTTCATCAAATTTCTTCCTATTTCTTCTTGGTTAGTTAAGGTATGCGGGTTTGATTTTTGGTCCTTTTCAACCAAGAAGACCCAAACTCTTTTCAAGTGATTTTTATGAATTTTAGCTTACTTTAAATATGGGTTTTTAATATTATTGTTTATTAAATTTAATTGATGTGTGACTATGTTTATTTATTGATTTTAAAGTGAATTAAGCCCTAATATGATGAAAGCATTAAAGTTATGAAGTTATGAAAGTGGATGTCCCCTTTAAAGCTTGATTTGTCCATGGGTAATCTATACCATGAAATGTGAATTTTACTTATAGATTTACTTGAATTTCATAGTGAATTCTTGATTTAAGATTGAATCTATATTACCCATGCTATTCTCACATTATTCATGGCATATGCATTCATGAGCATTGAATTTTATGAAAATTATAAAGTGGGTTAAGTCCAATTATGTTTATGTATATATTTTGATAAGATTGTGGTTATGACAAGAATGTGATCACATAAATGTGATTATGACTCTTTGAGCATTTTGGATGCTTGCACCATATCGTAACGTGAAAGGGTTATTCCTATGCATAAAAAGTATGATATGAAATGTGATTTGTCATTTGAGCCTAAGTATGATTTATTATGAATGATATTTGACATTTAAGCCTAAGAATGCATTGAAATGTTTGATAAGACTTACATCTCTTTTGAAAATATTTAAATGTATACATGTATGTATTCTTATGGAAAGATGATTTAGCACCGATGGATTAAGGGCGTTAAAGCTATCCCCAAAGGCTCTCTCACTTTCCTTAAACTATGTGTCAAAATAGGTATATGTATTATGTGAAAATTCTATCCAAAATGGGGGTGACCATAAGGAAAGTTACTTCTCCGAAATAGGGGTGCCCATAAGGAGACGAATGATATTGATATGATATAATATGAAAATCCTATTCGAAATGAGGTGCCGGGAAGGAAGATTGCTTCTCCGAAATGGGGGTGCCTATAAGGTGAAATATGGTTTACCTTTGGCAAGTAGATCACCTTTTTACCGATGAGGGGATTTTATCGAGGATTCCAAATAATAACTCACTTGGTCTTACTCATGTCGGTTGAGGTCACATCCCTGTTATATATGAGCATCTGTGCATTTCATGCATTATGTATATGTGTCTTTGTCATCTAACATCGAATTCAAATTTGATAAGTCATATGCATTGTATGTCCACATACTTAGTACATTTAAACATACTAACACATACTTTTTGCCTACATGATCTAACCATGTAGGGATCGAAGACTACGTTCATCCATCATACGATGTCTAGCTTGGTTCTTGAGTTTTTGTTATTGTGGTGAGTCTTATCTTCCAAGGACAAACCACTATTCCTCTATATGACAGGGGTGGGTGTTCGGTTCTTTGGTTCAATTTTAGCAAATTTCGGTTTGGTTCTTCGGTTTTCAGTTTTGAAAAAGTGTGCACCATATACCGAACCAAAATATTTCGTTTCGGTTTTTTCAAGTTCGGCTCAGTATTATTCAGTGTTTTTAAAATGGTTTTCCGGTGCAAACTAATAGAAAATAAAATGATGAAAAAATCAAAGTATAAGACACGTAAAAATTTAAAATCATGTTATGTGATGATGTGCTCCCATAGAAAATGCTTATTGTGCTTAAAGAATTGTATTTATCTTTGTCAAGAACTTGTGCCTGCAATTCTTAATTGAGAAAAACAAGCATGAACACATCCTTTATATATGACATAAATCGTCAAAAATATGCTTGAATATATTTCTCTTGGAAAATAGTATTTTAAGTTAACTATATGAATTATAAATTTGTTGCTACTTTGACTTGTTTAATGAATGATTTAATTGCTAATTAATTTATGTGTGTGTGTATGTGTATATATATATATATATATATATATATATATATATATATATATATATTATTTTCTGGTCTAATATATATATAAAAAGTAATTTTAAAAATTTAATTAAAGTTCGGTCCTTCGGTGCACCGGAGTTTTGAGACCCCTACGCCGAACGCCGAACCGAAGAACTAAACTTTTGGAAAAAGAACACCGATATCAAACCGAAAAGCCAAAGAACTAAAACAGAAGAATCGAATTAGTTCGGTTCGGTTCGATTTTTCGATATTTATGCTCACCCCTAATATATGGTGTTTATTTATGTTATTTACTTTGATGGTAAACCTGGGGTATATCTTGGCCCCTGTCCTATCTTATGATTAGATACATTGTTGGACATCTTGTAGACTCTTGTCGACTCTATATGGTATGTGTTGTATTTGGAACTTATGATTAAGGTTATCTATTGGATATGTCTATTATGGATTGATTATGAGAACTATGATAAGTATGTATGCTTTGATGTGAAAATGTAGATTTTAAGTTTCGAATTGCTCTCATAGAGTGAGACATACTTACCCGCCCCTTAGTCTTTATGTGTTATGTGTTATGTGAATCTATGTTAATCCTTTTCCCTATGATATCTCCATAGTGTGAGTCCTACTTTCTTGTCTCTTAGAACTATGTGTTTACTATTTGTATACGCTTCTGAACATATGACGTGAATATGGATACTTTGAGACTTGTTTGAGGACTCTTGGTTCTCATTTACCATGTCACTCATAGACCCTAGGTCCGGGTCATGACAAATAATATCTAGATAGCATTGTGAAACTTTACAGTGGCAACATAAGCCTAAGAAAGCTGCACTACAAGTACATTTAGACTTATGTGACCGACTAGACCTGGTGGCTCTTAGGGATTCTCATTATGCCTTGCAGGGTGTCCTTTGTTTCTAGTTTGTATCAGATGATCGATGGCTCTTTTTAAAGGCATGATATGAAATAAGTATAAACACGAATTAAAAGAGTCAAATAGAGTTAAATTCCACAGTAGGAACAAGACTAAGAATGGAAAGAATCATGTACTAAGCACTTTATGGCCTCTTCCTTATAAATATGCCACACCCAATAAAAAGGATTGTACTAGGTATAGCTTTAGACATCCTAGGATGCTTGACCTATGTACTCTAATATTGGTATAGCTTTAGACATCCTAGGATGCTTGAACTATATACTCTAATATCAAGTCTGTATCATATCCAAAACAGGGTACTTGGAACCACAACTGATCCTAATGTCATGACTTTAAATGGACTATGAGCGATGCTTGCACTAACTCTCTAGTGGGAGAACAAATATCTAACTCAACTAATTAAACTAGCAAAATTTAGGCAATTTAAAGTTATGACTACAAGTTTAAATAAGCAACAGGTTGAGTTCTCATAAACTTGTAGAAATCTAATCAAATAATAAATAATTCGTGAAAATTAAAAATCTTTGCACCAAAAACTCTATGTAAGTGGCCAATATGTAGGGATGCAACTCTGAAAACTAAATATTCAATTAGTAATTATTTGAGTCAAGAACAAGTGGACCAACATAAATAAAGAATCTATGGTAACTCAAGATGGTAGCTCACCCTTGAATCCTTGAAAGAGTAATCGCCTAACTGAGATCCGACTGCAGTCGCCTGAAAATGCTCTATACTCAATAAAAAGGACTAGCTATAGTATCAACACACATAATAATAATGTATTGGTAGGATCATGTGGCTACTCCAATAAGCAAGATATATTCAAGCAATTATAATACAGTAAGTCATATATATATTTAAAACAAAAAGTTCACAAATCATCTGTGGCATACTAATTTCTTAATCAATAATCTTAGTATAAATTCAACTATGGTCCCCTCAAGGGACTATACCCAAACAAATTATATGTCGGAACGTGATATTCAATTTAATAAATCAAAACATGATACTTGGTTCAATAATATGTCGGAATATGAAATTCAATTCAATAATATGTCAAATGTGATGCTTGATCCAATAATATGTTAGAATACAACATTCAATCCAATAATGTATCGAAACATGACATTCGATCTAATAAAGTATGAAATGTGACATTCGATCCATAGGCAAAATCATAATCACACATGAATAATTAACAACTTGCCAAGTTCAAATAATAAGGTCATTGAATGTAATTAGATTATGAAAATCATCATTTTACTTTAGGTCATTATCTCCTTTTTCATAAAGCTATACAATCCTTTTATCTCTTGATTATCAATTCGAACGATAAAATTTACAATCCAACTCCCAATCTATTACCAAATTTTCTTAGACCTCACATGATTCAGATTTCATTGAAATTTTTTCTATGCTTAAATTTTTTAATTTACTATTCAAAATTTTTCTGGTCCAATTTTCTTCCCTGTTGACCTATCCATAACGATGGAGTTAGGTCTTTACAATAGATACCAATTCACCCATCACTCGTCCTAGAGTGATCAAATAGGAAAAATTGGTCTAAGAATAGAGTAGTACCTAAACTGGTCTAGGAATGTGAGGAAATCATAAAAATAAAAATAAAAAATTTTAATGAGTTTCTCCGGTCAAATCGACAATCTGGAGATTCCACCATTGACCCAATCGATAAGTCACCTAAAGGGTGCTTTAGATTGCCTAAAATAACAATTTTCGGAGGTTTTAAGTTTGACTTGGCGAGCTTAATTGGTGATGCACTGAACTCATTCAGTAAGTTGTTAATTAACCCTTAACCCACCTAATTATTCATTCTAGACATACGTTAGTAAAAATAATCATAACTTTTTATTTCGAACTCCAAATGAGGTAAACTTAGTGGAAGATTCAATGATGTTAAAATTAATAGGTTATGGATTATAACTCTTTATGTCCCAAGAGATATGACAATTTGTAGTTGACCCTTATATGAACTCATGAGAAAACTTAGCCAACAGAAATTCTTTGAATTTGATTTGGTGTTTGAGGTTCCTTATGATCCTAAGCCACATCAAATATACCTCAAATACTTAAGAAAGACCCTTAGCATATATGTACAACCGAGAAATCATTAAAATCGAGCTTATACACATACGAAAGATGGTTTGTATCTTTGCATGGGAGTTATGCGGCGTTATATTGATGTAATCTCATCTCAACAGGAAAATGCTCTGAGAAACCCACGTCTTCGCTTCATCATACGTATCCTTTATCACCCAAATATACACCATCGGTGCACCTTTAGCCTTTAGACACTTGCAGAGGATCTCCTGCAGAATTTTATCATAGGCCTTTTCAAGATTAATGAACACAATATGAAAGTCCCTCTTTCTTTCCCTATATTTTTTCACTAGTCTTTGTACAAGATGGATTGCTTAATTTGTCGGTCGCCCCGACATAAATTCAAACAAATTCTTTGAAATTGACACTCTTGTCTTCATCACTCTCTTCTAGACCTTCATAGTGTGGCTTAGCAATTTGATGCCCATGTAATTTTTATTGTTTTGGATATCTTATTAGTTTTTGCACAATGCGACCATTGTACTCCATCTTTATTCATAGGACATTTTAACTGTCTTCAAAATACATTAAATAATTTAGTCAATTAATTCATACTTGATTTGTCAATGCATTTCCAAAATTCCATTGGGATCACATCGGATACAGTTGCTCTTCCTTACTCGTCGTACTAATAGTATGCCTAATCTCCTCAATTCAAAAACACCTGCAATATCCAAAATCTCGAAGACTATTTAGTGCCAAATCATCCAGTACAATGTATTTATCCCCTTTTCATTTAGGAGTTTTGTGAAAATATACTTGTTACTTTATTTTATGGAGGTTTTGGCCACCAATACCTTACCATTTTCATCCTTAATACACTTCATTTGATCCAAATCGTAAATTTTTCACTCTTTTATGAGCCTATACAATTTTTTGTTCCTACTGTTTCCCCTAACTTGATATATATGTGCATTCATAAATTTCCATCTTAATACTCATGTGTTTATAATACTGTCCCCGTTATACAAACTCTATGGAGGAAAATTTGTTTTTTATTTTTATTTTCATATATTTATTTATTTACAGCCCTCGTATATGAACTTTCTATTGTGTCATCTGCCAATATAATATTGTCACCGTTATATAAACACTATCGAGGAAAATTCAACCACAGTATAGAGATAAACACCGAAGCCTAATTTTGTAAATGAGGAAATTCGATCCGTGGCCAGTCTTTTTCCGCCGGGAATGGAACCGGAATTGGCCGTTTCTGGTGGGCTTTGCCATCACCGGCGTTATTATCACCAAGATGAGCCTCGGCTTGACTGGTCCGTTTCTCAGTTCTCTCTTTTCTACCCGTTTATATTGCCTCAACGTCTATACTTTGATAATGAATCTGATTTATGCAGTTTTTTTGTGATTGTTGATTTTTTGCAGAGGAGGACGCAAAGAACTCTCGATTTGCCCAGAGGCATAAGAAGTAAGTCATACGCAGTAGCAGATTAACCCTAATTTGAATTGATATGCAGATCTGTATGCTGATTGTTTGTTCATCTATATATTATGATGTAGTCTTCCCGTGTTTGCTTTTTCTCAGTCAGTTGATAGTGATTTGAATTATCCATTTGTGCATCTATCTTGTTTGTGTTGATAAGGGAGATGAAAAGCTAAAGTGCTGGGAGAAGGTTAGATAAAATAATAATAGATAATTACAGGTAGTGCAACGTAATAAAAAAAGAACCAAGCATGGCTTCAGGCTCTAGCACTTGAACTATGGACTTGCCACTTTGTTGCCTTAATTTGCTTAGAACGAATAGTTTGACATTGAGATTTCTCTCGTGCATCATGCTCTAGATGCATGGATATCATAACCGTATGACCTGTAGGCACTCTAACATTATGGCATATGGAGGGGATGAAATGTTTAAGAATGACTTGAAAATTAGCTTTTAGGATTTGATGACTATATCTAACATGCTGTTAAATTTGAAAATTTTTATGTTGAGTGCCAAAAGCTTGTTTATGTTTGTATTCTCGATTGCTAGTAGATGACAAAAAGCGAGGTGCTTTTTGTGAAGTGAGGCAGAGAATTTAATTTTTTAATGCAGGAGTGACTAGTGGTCAAAGAAACGATGTGCGCCCTCGAACTATAATAAATGTGTATACACAGGTAAACCAATCATCTCAAATGTAGCCGGGCATTTGAAATAGGAATTTTTTAGGTGTAATGTAGAGGAAAGAATTTTAAAACTCATTCTAAGAACTGCAACAGGGTGGAATTGGATGCAGAGCCTAGTAACAAGGGAAATTTGCATCTTCTAGGCAGACCAAGAGACAGGCCAAAAGATGAGTTGCAATGGCTTGATTGTGAGATGCACAGAATCCAGAGGATCTGGTTGAGTTTGAAAGAATCTGTGGAACATAAGATTCAGAGGAAACTTAAATGAGTGGATGACAAGGAGTTTGAAGTGACGAGCAATTTACGAGTGATGATACAGATAGAATTTTTATTTTGATAACTGGGAAATCCGTCTGTAGCCTGCCCTTTGGACCAACCATAGCCTTCTAATGTCGATGGATAATTGACTCACCCCTCTACCCTTCTTCACTTAAATACTAGGCTGCACTTTGCATGGTTCGAGGCTTGAACTTGTGACCTCAGTCACAAATCCTCCACCCTTTGCCACTCGAGCTAGGCCCTGGGGGAAAGTGATACAGATACAATTACCTCTGCTACAAAACAGAGATGATTTAAAGAAGAAGGTATTTAAGGCCACAATTTTCTCCAGTAATATTTTAGTTTGTCCAAGGGGAATGGCCCCGTGTAAACATTTCTGAAAGAATTTTGGAGGAATAAAATTTCACCAAAAATTGCTTTCATAGGGTCGACTATGATACATGAGGCCGTTCCACCTGCTGACAACCTGAAGAACAAGGGATGGGTTCTTAGAAATAGATGCTACTTGTTTGAACTGGAGAAGATATGTGGAATATGTTTCTAGCTTGTCCTGAACAGTCAGGAAAAATTGATGTGCTAGTAAAAGAAGCAAAGAAGACTGGGAGATGATAACATTGTACAGGGCATAGCAAATATGGAAGGAGAGAAGCAAAATATGGGAAATATTACCATTGTACTCGGCTTATAAAAAAGCAGGAGATGTTTTGATGGGAAAGCAGTGAAGAAATATGCTAAACTGCATGACAACAATTATTTGGGGCAACCAGGACCATGTAGATGATGTTGCATCTTTGTTGACCTTTTGAACTCTTTGTGGCCTTAATTTAAGTCATTGTAATGTGCCACCTCGGTGCTTTAGCTTTGTTATAAAAAGAAAAAAAGTGAAGCAAAAGGGACATCAAAAAGTAACTGACTGTAAAGAAATAGGATTAACGGGTGTTGAGTTATTGTTCAGAAAGTGAGGAGCTAATTTTACTTTATTTGGTTTTCTCTTGCATTTACCTCTTTTTTCTTGTGCTTATGGTTATTCCTCCTCTGACTTTTGTTATTATTACTATGATTCCTTTTCCTTGTTCTTTTCATTGTCTGTCGACAAGGTGGTAAATTCACCTTATGTACATTCTGCATTGTGCTATTTTTTGTTAGTCACATCTTTTGTCCTCTTCCCTTCCCTTCCCCTTTCCTTCATTTTCCTTTTGTCATATCTAGTTCTTTCTGCTGATGGGTTTTGTGTTGAGGGTTTTGGGAAACAGCCTCTCTACTTCTATGAGGTAGCGACAAGGTCTGCGTACAATCTACCCTCCCCAGACCTCACTTGTGGGATTTCACTGGGTATGTTGTTGTTGTTGGTTTTCTCTTGCATAATTAAAGTTTTGATGTACATGGGTTATACTTTAGGTGCTTCTTTTCTAATAAGTATGATTGACCTTTCCATATAAATAAAGAATCATGTTTGA
The DNA here is from genome assembly GCA_025774065.1 of Solanum ossicruentum. Taxonomy (NCBI): domain Eukaryota; kingdom Viridiplantae; phylum Streptophyta; class Magnoliopsida; order Solanales; family Solanaceae; genus Solanum; species Solanum ossicruentum. Next base: position 13,585,173 of record JAOTQR010000092.1, read on the forward strand.
GTTGGCTAGAGCACAGAAGAAAAACATGAGACAGGTGCTGCTGGACTATGTTGCCTGGACTCTTCAAAAGTGTTGTTGAGTGTGTCAAATCCTCCAAAAGTAGTACATCTGTGGAATTTTGGAGATCCCCAACAACATAGCTGCTGGACCTAATGTGCACCCCTTGGTCTCCTTTAATGGGCTTATTCCATCACTTTGACGGCCAATTTTGAAAAGTTTCCTCTTAGATGATTGCTTTGCTGATTAGGTTTAGATATTCTTCTGAATACAATTTAATCTGACATGTTGGGGTAGTATTTTAAGTATTCTTAGTATCACTCATCGACTTAATTGCAAATCAATATCAAACTTTGGTTCAGCTGCACCATCTGTCACTATAGTGGAATGTTATGTTCATATGTTGCTTAAAACTACGGGTTATGCTGAGAGCAGTGTGATGAATTAGCCCACTAAGATATAATACTAAGATATAATACAGGAGAAAATTAATAAGTCAAAATAATCAATGAAGATAAATATTACTACAATACTATTTTAAGTAGGGTGTGTGTGCGCGCGCGCGCGCGTGTATATATATATATATATATATATATGCATATCAATAATACTTGAGTTGTGCTAGGTACTATCCTAAGAAACTATTTCAACAGCATGAAATATTTCCCCAGGATAAAACAAGCCTTCTCTAAATAATTAGAGGATAAAGCAATCAACAAAATATAATTACTAAAAAATTAAGCAAGTCGGAAAGGAGGTTATAATAGGAAGCTAAAATATAAGAAAGACAAATAATGTGAAAGTGTAGGAACTTTCTTTTCTTTTTCTCTTATTCTTACTCTTGCACTTCATTATGCCAAGAAGATGACATATATATACTTGCAAAAATTTGGCATTTGGCGTGGTGCATGGCCTAGTTTTTGCCATGCATTTGGCCGTAAAATTGCCAAGCATTTGGTCTTAAAATTGCCAAGCATTTGGTCGTAATATTGCCAAGCATTTGGCTTTAAAATTGTCAAGCATTTGGTCTTGCATTTGCCAGGTAAAGAGTGAATATTTATCATATAATATATGTGTTCACAATATATTTTTATGTAGTCATCAATGACATATTTTTTATGACTTAGTAATGACATATAAAAATATTCAAAATATTTTTAAAATATCCAACAATCCCCCATATGATTGTCAATAAAGATGGTAACCCGACCTGTGTGATTGGAGATCCCATGAAGTAGGTTCATATGGCTAATAACAAGTAAATATTGACACTGTGCACTATCTGAGAGTGCTTGAATTGCTATTATTTATGAGGGGATGAGCTATTAACTCTTAATGATTTCATAGACCTTAAGGATGGTGCATTTAGAGGAGTATACACTTGATGAATTCACCTATATGAGAAGTGGAGTGACGCCACTCCTATGAGACCTTGGCCTAGTCTCTAGAGTGCTCATGAATAACTAGGCATGTGCATGGCCTATTGGCGCAAAACCGCGTAGAAAAACAAAATATAAAGATCAAAATGTGATTGGTAGAATCTCAAACTTACAATAAAGAATTTTTGGTTCATAAAATTTTTTTATTTCGCCAATAATTCTGTAAGTTAAATTTATCGGTCTAAGTTTGTTTCATAGTCAAAAGACACCAAACCTATAGCATTTTGGTCATGCAAAATTAAGCAAGTCGTGTTATTATTCTTAAAATATTTTAAGAATATATGGGGGATTGTTCGATATTTTAACTATTTTTTATATGTTATTACCAAGTCATAAAATATGTCATTGATGACTATACAAAAATATATTGTAAATACATATATTATATGATAAATATTTATTCTTTACATAGCAAATACGAGGCCATATGCAAGACCAAATGCTTGGCAATTTTATGGCCAAATGCATGGCAAAAATTAGGTCATGCACCACATCTAATGCCAAATTTTTGCAAGTATATATGTGCCATCTTCTTGGCATAATGAAGCGCAAGAGTAAGAATAAGAAAAGAAAAAGAAAAGAAAGTTACGACACTTTCACATAGTTTGTCTTTCTTATTGTTTTAGCTTACTATTATAATCTCCTTTCCGAATTGCTTAATTTTGTAGTAATTATATTTTGTTGATTCTTGTATCTTCTAATTATTTAGAGAAGGTTTGTTTAATTCGGGGAAAACATTTCACGTTGCTGAAATAGTTTATTAGGACTGCGGGGGCCAAGACAAGCACCCGGGCTCTCCCTCATAATAGTGACAATACCTAATCCAAATATACAAGATATAGTCTAAACATAAGCATGAGAGAAATAGATATTGTCCCCGGACATGAGGACTCACCAAAAGTTAAGTTGAACAATCTGTCTAGCCACGTGGAGGAGAATCGATAGGAGCTCCGGTTCCTACATGGTGATATTATGTAGGCATAGAGTATGCTTTAGTACGTTTGAATGTACTAAGTATGTAGGATGCAATGCAAGAAGAGATGGGCAATAAAATTGAAATGCATAAACACAGGCAATTGATAGCATAATAACAATACAAGTGTCTAGCACGACTCAAGTATTATTTATATGTACATATTCTTACACACACACTACTTAAGGCATTATTGTGTGTGTGTATGTATATATATTATCCCTTTGAAGCAGGATAAAGGAATCTTTGCATAATTTGCTCTACTTCCATCTTGAAGTGTAGCAATTAAAGCAATGATGAAAAACCTCTTGAACCATTTAGATTATGTTGAATAGGAATTTTATCTATTTTTCTTCATTTGCAAGTGAACCCAAACCATCTGATTTTAAGGCTCTATTAAAGCTTAATGTTGCATCATATCACGTGCTGAAACTTGGGTATCTAAAGTAAGTTCCTCAAACCATGTGATCCGAACTCCTTCACTTCCTAATGTGAAGGAAAATTGCATTTCTCCCATTCATGTTTCTTACTAGAAACAATTTCTTATGCAACTGGATTATCTTAATATATAAAGCCATTAACATCGTACTTGTTCTGTGTTGCAGATGAATCTCGTCATCCTTAATCTTGCTGCTGAATGGAGTCAACCTTCCTGGACAACCCTTTTTTCTTTTGCATTGCTTTCTTATGACCATGAAAGACAAATTTTGTTTTTTGCATAAAATGTCTCCCAAATTGTTGGTGGAGAAACTCATTTAACTGAAGCTGCATTTGTTCTGTTACTGCTGATCTATCTCTCAAGGCCTTCCTTGAATGTGAAATACTATTAAGTGTTGTTTGGCCATCTCCTAGTTCTATAATCGCGTTTGTTTTACAGCTCATGTTTATTTGACTTATATTGTAGAAGAAGTGGAACCGTCTTATGTAAGAGATTTTAGGTTTTGGCTATTTGATAGTGTACACGCATGTGCACAAAAATGGGAGGACGCTGATTGTCAATACAACGAAATATGCAGATGCAGGTATCTTTTTGTGCTAAATCTACGGCCACTGTTGTAAATGAAACAAATCAATCGAAAGAGGAGAAATGTGTTGTCTTTTTAGTCATCCTGCTTGTCTTCATTAAGAGAAAAAAATGCGCACAAGTATCGATACGGCATAGTTTCTTTCCCATATGCGTCATTCTTCTTTTAATCTGTTTCAAAAATAGTATTTTATTGTAATTAAAAATAACTTAATTTTAATTATTTTCTTATTCTTTATTTTCTTAAAATAATATATTATATCAAAAAGTACCATATAGGACGGAAGTTTCTTATTAAAAACTGAGGGGTAAATTCTCCGGCCACAATGCCAATATGAGACAAATGATCTCAACTTTTTTTGTTTGTTTGTTTACAATAAAAAGTAACCATAACAGAGGTGAATTGGCAGTCAACTTAACCTTATTAAGCACACAATAGAGAAAGATCTAAACATCAAACAAAATGGAAAGCCATAATTTTATGTTCCTATATTCATAATCAACTATAGAAAAATCCATTTTATTTTAATGCTCAACTCATTTCAACCATGAATGTTTTGAAATTGTTTTTTAGGTTGAAATCATGGAAAAAATGGCAATATCATACAAAACGACAGTGTCACACTCTTTTACCTAACACATTCTTCTCAGCCTGTTCCAATTTCTGCACTCGTTTTTCTCATTTGGCCCGATATGTCTAACTCACATTTATTTTAATTTATTATATTACTAGTTACGAAAATCTTGTGTCATGCACGGGCCCAATAGTTATTCATAAATTTATTTTTGAATTATACAATTAAATGCTATTAAATTTTCTCATTAAGTGTAAAACTAATATTCAGTAAATATAATAATTGATCGGGGTAATATTGTGAAATCATCATTGAAGCAACTGGGAAAAACTTTTTATTAGCGGTAATATTGCAAAATCGTACTTGAAGCAAGTAGTTATCTTAAAAATATTAAATTAAAAAGGTCCACAATATTTCCCATACGTGTAATGTAGAAGAGGAAGCAGATAGCTCAAGCAGACACGTCGATGGATAGTCGCCTATTGTCACCTAATTGCCCCTTATATAATAATATTATAATAATTATTTAATGGAAAAATTGGTAGAAAAATCACTTTAAGATTGTTTATTACGTAAGTCACGGGGCCATATTCTATTTACAAACTTATATTTTTAGTTGCCTCCCTATACATATCTTAAAGATATAATTTTTGCATTTTATAATTTTTTTAAAAATTTTTATGAGGATATGGGGAAAAGCTTCCAAAAAGCTGATTTTGGCCATTTTTTGTACGAACAGCCGTCCCCATCAAATCAAAGTTTGGTCTTTAGAAATTTTATTGCACTTCACAAAGCTTCTTGGTTACACTTTGTATTTTCTCTTTGACTATCTCTTCATCTTCCTTCTTCATTGTGTATTTTTTTCTATTTTTCTGTCATCTTCTCGGTGAGGTAGCCATCCATTTTTTTTCTCTATTTTACGTCATCTTCTTGGTGAGCCGAACCACTTTCGGGATCTTGCTAATACCAATTTTGTTTGTCTTCCTGTTATTTTTTGGGTGATATAAGTTAACCATGACAGGAGCCTATTTGTTTGGATTCGACTCCTACTCGTTACACATGCCCAAGTTTTGACCTTGATGCATGTTATAATTATATCGACAATAAAGAAAAGAAATATGAGCAGAAAAGTAAAAATGAGAACACAAGAATTTAACGTGGAAAACCCTTTCGGGAAAAAACCACGGGAACAACCGATGATATCACTATGATGAAG
>JAOTQR010000092.1:13590496-13602546 GCA_025774065.1 Solanum ossicruentum
TCATCTTGAACTTTGAAAAATTCAACTATTTTGAACCTTGAAAAAAATTTCAAAAATTCAATTATTATGAGACGGAGGGAGTATTTTTCAACAACAATGATTACCCTTATTTAATGCTTCTCACATGGGAAATAATTTTCTCATTTAATGAAGTCGTTGGTTGCTTCCACTAATATGTAATTTGCTCCTTTTCCTTATAAAGATGTCATTTCAATGAGTTTGGCTTTAATTGCAATTTTTTCATTGCACTAGTTTTTTCTTCTTCTTTTTTTTCCCACTCCTTTTTATATTTTGGCTTAATTTGCATTCTTTTGTAAATAAAATATAGACATTTGCTTGAAAATATTAAATGTGGAGCCAAACAGGTAATTTCCTATCTAAAAATGAATATGGAGGTTTTTTGCTCTTATTTAATTTTATTTGCCTAGTTTGAAGAGAAATTTTCTTAATCGTAATTCAGTATTTACCTAACTTAAAATAATTGATCGAGATGATACAACGAAATCATAGTTGAAGTCGCTAGGGAAGTTAGTTATTAGGGGTAATATTGTAAAATTATAGTTGAAGTAAGCAGTTATTTTAAAAAGATTAAATAAAAAATACATGAAATGTTTTTTATGAATCTCGTTTGATGTAATAGAAAAAGCAGGTAGCTCAAATAGATACTTCGACGGAAAGGTGCTTGCTTAGCTGCAAAATCTCATTTATTATATAAGAGAATACACATATATTTTATTCATTCTCTCACGTCACCTATTTAATTCACTTCAAAACTATTAAAAAAATATGTAAATGTTTGTATATTTAAAATGCTAAACTATATTCGATTGTGTTTTTTTTATTTGTATAACTAAATATCGGTGTTCGCACTTATGGGAGCCTAACATCTATTATTTTCTTATCTCAATATATGTGATATAGATAGAATTTAGAAAGTCAATTACATTTTAATATGATTTTTAAATATTTTAAATTATTATTTATTGTGAATTATAGTGCTCTTTTATATAATTTTTAAATTAAATATCTTATTCCTCTTGTCTTATGTGACACGGATGAAATTTCAAAGTAAATTAATTTTTTTTTGTTGTTTGCTTTTATTTTTTTAAATTATTATGATGTATATTACATTTACGCTATTCTTACATAACATATGTTATCCATCTATTATTATTATTTATTCAACATTGATTCGAGTATTAATTGAACTTTTTGTATGTCTTTTAAATATTTTAAGTTATTAATTCTTGTGATTTATAGTATTGTTTATTTAATTTTTCATATATAGATATATTACTATTGTTAATTATCTAAATTAATGGTAACTTTTATGCAGTTTTCTAATTAAATAATACATGTTATTTCTTCTGTCCTTTTTATGCGACATAGATAGATTAATTCCAATAATCAATTGAATTTTTTATTTGTTTTTAAAAAACTTGAAGTTGTCAAATATCATGATTTATTGTATCTTTTTATACTTATCTAGATTCATAGTAACTTTTACGTAGTTTCCTAATTAAATAATACATATTATTTTTTCTGTCTCTTTTTATTTTTATGTGACATCGATAGATTAATTTCAATAATTAATTGAATTTTTTTATTTGTTTTTAAAAATTTGAAGTTCTCAAATATCATGATTTATAGTATTTTTTCAAACAATAATTTTATGCAACATGTTTTTAAAATTGAAAAAATCATAAAAAATTACGAATATATCCTCAAACTGCTCAAGTAGGCATGTCGATCTGTTACCTGCTTAAGCAACTCAACTCCCTTGTATTGAATTTTTTTTTTGTTTATTTAAATTGTCAATTATCATGATTTACAGTAGTTTTAATGTAATTTTCTTAAATATATAAAATACTAAAAATAAGACAAATAAATTAAAATGAAAAACTATAATAAGCTCAAACTCTTCAAGCAAATATGTCAACCTGCGACATGCTTAAGCAGCTAAATTGCCTCTTATAATGTTGGAGAATTCGTAAATAAATAAACATTTATGAAAAGGACAAAAATCAATATGAGTATCCGACACCGAATGGAAATTAAAAAAAAAAAGAAAAAGAAAAGAAAAAAGAAAAAGACCATGTTAAATTCCAAGCATTAGACATCTCATACACGTACATACGGAACCCACTTATCAACCGACGCTCCATTATTACCTGTTTTGAGAAGAGAAGACGGCTTTCTTCTTCTTCATCGTCAATTTTCAGCTCATTTCTCTGCACCTTCCTTTTTTTTTTGGATTGTAATATACATATATTGTGTCTGTTTTCCTCTGATCACGTATTCCGAGATCAAATTGTTGCTGTAATCTTTCTGGAAGAAATTATGGATCAATTTGGCGTTTTGGTTGAGAGATATGGCGTCAAAGTTCAGGGAGGCAAGTCCACGCCCATGGCTAATTTGAAGGCTAAAGCCAATTCCACCAATGGGTTTCCCTCAAATCTCGGGTTTAATTCGGGTCAAAACTCAGGGGATCCATTTGCGAATGATCTAGATGGAATTTTCACCTCACACAACTACAATGATAATGATATTTTTGGCGGTGTTTTTGCGAATTCTAAGCAGCAGCAGAATAATGTTGATATTGAATCAGTATTGGGAGTTTCGAGTTCCGCGAATAAAAATAACGCGAATAATGATTTTGATTTGTTTGGTATGGAACCAAATAAGAGTGACTCCATTGATGATTTGTTTGGGGATTTGGGATTGAAATCGGATGGTCCGAAGAAAGATCCTGCTGGGAACTGGGCAGAAAGTGATGATTTGATTCCTGGATTTGTTGATTTTAGCTCCCCAACTTATAGGTAGGTATTTAGTTCAATTGCTTACCACGAAATTGAGTTTTTAATTTTCTTTGACGTCTGTGTGTTTTAGCCTCAGAAGTCAGAACTTTCCAGTTGATCCGTAATTTGTTAGGTTGGTATATTGTTAGTTTTATGAACTGTGAAAGGTTCCTTTGCTTCTTTATTTTAAGCAATTATTAACTGAATCCTAGGCTAGAGACATCATATGGATTTCTGGTATGAGCTGGGAGCTCACTAAACATTAAAGATGTATTTGTCCTTGCAAATCAAATATTGAGGTGTGAGAAAACACACAGGTTATACAAAGTTTCTTAACACAGTATATTACATAAATCTCCTTTTTACTACTCCCTCCATTTCAATTTGTTTCTCTGTTTTGACTTGGCACGGAGTGTAAAAAAATAGTTTTGAATTTTATCCCCTTGAACTAAAGATATGTAGAATGTACCAAATTTTCATTTAATCTCTTGATTTTAAACATGTCATATGGAAAGTTGAAATTAAAGAGTTCCCAAAAATAAAAAGGAAAGGGACATTCTTTTTTAAAATGGACTAAAAAGGAAAGTAAGACAAAATATTTGGAACCGAGGGTGTATCTTTTCCTCAGAAAATGCTTTTCAAGGGTTTGATTGATTACCACACGTTCATCAAATCATAATTTCAATTCCTTAGTAGATCACTAGCATCTTGATCATGGAGCTGCTTCAGGAGATACCTCCCAAGTAGAGGCAAAGAATAAAGTTTACCTTCTTAATACCCAAGTGGCTCATCCATCGTATGATATAAATAACATTGCCAAATAAACATTTCAAATTTATGCACAAAGCTGTATCAATGTGTAGTTCAAACCTACAGTAAAGGGAAGCCTTGCAAAACCAATGGTGTCAACTAACTTTTGCCACATAATGTAGCTCCGTTTGGGCACTTTCTGTCATGCCTAATGTGTCTTGCTATTTGATATCTATGCATATCTTTGGTTAGTGGAAAAGTTAGTTGTCCTATTGAAATTCTCTTTCTTATTTTCTATTCATGTGTCACTCTATTCATCCTCTGAAGCATAGTTTAAAGCTCTATATATTTTTGTTGTATAGTAAAAAACCAGACCCGAGAAGTCCTCAGCAATCGAATTCTTCTAAATCAAGCTCCTCTTCACAAGATGATCCATTTTTGGTTTTTGAATCATCCACCAGTGAGGCAAATCCTTCTTCTTGGCCATTTTCAGAATCATCGGAACATCATCCTGGAATTAGCTCTGTCACAACTTCAATTGACGAACTTGAAGATTTTGCCAATTTTAAGGTTAGGAGTAATACAACTGAACGACCACATGTTCCTAAAAAGGACTCCTCTGTAAAGAAGCCCACAGACAGAGTGCAAGACAAGTCCAAAAATGTGAGAGTGACAATCAACAAACCGAGTACAACAACAAAGCCAAAATCTACAGCTGAGGTATTGGATTAAGACTGTTGGATTCCAAGATTTTGTGTGTACTGATCTGATGAACTAACCTTTTGGGTTCCCATGTCATGGTTCTCCCTATATTCTTCTTCTTTCAGGGCCATATGTCTGCACGTTTCCATGAGAAGGGAAGGCCAGAAGAAAAGAAGTCATCATTGAGTAAAAAGAACGTGTCGCCTGTGAAAAACTTTGTTGATGACTTAATGTTTTTTGGAGGTGACTTCATCTTTGTAAAAGAAGATACCAATTTTTTTAAACTTATTTTTCATTTTTTTATTTTATTTTTTTGGAGGAATTGATCCATTAAAATTTATTAATGCCAGCATTTCACACTTAATTCTAATATATTATACCATTTCCCGTTGTTATTTATTCGCCATTGTATACATGCAGACTCTGCTCCTTCTTCTGAGGCATTTCAAGAAATTGAGGATGAAAGTGAAGAAAGAAGAAATGCTAGGTTGAAACAGCATCTGAAGACCCAAGAGCGCATGGTAATAATCTTCCTTATAACTATCCCTGTAACCAAGTATCGTGCTACTTTATCCTCATTACTTGCAATTACCTTCTTCTTATTGGATGAGTATTGTGCTAGCGTATTTCCATAACTTGCTATAATCTCCTATTTTTAGATGCATTAAATCATCCTTGATTCTGCTGAAAGTGGATAGGTTTTAACTTGGTTTTTTCTTTTGCGCGGCTATCTGAGAAATTCAGCTACATTTAGAAAAGAAAAATCTGTATATGAGTTGGTCTTTGCTTGCGATTCTCTTTAAGCTGCAAGCTTTAAGAATTACTGGATGCACTAGAAAAGGTTGTGCAAAGAACTCCTGGGCGGTGAGTTCTGCCTGTGATGATATCTCCTTAACTATCATTCCCCTTAGATCCCAAGTTTTCTCTTTAATGCGTTGGATCAGACTTTAGATGGAGAGAGGAAGAAGCTTTTATCAAGTACTGCAGCACATTGATTACTTGATGCCTAATGGTAGGATCCTCCTTTGGGACTTGGAATGCAATAAAGACAAAAAAAAAAAAATCCTTTTTTAGTTGGTTGGCAAGTTGAAAGGTGTTCTAAGTTAAATGTGTAGTTTACAAGTGATCATTCTTAAATGATACAAGCAAGATCTCTTGTTTGATGAGTTAAATTCTCGAGATTGTTTTCCTTTATTTTTCTAAAGCTTTTATTATTACTTTTTCCTAAGGTAGATGCAAGATTTGAAGTCTATGGGTTTTGGTTTCTATCCCTTTGGATTTCCGGGTTCTAAGTTTAATAATTTGTACATATTAAATAGATTTCTTAAGAAGTGTTTAGGCAAAGCTACCAGGTTCTGCCGAATCTAATGCCATAAAGGATACCTTTGCCCTTGATCTCTTCCCTCATGGTGTAATTTAGAGTGTAGAAATGAGCTTTAACTAACCATTGGGGTTCCATTTTGGATTTTTGCCAATGTGATGTCTAGTCTTTGCTTTGATATGCTTGAATTGTTTGTTGTGTTACATGGATCCTTACTTTCTTCTCATTGAAACGGTGTCCATCCGACATTACACCATTGCTGGAAGGATATATGTATAAGATCCTGACAGTTCTGGAGAGTCCTCTATTGGCTGTGAGTTGAAAATAGAAGTATGGCCAATTGATTGAGGAACGAAACAACTTTTGTCAACTACTACAACACATTGATAACTTGATGCCATTGGTTGTATCCTCCTTTGGGACTTGTAGTGCAGAAAGGAAAAAACTTAAGCATTTTCTTAGAGTCCATTGAAAAATTGAGAGATGTTTAAGTTAAATGTGTAGTTTACAAGTAATTATTCTAAGACAATGCAAGCAAGGTCTCTTGTTTAATTGGTTATATTCTCGTGATTGGTTTCCTCTATTCTTTATGCAAGTTTTATATTACCTTTTCTCGAGGAAGAATCAAGATTTGAAGTTTATTGTTTCTATGGTCTTACCCTTTGGAGTTGCTGGATTCTAAATTTATACATATTAAATAGAGTTTTCAAAATAAATTCAGGGTTTGGGCCAAAATACTAGGTTCTGCCGAACCTGTACCACAAACTGTACAAATGACCTTGACCTTTTTCATTGTAGTGTAATATAGAATACAGAAGTGGGCTTTAACTATTTGTTGGAATTCCATTTTGGAGGTTGAGAAGTGGGAAAAAAATGAAAAGTAAAAAAAACAGTTGTATTTTCACTGAAGGAGAAGGGTTTCCTTTGATATGTTTGAGTTGTTTGCTATGTCATTCGGATCCTTTGTTTCCTCTCTTGAATCGGTGTCCGTTCACATTACTCTAGTGCTTGAACAGAATTCATGTAATGTTGCGCCATTATCTGGAGGATCCTTGACAGGCCATGAGTTGAAAATAAGGGATGACCAACGGAGAAGAAGATGATAAGAGAGAACAAAAAGCACATACCTGGTCCATTGCTGCCATCTGTTTGTCCATCCATCTCATCAATCGCTTCCCTCATAGCTTGCTCATCCTTGAAGGTAGCTAAGCCAAAACTCAGTGAAAAGAAACTAACAGAAAAGGAAGACGAGGCTTTGGTTACTTAGTATGAGGAGTATTTTCATTTTGAAGCGAAAGAATCGTGAAACCCTCTCCTGAGAAAGAAGATCTAGTGAGATGAACGGAAATAGGCGAAGAGAGTTTTTATATGTGGGGGGCTACATATTGGAAAGTCGTTGAATTGGAGTAGATGTGTCCTCCTTCTGTACTTGTTTTGGTTAAAAAATGTCTTTTCAGCCAACTTGATCCACATTCCCTGAAAATCATGTATGCTTGTATATCTTGTTTGGTTTAGGCTTTAGAAGCCACAAAAGGCTCAAGGAAGTCCAATTTGCTTTATGGAAAGAAGTCCAGTATCTGCATTTTGAGTTGAGGAAAATAAAAAACCATTTAAAATTGAAATAGACAAGTAATGAAATGAACTCAATTAGAGAAATTCAAGTGGAGTGTAATCAATTGCTTCAGTCTTCTCAATATTTGTTGCTGCATTTTTAACAACTCTACGTTTTAGGAGTTGAGCATAAATCTTGGCTGCTCCTAAGAGTCAGTAAGTCCGTAACCGTACCTCTATTCTCATATGTCAAATCCTGAAGTTTCGGTGCCGACAAATCTAACTTCTAGTCCAGTTGTTATTTTGTATCTCAGAATTGCTTCCACTGGGTGCATACATAAAAGAATGGGAATGTGATTCCTAGGTGTTAGTTTGGAGCGAAGTTGCATTGATTATTTTTTACCTCGTCTGATTCTTTTTTTTCATGTGAACAGGCTAGGGCTTTGGCTGAGAAGACTCAGCGTGATCTTCAGTCTCAGAATGAGCAGGAAGAGAAGCATGTAAGTTTCTGCTGATTGCTTAGAGCTGCCAATAACTTATTTTCACAGGATGCATGAATTCTTCTGGGGAAGAAAGCAAAAGTAAAGAAGCTGATTGGGCGTGGCTGTGGAAGTTGTCCTCCCTCACTTTCCTTTTAGCTCTCTCTCATCTCCCTGTCTGTAGTTTTCTTTATTTTTTGATCTATAATGAAACCACACATTAAGCCTGCTTGAACATTCTGTATATATTATTCCCTTTGATTTTGAACAAACTGCTTACTGCAGAGGCTTGCTGACACACTGAACTATGATATAAAACGTTGGGCTACTGGAAAGGAAGGAAATCTCCGGGCATTGCTGTCGTCACTACAACATGTATGTAACTAGAGAATCTTGAAAGACATATTAGACCTGTTAGAGAACTGTCAAGACATAATGGGATCTGAGTTTACTGTTTTTTGTCAAGCCAGTTTAGATACCTCTTCAATTTACTTTGATTCAATCCATAATCCACACTTGGATTCATGTTTGGTAAAAATGAAATATAGCTGGGTAAAATTGCTCTAGATTTTCTCCTTACAACTATGGATGGTTGCAAGGTTTACATAGTTCTGACCATAGTTTTTTCAATGTTAAAGCTATTGTTTCAGTGTCTTGAAGTAATCCTTTGCAACTATTAAATGTTGTGCAGGTATTGTGGCCTGAATGCGGTTGGCAGCCAGTTTCATTGACTGATTTGATCACTTCTACATCTGTCAAAAAAGTTTATCACAAGGCAACTTTATGTGTCCATCCAGACAAAGTTCAACAAAAAGGCGCCACAGTTCGGCAGAAGTATATTGCTGAGAAGGTTTTTGATCTTCTCAAGGTATGTATATATGTTTATCAAGTAATGAAGTTCATTTTTTTAATCCTCATTGCTTGCATTTATATTTTCATTTAGTTGGCATATTAGTTGTTTGTGTATGCTGTAATTAATAAAGTACGAGTGCGGGAATAATAATACTTAAAAAGTTGTGCAAAGATTAGCTACTTACAGAGCATTTTGTCTTTAGATGATCTTTATACAACAATGAATTGTTGATACATATTGTTATTCCATATTCTATCACACATAAAATAATAATACATGCATTCTCTCATAGGTTATGTTTGTATCAAGTTTAATGCTACAAATTAAACACTGCATTTGTTATGCAGGGAATGCTCTTCGTTATAAGGCTAACTAAACACTGCACTAATTTTTGTTTCAGCATCCAACGAAACATTTTGTTATTTATTTGAAATCTTATGGAGGAATTATCTTTAGTATTGATCCAATAAATAGCCCTTTAGTGTAATAAATTATAAGGTAGCATAATAAGGGCTTTAAAAATGTGTTGGCTTTGGAGTGAGCCATTTTTCTTTTATCCAAAAGAAAAATATTTAATCACAACCAACTCAATGTTCAGAGGCTTCACCTTTTTTGATGGAAAAGAAAGATTTTAGAAGTTTCATATTCAATTGTTAACCTTACCAGTTTCAAAAAATAAAAAGTAAAAATAAAAAATCAATTGTTAGGTTGGAAGTTTGAAATGATTAAATTTTGATACTTGGGAAAGACAATCACTTGGTATACCATTAATGATGCCTATGAGAGCTGGTGTTCTTGGAGAGTCGGGAAATCAATCAAAAAAACATGGTGTTTGGTCCCTGCTGCTATATTTTGGAGCATTTTGAATGAAAGAAATTGTAGATGTTTTGATGGGATTTCAACTCCTAATCACAATCTCAAATCCAACTGCTTGATCTTCTTATATAGCTGGTTCAATCAGGCCCCTCTAACCACTGCTGTTTTTTGGACTATGTTTGCTCTTTAGTTATTTAGTAAATTCTTGTACAAGAGCAAACCCTTCCTTTTGCTGTAAATTTATTTGCCTTGCATCTTCTTGGTGCCTTTTAATGAAAAAACTACTTCATCAAAATAAAAAAAAATCACTTAGTATACTAGGTGCACTAATAATGTGTCATAAGTTCAAGTGGAATAAATTTGATAATTTATATGGATTCAACTAGTGATCCATATCATAAATATGCTTCTAAGTTTTAACCAAATAAAATGCTCTGCTAATGCAATGTTATTCCTTCCCAAGGTGTTATTATGATATTTTTGTTAACTAAATATGATGCTGCACTTTTAGCATTGTGTATAAAGGGGGACTGAAATAGTTGATATATATCAATAGGAGATCTCAGTTTTATTATATAAGTGGTCAGATTTAGCTATTGCAGCTCAAGATATGTTTTTTGCTTGCATATAAGAGTATTTTGTCTTTGGCGAACTCAAATGAAAGGGAAGCCTGGTGCACCAGTGTTCCCGCTTATGCGCAGGGTCTAGGGAACTACAGAAACAACAACATACCCAGTGAAATCCCACAAGTGGGTCTGGGGAGGGTAGAATGTACGCAGACCTTATCACTACCTCATAGAAGTAGAGAGGTTGTTTCCTGGGAACCCTCGTCTCAAAAACCCATAAGCAGAATAGACTAGATATGACAAAAAGTAAAAGAAAGGGAATAGCAATACGTAAATATTATACAATTAACACATAAACAACAAATAATGACAACACATTTTATTAAACACCACTACTCCTCTACCCTACTATGCCCCATGACTAGATAACCACCTAATCCTACCAACCAATTAGTCTACTACTCTAATTCGCGACCTGCACTTTTTTTCTATTTAAGGTCATGACCTTAGTGAGGTCAAGTTCCGCCATATCATGTTTGATCACCTCCCCCCAATACTTCTTCGGTCTACCTCTACCCCTCCGTGTAGCTCCTAAAACCAACCTCTCACACCTCCTGACAGGTGTATCGGTACTCCTCTGCACATATCCAAACCATCGGAGTCTCACTTCCCTCATCTTATCAGCCACCGGAGCCACCAATAGCTTCTCCCGAATGGTCTCATTCCTAATCTTGTCACTCCTGTTGTGGCCACACATCCATCTCAACATCTTCATCTTTGCGACATGCATCTTGTGGACATGTGCGTTTTTGATTGGCCAACACTCCACCCTATACAACAAAGATGGTCTAATCACCAATCTGTAAAACTTACCTTTGGTTTAGGTGGTATCTTCTTATAACACAACACTCTGGATGCAAGCCTCCATTTAGTTCATGTTGCCCCAATAGATGTGCGACATCATCGTCGATATAGCCACTATTATGGATGATGAATCCCAGGTACTTAAAGTTTTCCCTCTTAGGGATAGTTGCGTGGCAAGCCTCACATCAAATGTAAAATTTAATATTACTGTTTGACAAACAAAATGAATTTAAATAATCATTATACTGAAGAAGAGAAGTCAAAGCTTGATTTGAACAAAAATCAACCCATATTTTCAGAAACTTCCATATGAAGTAGAGTAATTGCAATTGACTTCTACAGAAAAATCAACCAAGGGAAGGAAGTTTCTAAGGGTAAGCATAAGATGTTCTTTTCTCCTGAGAAATGTTGAGGCTGGGACTCTGATCGGGGAGGAAAGTAGAGATGAGTGTTAGCTGCTCAATTTGGACATGAATAGATATCAAGGAAGAAGGTTAGCTGCTCAATTGACTTCAACAGAAAAAACAAGGGAAGAAGGTTCTTAAGGGTAAGGTGTTTTTTCTCCTGAGAGATGTTGAGCAGGGACTCTGGTCAGGGAGGAGAGTAGAGATAAGCGTTAGCCGCTCAATTTGGACAGGAATAGATATCAAGGACTTCATAGAAGAAAGAGAAGCAGATTGACTTTTCAGAAAGGTTGAAGAGCAGTAACACTCATAAAAGTTATTCCTCTTTATAATTTAAATGACATCTCCAAGGGAGTCCCATCTAATTAAGTTAAGACAAATGCTTAGTTTGCTTGGCAGTTCAAACTAAACATGTACTATTGCCCTTGCCCTTGCCCTTGGGATGTACTGTTGGCAAAAACTGTAGAATTTTGGCTTGTTTGTTTTTAAGAATTTTGCAGTAAATGAACGTAGTGCCTGGATATATCATTGTCTGCATCATCCTTATGGACTGGTTATGGAATCCATATAATTAATTCAGCTGAAATCTTTGAGTGGAAGGTTTCAAATTTTGTTGTACACCAAAAAAATTCTCCTTCATATGATTAGGGGGACAAATTAAAAGAAAGTATCACCATTCACTTCTACAGTGCTTCCATCTCTCTTGAGAAGTTACTACTAATCATTTCCTTTGGTTAACATTACTTCCATATCTCTTGGAAAGTAGCAACTACAAACTTATCCTTTTGTACTGAAGTAGCTATTATAACTTTTCCTTTTGTACCAACTGAATCCAAGCCCCCAAGCCCACCCCACCCCCCCCCCCCCCCCCCCCCCAACCCCCAACCAAAAAAGGAAACGAAAGGAGAACGTAAGCTGAGACGGCTAAGTTAAGTAGTCTAGAAGA
>JAOTQR010000092.1:13602646-13624668 GCA_025774065.1 Solanum ossicruentum
TACCCAAAAGACTATTACAACTTTTCCTTTTTGCCCAACCAAAACCAACCCCCCCAACCCCCCCCCCCCCCCCCCCAAAAAAAAAAAAAAAGAAGAGTGAAGAAGTGAATGAGCAGTCTATGTTTGTAGCATATGCAGTCAGATTTCACAAAATCTGGTATTACCTTTTGAATGTGCCAATTATTAGCATATTTCTCAGTTTGGTATTGTGGAGTAAGTACTGTTATCTGTCAAATGGCATATTATGCTTAGGAACCATCAGTGATGCTGTTCTAAATGAGATCCTGAATTTTGATAACAGGAAGCATGGAATAAATTCAACACAGAGGAACTAAGATGAGTTTCAAACTGCTTAACAGTCTCCTTTCTGAAAGCAGATCATGAACCGTCCTTGCTTGGAAATGAAGCAATGATGTACAAGTGTTTTAATAGCTAAGTGAATTGGCTCGAGTTTTCTGTTTTGTTGGACTGAGATGATTCTTAGTTGCTTCACCGGGAATTAGAGCTATCACGAATGTGCATGTTTACAATCTCCGACAATGTATTTACAACCGAGTAGCTTTTTGTTCGTATGATTTTTTTCGTCTTCATCAGTTAATTTTTGTGCATAATTTGTTGATTTAGGTGTAACATCTGGTTGGTGAGATGTTGCATGTGATATTGTTATTAATCACCTATCTGATGTCATGATATTTTGCTCGTGTGTTTTCAGTTGAGGTTGGAAGTAGCAGTAATCTCCATGAAATTATTTGCTAAAACTAGCTCTACCTGGATTACATAAAATTGACTTATTGCAGCTGTTCGACATGCTTTATCAGTATTCCATCATTGTTGCAATACAAAAATTTTTGATGAACTTCAAATCAATTCCTTTTTATTTTCCAGCTAAAAAATATTTATCCTTATATAATTACGCAACTCAAATTAATATTATCGTGCTAAAAGCTTTCCATAACGTTTGGAGAAGTACTCCTATCCATCTCATTCGAACAAATTATCCGAAAATTGTATTCATCTTCAGTCCAGTATAAATCATATTTAATGAATTATATTATATTATAGTAATAAGAACAAATCAGATGTCCTTTTACAAATCACCAATGGGAACTGCAGCAACAAGTACCAAAGCGGTCAACAAAAGTATCATGAAGCAAGGACCAACACTGAATCACCAACAAAGGGTAATGCTTTGCTCAAAGATGAAGGATTGGCCTCAATTGGTTATGACAAAGCTCCATGAGTTGATGGGTATAATGCGATGTTCCTGGCCAGTGATCAAACAGATGTTTATGCAGCAATAAAGAAATGAATTGTACAGCAGTCAACATTGTTGCCCAAAGTGCCTAATAGCCTGTTGCACAGTCCTCTATAAGCTTATAGCCAAAGTACTGGCTAACAGAATTCAACAGGTAATAGTCACAGTGATCTCAGAAACTCTGGCAGGATTCATACCAGGAAGAAAAGTGGCTGACAACATTATTCTAGCGCATGAGTTAGTCAAAGCTTATAACAGGAAAAATATATCGTCTAGGTGCATGATAAAGGTGGGATATTCAAAAGGCGTATGACACTGTTGATTGGTGCTATTTGGAACAAGTTATGGCAGCTCTGGGCTTTCCCAGTAAGTTCACAAGTTGGGTAATGAAATGTGTTACCACTGTCTCATACTCTATTTGTACTAAATGGAGAGCAAACCAAACCTTTTGAGGCTGCTCGAGGCACTACGGGACCCAATGTCTCCAGTTATGGAGTACTTGAGCAGGAATTTACATGAGTTAGCAAGTCATAAACAATTCAAATATCATCCCATGTGCAGCAAGCTTAAGATCACACACCTATGCTTTGCAGATGACCTACTCATGTTAGCAAGAGGAGATCAAATATCAGTCAATATGCTTCATACCAAGTTCAAGGAGTTCACAGAAGCATCCGGATTACAAGAAAATCTTTCAGAAAGTGCCCTGTATTTTGGATTAGTATCTGAAGTATTAAGGGAACAAATACAACAAATGTTGGGATACAGCCTTGGTACTCTTCCATTCAGATACCTAGGAATCCCATTGTCCACCAAGAAACTCAATGTGATCCAATGATTGGAAAAATAGTAGCAAAAATTACATCTTGGACAGCAAAAAAGTTATCTTATGCAGGGAGAATTCAACTTGTCAGATCAGTAATTTTTGGAATCCAAGCATACTGGGCACAAATGTTTGTCATAGCTGCAAAGGTGATGAAAACAATACAAGCATTCTGTCGAAGCTACGTATGGTCAGGTGCTAACAATATTACAAAGAAAGCTCTAGTATCATGGGAAAAAATGTGCACTCCAAAGGTGGCTGTGGTCTGAATATGGTGAACCTAAAGCTCTGGAACAAGGCAGCAATTCTGAAACTATGTTGGGATATTCAGCAAAAGCAGGACAAACTCTGGATTAACTGGATCCACAGTTATTATATCAAAGATCACAACATGACAAATCTAAAGGTCCCAATACAAGCATGCTGGATGGTTAAGAAGATTCTTGGAGCAAAAGCCCATCTACACATCTTACAGCAAGACAATGGCTACAGGGGAAGCAAGATCAGGCAAGCATATCACCAGTTGTTAGGAGAACACACCAAGGTAGAACAGAGAAAATTGGTATGTTGGAACCCAACAAGGCCAAAAGCAATCATTATTCTCTGGCTGCAAATCCAGAACAGGCTACTTACGACTGATAGATTGCTGAAATGGAGAATGTGGATAGATCCACAATGTGTCTTGTGCAAACAAGCTGATGAAACAAGAGACCATTTATTCTGTGAATGTGAGTATACGCAAGCACTATGGGGAAGATTACTGAGATGGATAAATATCAACCAACCTATGGTGGCAGATTGGAATACAAGACAACAATGGATCATCAAGGAAACTAGAGGAAAGAGAAGTCAGGCCCAAATGATGCAATTAATTTACACTGAATTCATATACGCGATCTGGAAGGAAAGAAATACTCGAATTTTCCAAAAGATAGAGACTACAGAAGAGGATAATGCCCGGAAAATATCATGTGTTTGTTGTGTTAGAGCTATGGATCCAGTTAGGTTACTATTAGATAGATATAACTTTTAAATCTTTATCTTCAAGTCTTTTCTGAGATAGCCAGTGAGTTGCTGGCTTAGATTTGTAACAACTTACTTTGGAGATTTAATAAAAACTAATTACCAAAAAAAGATATAAGATATTGATGGAATATTAAAATTATTCAAATATCCAGTAAAACATTCTTGGAATATATTAATAGTACAATATTTTTTTAGAAGTTTTTAACATAAGATTAAAATTTGATACGTCAAAACTTTTATTTTTGTAGCAATTTTTTTACCTGAATTATCTGTTGTTTTCTTTGCCTTCTTAAACATCACTCTTTTATATTAAAATACACCACAATGTTGAGTTGGCCAAATATTTATTCAACCAACCGATAATAGGCATGTGTACACTAACTCAACATCAGCTATAGTTTAATACAAAGGGTGTGATAAGTGATACATGAAATCCATTAAACAAAAATGATAAGTAAATAACACAATGAATAGTTGAAGTCTGAAAATCGCAAAAAAAGTGATAGTTTAGCTGCGACTTTTACTATGAACTCTATTTTGTTTTGAAAAACGAAAGGAGTCATTTTCATGTAAATGTCAAAACAATTGGGAGAAAATATGTTCGCACGAGAAGAATTCATTTACCATTAGTATCACTTCGACTCTAACAAATTTATCCGTGTAAAATTCCTGGAATTTGAACCAATTCTTAGAATTAAATACACTATTTAGAACCAAACAACCTGCTGCTAACTCCTGCTCTATATAGATGCAAATCAGACAAGGTTACAACAGTAACACTGGTATTTGCAGATGCAAATAAGACATCACCTTCAGCAACTACCTTGTCCGATGATGTCCTCATCGTTCCCTCTCCCTCCACGACCAAAAAAATGGAAGGACCAGGAACGGAAGGAAATACAGTAGTTGAGTTTTTGGGAAGAATGCAACGGTCCACCTCGAATTCATCAAAAGGAGGGAGGTATCTCTTTGTGTAGGGATTAACTACAGTACCCTTCAGAATTTCAGGAAAACCCTGCAAACAGAAAAACTGATTGAGATTTATATAGGTAAAGAGATGCCCAACGAATGCATTGCATTTAAGAGAATAAATTCGCGATAACACTATACAATCTTCTCAATGAATGCTGCATTCCTCGTGAAATCTGGCTCTAATAAAGTAAAAAACTTAATGGTATCTGACAGTACCTGTTTGTATGTGAGCATTGAACAAAGTATCTCAACGTCTCGTCGCTTTGGAGTTAGACCAGCACGTATCACATTATCTGAATTTGCCATGCATTCAATAGATTCACCATATAAATATGCATGAGGTTCATTTGAGCCTAAATATAAAGCTTCGCCAGGGTTGAGCTTCACGTAATTTAACAAGTATGCAGCTAACACACCAACATCAGCTGGATACTGCTTCTCAAGTCGCAGAATCAGTTGTTCTTTGTCAGTTAGATGCCTCGCCTGCAAACATGAAAGATGAATGCACAGATTCATAAAATAAGAGGCAATCAGAAAGCTGAATTTAAGCAGCACGAGTTATGCAAAAGGAGACCGTAAGCAGTTCAGCACGACCACATAATTCACATAAGAATCATGCATCAACAGAAGTAATAGAAACTCAAAAAAAACATGTCTCCCATCTTTTAAAAAATGACAGAACTTGATGCAGCAGATACAGTCAAGAGTCACTTCTGCGAATGAAAAAAAAAAAACTATTCACACATCCAAGGTTCAACCATAACGGGAAACAATGGAAAACTGAATCATTCACATCGCAAGGATAAGTATAGCAACTGAGATGCAAATCATGTGCAAGCAAATTAGCTCCTTAGCAGAAAATTGCACTACAAAAGCAAATTGATGGAGTTTATACCAATTTCGTTTCTGCTAAAATTATACAAAGCAACGTGTAAGATATCAAATTTTTTCTCTTTTCTTTTTAGTGATTGAACATGGATAAGATAGATCAACTATAGTATTAAGATCCAAAATCCCATACCCAAATTTATAAAAAGTTTAGATAAACTAATCCCTTGAATTCTTCAGAAATGAAATTATTTTACATCCTCTGCCAGTGCAATCCACATTCCTCCAATCTAAAGAGTCTAAAATGTAAGTTAGTAGAGGCATACAAGCATATCTTTACGTTAAGAGATAACATTTTCAAAACCTAAGAGAATTACTGTCCAAATGAACAACTTATGAGCACACAGAAGAACAAAAAGGACACATCCAACTAATCCCCAAGTTTGGTCACATATCAATTTGGATTACCTGGTCAATGTTTAGGCGACGAATCAGCTTGGCTAACACTTCATCAATCACGGCCTTGCGAAGAGTCATTATGTCAGTAAATACTGATTGCAGTAGTAATCTAATTTTCTCCTTTCCATCATCCTCATTCAAGTCTAAGACTTGCTTTGCTTTTGCATTACCAATCACTTCCACAATCTCAGGTGTAGTACGAACAATCACTTTGAGCTCCTGGAAAAAATTTAATATACTTGTTATCACAACCGAAAAAATAGTCATGTACTGTTTTAGTACATTTAAGGTCCTGTGTTTTCTAGGAGTCTTTTTTGTCTTGTCAGAGATTTATATACAACAACATATCCCTACCTGGAGACAGTGGAATGTACACACATCTTACCATACCTTTGGAAGGATATAAGAGGCCGTTTTAGATAGACCCTTGGCTCAAGAGAAAAATTTTTCTAAACAGATTTGAAAAATACAAGAACAAAAAGCTATGATGAAAATATTGAAGAAAAATATTGACAACAAAAATAGTAAGATATTCAAAGAAAAATAAACAACAATAGTAATAAAATTGAAGAATAAGATACTACTACTACTATGAATAATAATAATAGTAATAGTGATAATAAAAATGGTAAGGAGAAGAGGGAAGAGAGAAGGTGATCTAAACCAGAACCCCATCATCTTCCAACTGAAAAGAGAGAAATCGCTAGACTACCTACTAACCTACCCTAATCATCGAGACTCACTGCTCTCATATTTAGGGTCATGTTCTTAGGTGAGTTGAAGATATATCATATCCTGTCTAATCACCTCTCCCCAATTCTTCATCAGTCTACCTCTAACTCTCCTAAGACCTGTCATTGCCAAGCTCTCCAACCTTCTCACTGGGTACTTGTGCTCTTCCTCTTCACATGTACAAACCATCTCAGACTCGTTTCCCTATTTTGTCCACCATGGTGGTCATTTCCACCTTGCCCCACGTATCTTCATTCCTAATCTTGTCAGAGATTACATACCAACAGAAAATATAGACAACTTCTAGTAACTTGTTTGAAATTGAGATGTTGTTATAGTCATGGAACTTAAGTCTATTCCATCAACTCAAGTAAAGGAGCACAATAATTTTGTTTATCAAGAAAATCAACCACATGAATAAGGTATACAACTGCCTGTCCTGCCAATGGTGGATCAACATTAACTCCTGCCTATTGGTTTGAACTATAAATTTATAGTCGAACTTTTTTTTATAAAAATCTATTTACACATAATTCCTACTCATTGTCATTGCAACATCATAATCTTCGGATCCAACTCTATGAGCCCTTCCCCATTATGAGATCTCTCATAACAAGATGCATGTCAACCAGAATAAACATACCAGCAGTCTTGCATAACTTGCACAATTTGAACACACACACACACACAAAAAAAAAAAAAAAAAAAAAAGAAAAAAAGCTAACTATGCTAGTTTCTTAACACGGGTTAACCAGACTACTCAGTTTAGCAGCCTTTTATTTCACCTTGTCATGTTAACCAGAATACTCACTTAGCAGCTTTCATTTCACCTTGTCGTGTTAACCAGAATTCTCACTTAGCAGCCTTTCATTTCACCTTGACAAGGAAGGCGGGATGGAAAAAGCTCTCTTTAAGTTTAAAATTTCGACATATGGTTGTCAGGGGAGGAACCACAAGCTCAAATTCATACTATTATTTTTTTTTTTTGGAGGAAATGTTTAAATAGTACAAAACAAAAGAAACATCTACTTTTAAACAATTCACGATAATTGTTTTAATAGGACAGGTTCACACTCATGATATTGCCAATGAAGAAAAGACTGACAAAATATCAAATTTCCAATGCGATGGTATGTGTACATAGCAGCAGTCGAGTCATCTTATTATCTTATTGTTTGTCAAATATGGGCACCGTAGCCTCTCAACTGCACCACATACGCTTTTTTAATGACTAAGGAATTTATCATGCGACAACCCTTAGGACACACCTAGCTCTCGAAACTCAGGATAATGGGCCCGCCCTTTACCCTTCTCCACTTAAATACTAGGTTTAGTTCGCATAGCACATAGCTCGAACTTGTGACCTAAGTTACAAGGCCCATAACCTTTGCCATTTGAAATAATCTTAGGGCTACAGATTATTACATAACAGCGCTTCAACCAGCATCACTTATAAGGAATAGTATTTTATATGCACCTGAAATGTGCATCATTTGGAAGTAAGAAAGTCGATCAACACTCCAAATATT
The DNA here is from genome assembly GCA_025774065.1 of Solanum ossicruentum. Classification (NCBI taxonomy): domain Eukaryota; kingdom Viridiplantae; phylum Streptophyta; class Magnoliopsida; order Solanales; family Solanaceae; genus Solanum; species Solanum ossicruentum. The sequence continues at coordinate 13,610,271 of JAOTQR010000092.1, forward strand.
AACTAGGCTATAATAAACCCTAAGGCCTCAAGTACCTCAAGACTGACAAACCCACATAAAGCTTCAAATTGAGTCAGTGCCAAAGCCATCTCAGGTTTGTGATTGTCATCCATGTATGCAGAAGGCTGTTCTTTATGCAGAGAAGTGGCCAAATCCTTGTCTGGATGGGCCTGTATGGACAAAGCTTTGGCAACAGATAATACCTAAAGACAAAAGTAATGTTAGAAACCTATTTAGCCATACAGACAAACATGTATATAAGACTTGCACTCATTTAAAATGTATGAAAATTAATCAGGATTTTGTCAGATGTAGACAATGTAAATATCAAAGGTCATAATTGGAGTCACTCTAGTAGTTTTTATGCAAACATGCATATAAGACTTGCACTCATTTAAAATGTATGAAAATTAATCTGGATTTTGTCAGATTCAGACAATGTCAATATCAAAGGTCATAATTGGAGACACTCTAGTAGTTTTTATGCATTATGAGCTGGGGAAGAGCAACCAGACCCGATGAAATTCTGGTGGCAGCTATGGAGTGGTTGATTGAATTGTTTAATGTTACTACTTACTTGTAAGACTGCGAAAATGCTTGACGAGTGGAGGTGGAGTACAATGGTTCTAATGTACAAGAATAAGGGTGATACCTAAAACTGGAACAACTACAGAGGTATCAAAGCTACAAGTATGTAGGTTTGGGAGAGTGGTGGAATGAGGGTGAGAAAACGGGTGTCCATTTCTAAGAATCAACTCAGATTCATGTCAGGCCGCTTGACTACGGTACCCTTCCAACTTGTGCGGATACCGGTAAAGAAATACAGAGAAAGGAAGACGGACCTACATAAGGTGTTCATTGGCCTTGAAAAAGCCTATGACAAGTCCCTAGGGACATTCTCTGGAGGTGTTTGGAGGCAAAGGGCGTTTGGATGGTGTATATTAGGGTGATAAAAGACACGTTTGATGGAGCAAAGACTTAGATTAGAATGGTAGAAAGAGACTTAGAGCACTTTTTAGTTGAGATGGGGCTACATCAGGGATCAATTCTTAAATCTTTCCTATTTGCCTCGATGATTGATGAGTTGACGCGGTTTACTCAAGAAAAGGTTACGTAGTGTATATTATTTGCGGATGACATGGTACTGACTAAAGAGACAAGAGATAGAGTTAACGCTAGGTTGGAGGTTTGCGATAGACTCTAAAGTCCAAATGGTTCATGTTGAGCAGAGCCAAAATAGAATATTTGTAGTGCACTGTGCACTAAGTTGCTAGGACTCAGGAACGGGTATTTGAGACAGGTGCGAATTTGAGAGTTGGATGTGGCAAATTCTTAAAATTTAAGATTTGGGGTGTGAATACGAGTGTGGATACGGATGCAGGGTCATTCGACTAAAGAAATTCAACATTATAAAAATAGAGTTATAAAGATACTCTAAATTTGAGAGATATTTTCCAAAATATTGTTTATTAAATATGTGTGTGTATATATATAAACTTTTTATATATAGAATATTACATTTGTTTATGCTATAAATATACTTTTTGGCGACGCCAATTTATTATGATATTTTTGGTATATATTTATGGAATAAATATTCATTATATACATTTATTGTATGAAAAGGTATTTTATAAAATAAAAAATATTTTTTTGAATATAGTAAATATACAAATATAATATGTAGAGGAGGAAAAAGAGTTCTACCTAAAAATAGAAACAAAATGAAACAAGTCTTATAAAATTGTCTATTTATGTTTATCCCCAAAATGTCATTATAAGTGCTTGGGCCCAAATAATGAAATAATTTTAATTGCAATATGCAGCCCATAAAGGGCAAACAAGACATTTCAAAGAACTCGACAAACCCTAATTTTATATTATTACATCTCATTCCTACTCCCTCTCTATCAAAATGTTGAGCCGCAATCCCTCTCCTCTCTTTTCTCTTCTCTTTTCCCCTCCAAAGAATGAAGGAACAAGAACACCACAACCCTAGAACCTCCAAGAGTTCCACCGTCTAAGTTCTTGACTCTAGTCAAAGTATTTGGATGGGATTGAACATATTCAATACGCACCCCACACCTACATCTGCGCCAGTGTCGTGTTAAAATGGGTTCGGCAACAAAAATGAAGAGTTCGCGCAACATAGGTTGTGTAAATTTAGTGTTGCATTGAATGAAACAGACGTGGAAGTAAGGCTTGCCACACAGACTATTTATAAGAAAGAAAGTTTTTAAGTATTTTAAGTCCATACTCCAGGATATGGAGATATCGATGATGATGTCATACGTCGCATTTAGGCAGCATGGATGAAATAGAGGCTGGTCTATGGTGTCTTGTGTGACTAGTTCTTGGAACGTGCATTGCACTTTTGGCCTTTACTATTGTGAAGAATAGGTTCTTAAATTAGTACCATGATATCTTCTAAAAAATAAAGTTTATCACATAGTTAAAATAAAATATATTATTGTACACATTATTGAAATAATTATTGTACACATAATTAAAATAAAATACAAGTCATATTCAAGTAGTAAGTAGAATCTAATCTTGTTCAAAGGAAAAGGAATAGTATTACCTTATGTTGTGTAGGACTCAACAAATAAGAAGGCAATAGTAGTAACTTTTTGTGCAGTCTAACAGAGGAGGAGAAGGAATAATCTAATAAAAACATTTGATATTATGCGATGGCGTTTATAATGTGGAAAGAATATGAAAAGAATAAAGAATATAACAGATTGAAGCTCAACAGACCAAACAAATAAATGTTGTAATATGAAAAGTTTGATATGATAAATGATAATTTTAAAAGGTTACACACTAACAGCCTACAATAATTACTACAAATAGAAAACAAACGTTTCAGTTTCTAAAATGTGACTTATTAGATGAATTGTGTTAAACTATTACTCCCTCTATCTCATATTAACTGAATTTGTGAGTCAATACACACATATTAAGAAAAGCAATCAAAGATAAATTTTTAACTATACTTTCCACTATTACCCTTTGTGGAGTCATAAATACATAGTGTAAATTGTCTTCTAGAAAATATAAAACTTCAATAAATGAAAGGGCAAATATGAAAAAAGTTTCAAACATTCACCTTGAACTTTGAACAATTCAATTATTTTGAACCTTGAAAAAAGTCTAAAAGATTTAGTTAATTTGGGACAGAGGGAGTAATTAATAATTAAATGATCAGGACAAAATGATCACTTTTAATATGATTAGGAGCATTTTTGTAATTTAGCTTTCAACTATGGAGCTTCCCACTTTAAGTATATATATATAAGAAGGAACCACCTAAACTTAAAGGCAAGTTCTACAGAGTGGTGGTCAGACCATCCTTATTGTTTTGGGTGGAGTGTTGGCCAATCAAGATTTCACATGTTCAGAAGATACATGTTACGAAGATAAGTATGTTGAGAGAAATGTGTGGGCATACTGGGAGTGATAAGATTAGGAATGAGGTTATTTGAGAGAAGGTCGAAGTAGCCTCTATGATGAACAAGATGAGAGAAACTAAGACTAAGATGATTGGGGAATGTGCAGAGAAGGTGCGCCGACACTATAGCGAAGAGTTGCGAGAGATTGATTATAAGAGATATGAGAGGTGTAGAAACAGGTCGAAAAACTATTGTGGATCAGTGATTAGACAGGACATGACACTGTTTCATATTACCGAGAACATGACTCTAGATAGGAATAAGTGGAGATTGTGTATCATGGTAGAAAATTGGTAGGGTAAAGTTGTCTTGCCATGTGTAGGTTTAGGCTTATTAGTGCCTGTGGAAATACTAGCCATACTCTTGTACTTCTTGCCACATGTTTATTTTATTTTAATTATCACACTATTTAGTTGTTATTATTTCTTTCTTGTAGACTTCTATTATTAACAACTATGCTTTCTTCTTCTTCAACTTGGATTTGATGCATTAGAGCCGAGCCTTTCAAAAATAATCTCTCTGCATCCACAAGGTAGTGTAAGATCTGCTTACGCTCTATCCTTCATGGACCTCCCTTGGTGGGTATGTTATTGTTATAGACCAAAAGGAGACCAATCGAATAGGTGGGAGAACCCATTTAGTTTATAAACTCATTAAAATTTCTTCTTTTATCCTATAAGGGACCATTGGCACATAACAAATTAGTATCCTGCTACTACAGAGAATGATCAAAATCAAAACTTTTAAACATTTGCTAAGAGAACCGTTTAGTATTCCCTGATTTGTTTTGTCATTTCAACTAAGGGTTGGGTTCCGGTGGCAGCACAATCATTAAAAAAGAGTATCAGTTGCAAAAATCAACATATGAAAATTCCAGAAAATCAAACAAAGAAACTCCATATGTACTCCTCAGTCCCAGTTTTTATGTTTCACCTTTCACTTTTTTGAGATCCAAACTGCGTAAATGTTTAATAATACTTAAAATTTCAAAAACAGATGAAACCAACCTTCAAGAGAAAGGGAAAATTGGTACCCCACTTTTTCACAACGATTTCTCCAAGGACACTAGGGTTTCTTCGAATCCAATCCTTCAATGTCAAATTTTTTGTGTGGCCAACATAGGAAGGGCCGGATTCGTGTGTGCCTATCCAGAATTCAGCATAGGGCTTGTTGTGATCAATGTTGATTCCAGTATTTCGATAATAGAGACGTGCAACAGTAGATTCCGAACCAATGCGGCCCCAATCGGAATTCTTAACACAACACATCAACTTGATCAACCCACCATGTAACTCCTCCATGGAATGCTCTAGATTTCCACCGTTTCATTGCTCTAGTTTCGAATCACGCATTGCGTTGTTCATCTAAAAGCTTTGAGCAAATGGCATTCGACATCTTTTTTTTTCTTCTTCTTCTGTTAACGCGGAAGAAATGGAAGGATGAAAAAAAGAAAACATATAGCCAAATAGGAAATCTTTTTAATTTACATAGTAAGTACTTATTTTAGTGTAATATTTCGAAAGATATAAAAAAAATTAGTTTCATATGTTAAATTATTTATAAAAATAAAATTGTAATTTAATTTAGAAAATATCAGTTATTTATTTATTATAATTAATATACAACAACAACATATCCAGTGTTATCCCACAAGTGGGGTCTGGGGAGGGTAGATTGTACGCAGACCTTTCCGCTACCTCATAGAAGTAGAGATATTGTTTCCTAAAACCCTCAGCTCAAATCCCTAATTAATATACAATTTAAGTTATTTAATTTAAAAATTTTAAAATATTTTTAGTTAAAGTACTTCTTTTTGAAGTTATAGTAGAAAAGAAAAAAGAACACTCATCCCAAAAGAGAAATACTTTACAAGCGGTTATCCTCTTGGCTCTTATTTTCATATCCTTGGTTGTAAACTGTTTTCACGAATTTGATGTGGTAAGAGTAACTTTGATGGTATCAAGAGAATGAGGGAGTGCTACAGTGAAAACCCTAATCAATATTTCGACCTCGAATTGATCAAAAAAATAAGAATTGATACGTTAAATGAGCAATCTTTTATCTAGGGCTTGAAAGTTTTAGGGTATAAGAATATCTTCTCTTTGGGATTATCCGTCCTCAAATGATGATTAAGACAAGGATGAATTCAAGGCATGAATAGATGCAAGTATTTGACTTCCATGTTTTTCTCAGCTTTCCATATGGCTTTCTTAACAATTGATTCCTCCACAAGATTTTGACTGAGACAATCTCTTTGGTTCAGAATTTGTGAATCCCGATGACCAAGAATTTGGATCAGGACTTTCTCATAGGACAAGCTATCCTTAATTTTGATATTATTAACGGGAACTACCAATGAAATATCTCCTAAGCACTTCTTCAACATTGAGATGTGAAACACCGAATGGATAATGGCTAACTCAGAAAGTAACCCCAACTCATAAGCAACATTTCCAATCCTCTTCAAAATTTGATAAGGCCTAATGTATCGAAGAATAAGCCTCCCCTTCTTTCCAAACCTCCTAGCACTCTTGATAGGTGACACCTTCAAGTATATTTAATAATTCACCTCAAACTCCAAATCTCTTCTCGCCACATCAGTCTTCAACCTCTCCTAAATGATTTTCATTTCCTTCATAACTTGATGAACTAAGTCTGGCCCAATCAACTCAAAGGTGGGAAACTCACTCACTAAAAGACATCGTACTGGGGGTGAGAAAAGGATTGCAATCCTTAATGTTTCCATCAATATTCCTCATGACTTGAAAGAAAAATACTGACCTGACATAAGAATAGGATCATCACAATATAGGAGGCACTACTTGTTAGTGCTAATATATTTTGATTGATGACAAATTGCAGAAAACATCAAAAGGAAACAATCCAACTAAGGTACGACATGGAAGCATCTATCAAGAAAATCTAGTCGGAGGCACCACGAGCATAATTATTAGAAGGAATCAATCTAACACCAAGCAAGAAAGGAAAACAAATCTGGAAAAGCAATCAAGCATATCTGGACTAGAAAGAATAAATCAAATATCCGGTGAGAAAGGAAAATAATCTGAAAAAACAATCAATCATATTTGGACTGGAAAGAATAAATCAAATATCCAGTGAGAAAGGAAAATAATCTGGAAAATAAATCAAGCATCTTTGGATTGGAGAGAATATCAATCAAGAAAAGATCTTACTGCGGCAATATTGGAAAGATCTGAGAAGATTCTGCTACTACCTTCTTTAAAAGTCTTATTCTTGGAAAAAGAATCGATCAGATAATAAGAAGATTTGAAAAATCAATTTTATTAGTGTTAAATTTGTATTGAGTGAAAATTTCTTACAAGTAATGCATCAAAAAGGAAACATATCTTCATAAGGAATACAGACTATCAAGATCTGGCAGATTCAATTTACAAAAGGAAAAGTGCATCTTTAAGAGATAGAATATCGGCACAAAAGGAAGAAGATAAGTTGCTAAAGTTATGGAAAATCAATCACAGATTCGATAGAAGATCACTACTATGAAAGAATCTAAGATTAATGAAAAGATTGGTTAAAGATTCAGCAAATCAATTAGAAGATCAGTACCATGAAAGATCCAAGATTGAAGATAATTATATCCATAAAAGATCTGGGTCAGGAGCTAAACAAGGAAGGAAGATCTGATCTAGCTGCCTACCTAAAAAGCCTTATCTTATTCTTGGAAAGAGGATCCATCAAAGCCTCAATCCAAGGATCAACTCCCTTGGGATGCCATCTCTTCTACATAAAAGGAGGCATCCAAGATATCTCAAGACGCATACAAGCCTACTGCATTTCAATCCTTTCTTCAATACTCTCCATCTGTAGAAAATCATTGTAACCTTTAGTTTTATTACTGTGTTAGAAAAAGAGAGAGAAAAGAAGAAAAAATTGAAAGAGAGGTCTGTATCAAAAGGAAAACAAAAACAAAAAAAAGGAGAGGGAAAATCTGAGTATAGTTTAAGTTCAAATTCTTGTAATTGCCACTTTACCAGACTTGAAGAGATATCCCTTGCAACCCAAGGGGACTGGACCTAGGATTCACATTGAATCCGAACCAGTATAAAATATCCGGTGTTGAACTTTCCTTTTATGCACTTTAAATTTCTGCATTCTTATTTAATACATCATAGTCGACTACGTGCTATATTAGTTGACTGACTGAGTGCAGGTTTAAGTTTAAAAAGAAAAGGGGAAGAAAATTTAATTCACCCCCACTCTTGAACTTTCAATTAGTATCAGAGTCTGGTCTCACTACATCTTCTGTTTAACCACATGTGAGAAAAGATCACGACAAATCAACAATAAATATTTGGAGCTTTGTTTCAAGAGGGAACTTCTCAAACTAGAGCTCCCTACTTCAATGAGAAACATTTCTCACACTAAAAAATAAGAATGGAAACATTCATTAAATCCTATGATGTGAAGGTCTGGAGAGTCATCAAATTGGGTGACATTCTCATTCCTATGGATAAACCAACAACTGAAGGTAGCCAAACATCTGTCATACCTAGTCTGGAGAACTACACAAACGAGCAAATGGAAGTCATTCAAATCAACTCCAGGGCAAAGAATGTTCTCTACAATGCTATCAGTGGAGAGGAATATAAGAAGATCTCCAGTTGTGAAACTGCTAAAGAAATATGGGACAAATTGAGGGAACTTGCAAAATCAAGGAAACAATTATCAGTTTGCTGGTCTATGAATATGAACTGTTCCAAATGAAGGAAGGTGAATTGGTGGAAATTATGTTTGCTCGCCTCAGCAAGATCATTGGCGAACTTAAGGCTGCAGGAAAGGAATATCCTCCCATTGATCATATCAAAAGGATCCTCAGAAGTCTTCCCCTCAATGGCATGCAAAAGTTGTGGCTCTTGAAAGCATGGATCTTAAAAACCTCACGTATGATGAAGTCATAGGTGATCTGATTGCTTTCGAGAAATCACATCTAAATAAGAAGGGAAAGAAGGATGACAAGAAAGAATCTGTTGCATTCAGTGCCACTGATGAAAATCAAGATAATGAAGAAGATCTAAATGAAGACGAGATTACATTAATTACAAAATCAGTGATGGAAACCTTCAGACGTAACCTGAAACTAAAGAAGAAGTAAGCAATACTATCCCCAAAATAAACACATTACTGATTACAACAGAAATGATGGCAGGTGCTATGAGTGTGGTAAGATTAGACACATTGCAAGTGAATGTCCTGAAGCCAAACGAAGGTATCCTCAAGGGTAATTTCAAAACAAAGCCTTCAGTTGTTGGAGTGAAGAGGATACATCAAAATATGACAATAAAGAAAATGCAAATGTCTGCTTCATGGCTATAGGCGAAAGCAGCTAGGTGAATAATGATTTCTATAAAAATTATCTTAATTTGAAAGATCTCTTAGATTAAGCCATTATATACTTGAAAAAATCTTTTGAGAATCTTATATCCATACAAGATGAAAAAAATGTATTGGAAATTAAACTCGAAGTTTGCACTGTTGAACGAGATTTATTGGACGAAGAAAACCTTGATCTTAAAAATTACTTGAAAAATGTGCAAAAATATTTTAGCCCCAACAGATCTTTCAAGTCAACTATTTCTCAAAATGATTTTCCTAGTCATTCTAGTTATGATCAACCTAGTCAACTATCCTGTCATTACTGTGGAAAGTTTGGACACACCTACTCTAGGTGTCGATTTCGTCGCTCAAAGCCTTCCAATATGGTCTAGAAAGTTAAGAGCACTGCTAACCAAAAAGGACCCAAAACCATTTGGGTACCAAAAAATCAAAATTTATCTTGTCTTGTAGGAACATCGCACTAAATCTAAAGGCAAATGGTATCTTGAAAGTGCATGTTCAAATCATATAATAGGTAACAAATATCTGTTCAAATCCGTTGCAAATTTATGGGTGGAAAAATTCGATTTGGGATTAAGGTAAAGTATTAGTCAACTGTGTGACGCTGATCTGGAAGTAAGATTTAAGAAAACTGGATGCAATATTGAAGATGCATTAGGAAAGAGAATTCTTCTAGAAAGTAGGGGCAAAAATGTTTACATGCTGGACTTAGTAAAGAGATCAACAAGCCAAGTTTGTTTGGCATCCATCTTTGTAGATCCTTGTATGTGGCATAAAAAGTTAGGTTATGCAAGCATGAGACCAATTGAAAATCTTGCTAGATTGGAACTGGTTATTGGACTTCCAAAACTGGACTACACAAAGGATCATATTTGTGATGCTTGTTAAATTGGTAAGCAAACAAGGAACTCTTTTCAGTCAAAAGATATTGTCTCTACTACAAAAGCACTTTAACTTCTTCACATGGATCTTTTTGGTCCAACTAGAATGACATGTATTGGTGGTCAGTGGTATGCCTTTGTTATTATTGATGATTATTCCCGTTTTACTTGGGTTATGTTGTTAGCTAACAAGGATGATACATTAAAAAATTGATTTTTTTATAAGAAAGTACAGAGAGAAAAAAATTACTACATCACTTCTATTACAAGTGATTATGGAGAAGAATTCAAAAGTAGAGCCTTTGAAAACTTCTGCAATGAAGAAGAGAACTCACACAATTTTTTTGCTCTTCGTTCTCCTCAACAAAATGGAGTAGATAGGAGGAAGAAAAGAACTCTTCAAGACATGAGTAGAACCATGATATGTGAACACTCTCTTCCTCACCATTTCTGGGCTGAAGTAGGATGAAGTTGCAGAAAAGGATTAGTCGACTACTATTGAAGAAAGCCAACCAGCAGTAGAAATTATTTCCAATGAATTGAGAAGTAAGACCGAATACCCCAGAAAGTTTATCATCGAAGACGTTAATGATAGAATGAGAACAAGAGCATTAAGCAAAAGAAATGCCAACATCGCTTTTATGTCTCAAGTTGAACCAAAAAAGGTGGAAGAAGCACTAAAGGATAATCTACAAACCATCGGTAGTTCCCCGTCAAGCCCAAGAAACTCCTTATCTCTGTGGGAGGTTTTGGTCAATTCTTCGCTGCCTTAATCTTTTGGGAATCAACTTGGATACCCTCACCAGACACAATATGCCCCAGAAATTGCACAGACTCCAACCAGAACTCACACTTAGAAAACTTGGCATATAGCTGCTGATCCTTAAGGGTCTGGAGGATAACTCTAAGATGGTCTGCATGCTCCTCCTTATTACGGGAGTAGATGAGGGTATCATCTATGAACACAATCACAAACTTATCTAGGTACGGCCTTAACAACCTATTCATAAGATCCATGAAAGTTGATGGTGCATTTGTTAGCCCAAAGGATATGACCAAAAACTCATAATGACCATATCAGGTTCTAAAAGTTGTCTTAAGAATGTATTTCTCTCTAACTTTAAGCTGATGATACCCAGATCTGAGATCTATCATAGAAAAATAGGTAGCACCCTGAAGATGGTAAAATAAGTCATCAATTCTGGGAAGAGGATACTTGTTCTTAATGGTGACCTTGTTCAGTTAACTGTAATCTATGCACATTCATAGAGAACCATCCTTTTTACGCACGAAGAAAACTGGAGCACCCCAAGGTGAGACGCTTGGTCTAATGAAACCCTTATCTAAGAGATTTTTCAGCTGCAACTTTAACTCTTTTAACTCTGAAGAAGCCATGCGGTATGGAGGGATAGATATGCGCTGAGTATCTGGAAGAGTGTCTATCCCGAAGTCTATCTCCCTATCCGGAGGGACCCCGGGAAGATCCTCAGGAAAACTTCTGGGAACTCATTCACCACTAGAATAGACTGAAGCGATGGTGCCTTGGCATGAGAATCCTGAACTCTGACTAGGTGATATATACACCCCTTGTAGATTAACTTTCTAGCTTTTGGAATAAGTGAAAAATTGACCCTTAGGAAAAATCGAGTTACCCCTCCACTCTAAGACTGGTTTGTTAGGCAACTGAAACTTGACTACTCTAGTTTTGCAATCTACGGAGGCATATCTAGCATGAAGCCAATCCATGCCTAGGATGACATCAAACTCTACCATATCTGACTCCACCAAATCAGTTATAATAGTCTTATGATAAGTTGAGATTGGACAACCCCTATAAATTCTTTGGGATAAAATAGACTCTCCAGTAGGAGTAGAAACACAGAAAGGCTCAAGAAGACATTTTGGGTTGATCCCAAACTTCACAGCTACATATGGGGTTACAAATGACAAAGTGGCTCCTGGGTCTAATAATGCAGAGACATCACAAGTAAAGATTTTGAACATACCCATAACCATATCTGATGAGTTCTCCTGTTCCTATCTGGTGCCCAGGAATACAAACGGTTAGTACCCCCGCTGTAGCAACCCTATGAGATGGCTTACCCTGTAGTTCTGAAGAGAATGTTTGTGATCTAGTATCTCTCATATTCTGCTTCCCCATAAGACAATCCTTCAAGAAATGCCCTACCTGGCCGCACTTGAAGCAACCATTTATGCCCATAAGGCACTCTCCGGGATGAGATTTACCACAAGTAGGATAGCGGTTTGATCCTTGAGCTACGCTACCCTGGGAATGGCTACCCGAAAACCTACGATGCTGTGATCCATGCTCATTCCTAACCTTTGGTATAGGTACACTGGCGTATAAAGGTGCTAGTCCAGCTGTCTTAGGCTGAAAAGGTGTGCGACCTCCACCTCCAGTCCCTCTCTTGCCTGACTCCTGGCCTGACGTCTTGGCCTTCTTACTCTTGAGCTCCTCCCTATCCTGCATCTTCTAATCCTCTAACTATTGTACATATGTTAGCAAATAGGCTATATCCATATCCCCAATCAACATGGCATTCCTTCCCTCCCTCTTGGTCATTCGAGAGAGCCCGGACACGAAGAGATCCATTCTAGTATGATGTCTGCCACCATGGTTGGAGTGTAACAGGATAGCTGAGTAAATTTGAGACTGTACTCCTGTAAACTCATATTCTTATGCTTCAGGTTTAGAAACTCTCTTACCTTAGCCATTCTCATCTCCCTAGGAAAGTACTGTCCCAAAAAGGCCTCCTCAAACACTTCCCAACTAACAGCTGGTGCCCCATCTGCCTTGCTCCCTTTCCACTGGTCAAACCAGAGTCTAGCTACCCCCTTAAGCTGGTAGACAGCCAACTCAACCCGCTCAACATCACCTATAGCATCACCTATAGCATCACCTATAGCATCACCTGAAATACCTTCTAAAGTTCCTCAATAAAGTTCTCAGGATCCTTCTTCATATTGGACCCCATAAACTCTGTGGGTTCATCCTCAGAAACTCTCTAACTCTAGCGATATCCACCCCATCATCCCTGCCATCTCCCTGGCGATCTCCCTGAGTGGTGACTGCCTGAGCCAAAGTCTGAATGGCCTAGCAAAGCTCAACATTGGTGATGTCAGCTTGTTATGGCTGCTCCACAGGTATAGTTGGACCTCTAGGTTCCTCAGGGATTCGGCCAGGCTGGTTTGCATTTCTCCTGGCTGGGCGTCCTCTACCCTTTATCGATCTGTTACTCTGTGAGGAGGCATGATCAGAAAAACATGACATGAATGCACGAGTTAGAAGGGACTTCACAAAGATATACTCTGAAGTATGAGACAAAGAATGACAAATGAGGTGACACTTCCTAATGACCTGTAGCCTCCCTATTATAGATGAGGTGCACTTCACACTCATAATACAGACTCTAATAGACACGATTCCATAGATTCCCTAGGACTCTTGAATTCTGTACTCTGATACCAAGTTTGTTATGTCCCGAGCCTACACTCTGGGTGTGGCCGGCACTCAGAAATCATTTCTGGTTCCAAGCGAACTACTTGGCCTGGCTACTTACTCAGCGAAAGACTTAATAATAGTGGAAACGCCATAGAAACAATAAGATAATTCATAATTGTCTGCATAACTGAATGAAAATCTCTTAAGCAATATCTGAATAAACTGGAAACTGAAATACTAACACACGGTCTATGGAACCTCTACTAAAATTGTCTGAAAGAACTACTGAGACAGACCCCAAGTAGCCAGAACTGAAAGTAAATGCTGAAAAGAAACATAAACCATAGAGCCTCGGACTGAGAAGAGGCCTCACCAAAATTGATAGCTGACAGGTTCTCAACGAAGCGACTACTGAGAAACTCTGCCACGTTCGTCTGCATCATAAAATGATACAGGTCCTAAGGACGTTAGTATGTGGTATATACTATATGTAAGATGGCCAAAACAAGTAATCAGAATATCATAACATTTCTTCAAAAAGGAAATAAACATAACTCATAATAAAGTAGCAATAATAACAAATACTTTATGTTCTGAAGTAACATGCTGAAAATTGATAAGAAAAACATTAATTTCTTAGCTTGGGGAATTTCTCTAACCGACAACTACCACTATGAGTTTCGTGGTGATACAACGTCTTACCCATGCTGCCAGAGTCTTCCCGTACTTTGCTGGGGTAGGGGACGAAGAACTAGGGGAGTCGATCCATCCCAAATCTAGGCCATCTCAATGGCTAAAGAGGAAGGTACCATATTACAATCTTATCCTATGCTGGCTATATAGTTTATGAGTTCGAGAAATCTATTCTGCTCTCACCCATATCGGTGCTCAATACTAGTCCCAAAATACTTTACATAGCTCATACTTAAAGAATTATAACTTCTAGAAATCTAGTTTTTTTCTCGGTATTAGCTTTCTCATCTAATTTCTTTAACTTAACCAAAAACTAGAATCAATTCAGTGACACAAATCATGCTAAAATTTCTTGGATAATATGCAAAATAAGTCTTTAAAATGCACTTCTTGAACTTAACTTAAAGGTACTCAAACTGGTATTTTCTTTTCTTGAAATAATATCAAGATTTTCAAGAAAACTCTACAATAATAAATCTTGATCATAAATGCACATAAACTTAATAACAATTCTTTAATTGGATCATATAGGG